>JAJKFI010000001.1:11516282-11542617 GCA_029204185.1 Lerista edwardsae
GTGTGTGTGTGTGTGTGTGTGTGTGTGTGTGTGTGTGTACGTATATTCTGCATAGGCTCCGCAACGCCTGGAGCGATGTGCACCAAACTCGGCACGCACATGCCTTGCAGCCTGGTGACAAACGCTGCAGAGGTCTGGCCCCCCCCTAGCTCCCCCAGGGGTGGGGGTACACGGGGCCCCCGTGTGAAAACGGTAGAAAATGGCCGAACGGCATCAAATTGTAGTTTCCGGGGTCGCTGGGATGAGCGGCGACACTCCTGACGCCGTTGGAGTCCAGGTTTGGCCCCTCTCGGCGTGGGGGACAAGAAGGGGTGAGAAACAAAATGTCCGCCATGCCCTGCTGGAACGCCTGGAGCGACGCGCACCAAACTTGGCACGCACACGCCTTGCGGCCTGGTGACACACACTGTGGGGGTCAGGCCCCCCTAGCACCCCCAGGGTGGGGGTAAACAGGGGGCCCCACGTGAAAATGGCTGAAATCGGCATCAAAGTTGTAGTTTCTGTGGTCGCCGGGACGAGTGGCGACACTCCTGATGCCGTTTGAGTCCCGGTTTGGTCCCCCTCGGCATGTGGGGAGGGTAAAAAGGGGTGCAAAACAAAACATCCACACTGACCCGCTGGAATGCCTGAAGCGATTGCCACCAAACTTGGCACGCGTACGCGTTACGGCCCGGCAACAAACACTGCAGGGGCACAACCCCCCTGGAGACCCCAGGGGTGGGGGTGCGCAGGGGGCCCCACGTGAAATGGTTGAAAACGGCCGATATCAGCATCAAATCCATAGTTTTTGGAGTCGCCGAGATGAGCGGCAACGCTTCCGACGCCGTTGGACTCCGGGTTTGGCCCCCCTTGCCATGTGGGGTAAGAAGGGGTGCAAAACAAAATATCCGAAATGACTGACATTACTGTCAAATCCACAGTTTTTGGGGTCGCTAAGCTGATTGGTGACAGTTCCGATGACATTTGTTACCCGGCCAACGCTGGGTACCAAAAAGCTAGTATTATTTAAATGAACACAAATTGGTTGGGTCAATCTATTTGATAATGTACTGTATGTCTTCAGTCCTTATTGAAACAGAAGTGAAACAAATACAGGCAGGGCCAGGTATCTGCAGGAGATTAGTTCTAGGGGCCCTGCAGATACTGGAAACTGTGAATAAGAGGGAACCCTATAATAAGTTATCCTACAACCACTACCTTGCCTTTGTTCTTGCTTTAACAGATCACTGAGGGCGCAATCCTACCCATCGCTGGGTAGCCCGTGCCCTATCCAGCGCTGAATAGGTGGAGGCTGAAGCCTCCCTGCGGCAAGGGAGCACGTGTTCCATTTACCATAGGGGAGGCTCCGAATCGGTCACCCATATGGCCACCTTCCAAGGCCGCCCATGTCACACCTAAGTCCCATCCCACCTCCATCCTTCCCTCCAATCTCTGTGCCGCCTCGACACGGAGCCTCCCTCAGGCCAATCGTCTTCGGTCGGTGTGAGAGAGGCTCAGCACGGATGCAGCAGGGTTGGCGCTGCCCGCAGTGCTGGTCCTGTTGCATTAGCGCCGACGCTGCGCAGGGTTTAGGATTGCGTTGCCCATATCCTTCTTTCTTTTACAGGTTGCTAAAAAGGAACTCAACAAACAGGCAGGAAAAAGGCTTGAAATTGCCAAAATGAAGCCCTGCTTCCTGTTACTGTTCTGGCAGTCTCTCTCAATATGTGCTTTCTGCCTGCCTGCTTGTCATATTCCCATTTTAGCAACCTGTAAAAACCAGAAGGTTTTTTAGTGATCTGTTAAAGCACCTACAAAGGCAAGGTCAAAGGTGTGGAGGAGGCATGGAGAACCAGATTTGCAGATACCAGATCTGTGTATACTGGGGCTTACCAGTGCCACTTTTTAGGGTAAGCACAAGTGTTTCAATTACAGACAGTGGATTGAAGGATCTTGGAGTTCTGTAACTTAGCTAGTTTTTGCTTTTGCAATTCTGTAAAGCGCTGTGTAAGAAGTTGTTCTAGAAATGATGCACAAACATTAAATGACTACTTTATGACTACTTCCCTGATAAGCTAATTTCCTGATAAGCTTAACAGTCCAATTCTATCAAAAATCTCCCCAACCAATGCAACCGTGCCACAGAAGCACTTGTGGGGGTGAAGCCCCTGAGGTCTCTTTTGGGTAAGATAACATTTCCCTCTTGTACAGGGGTAAGCCTCCACTGCCCAAATTAAATGGGTTTACTCAGACCTGTGCCAGCAATTTAGCTGTTGCAAATCCAAGTGAACTCAGGAAGGCAGATTTGGGCCAGGAAGGCAAATAGGGTATCAGTGGGCACTCTCTGCCCCCGTCTCCCTACTCCTTGCATCCTGCCTACCTCCTGCACTGCAGAGCGCAATCCTACACTGGAGTTGGGCTGGCATAAGCTAGGCTGGCAAAGTTTGGCCAGCCAAGGGCCAACATAAAGCATGTTTGGGCTACTCTCAGAGTCAGGGAGGATGGTGCATGTCTGTATGCTGGCCTCTCTGACTCCAAGAGTGGTCCAAACATACTTTACGGTGTCCCTTGTGCTGGCTAAACTTTGCTGGCTTATTTTATGCAAGCCTAACTCAGTTTAGGATTGTGCCCGCACTGAGTTACTGGAGCCAGGTCTCATGGGGAGGTTGCTGGAACATAGGCGGGGCCACTCACCACTTGTGAGTGATGGTGCACTTTGTGACATGCACAAAATGGCATGTCACAATTTGTGACAACTGTAAAGCATGTTGCACATCCAGAACACAAGTTGTGGTGGTGCTCTGTGCCAATAAGATTGAGCCATAAGCAGTGATGTCATGCAGGGGGTACGTGGGGGTACGTGAGTACCGGTTTCTAGGATTACAGCTGGCCCCGCCCATTTGCCCGCCCACTCGTCAACTCCGCCCTCTGCAACGTTTGAATTTCCTGCATGTTTGAGTTGCTTGCATGTTCTCAGAGCCAGGCAGGCAGGCAGGCAGCGAGCGGAGCCTTTCCTTTCCTTGCCACTGAAAAATGAGGTGCTCTGGGGTTTTAATATGATGCCAGGCCTCTTTAACATGTTCTGGGGGTGCTGTGGAATACTGTTGCAACTGTTGGGTCAGTTTAAAATCATCTGAGGCCTCAAAAAGGGCTTTTTTCATGTCACTTCCTGCCACGACATCACTTCTGGCTTATGACGTCACTTCTGGTGGGCGGGTCCCAACACGTGCCAATCAAAAGTGAGTACCTGTTCTTAAATCATTTAGGTGACACCACTGGCCGTAAGTGTTGTATCCCTCAAGGAATCATTATAGACACACGGAAATTATGATTCACTGGCTACAAAATGTTATCACTAAGATCTGAATTAGCAACTACAGCTTCTTTAAGTGTCCAAAGGAGCTTTAATATGTGCATCTTAGCTTTTCAATTTCTTCAGTTTTGTCATAGTGGCTTATTTTTCTTGGTAACTTCATTTAACCAGTACACCATCAGTCTGCCATCACCATGTACTGACATTATTGTCACAGTCTCTGTCAATAATTGAACTGAATACTAATAACATACAATACTGTCCTTTATTGCTTTTTGAGGTTCTGTAATCTGCACTTCTGACAAAGCAAATACATGGTGTACAATATTCTGAATGAATGTCATGTTGTGCCACTGCAGTAGTGAAAAGGAATTTATGCAATCTTAGTTACAAATGGGTTAGGCTCATGTCATATGCTAATGCAATTCTCAATGACATTTAACTAATCTGTGTTGCTGTCAGTTATTGTGAGTCCTCATAGTGCAGGTTGTAGACTCCTTTTTCTGTTTCTTTCTGGCTACTGTGCTAAGACACATTTTTATATTCAATGAAAATGCAAAGTAGAATGTTCTTTAGTGTCTACATTCTGAATTCCTGCAAGTAAGAATTGATTTATTCAGATTTTATATAAGCTTTAATAACATTTTAAAAATAACATTCAGTGCAAATGTTCCTAAATTTAATATTGAGAAGGAACACATGAAATCCACTTATACACTAATTTTAGACAAAATAAGCCCATTTCAGATGTTCTAACAAGTTTAAATGAATGTGCATGGGGAGATGTAATCATAGCAGCAGGCTCCCCCATAAGAATATGTGTTGGTCAGGTAGAAGTCTGCCCCTGGATGTTCACTCCCAAGTGCATTTATTTAATCCATAGAGAACATTTGTAAAGAGCTACATTTTGCCAACATATCAATTTCGTCATTGATCATGTCATCATTATAGTTACTTTTAAAAACACAATAATGTGTTTATATATTTTTTATATAACACATTTACTAAAGCATAGATTTCTCTCATTTTGCTCAATTTTAACCAATACCTTATTAATTCTTTGTTATAACTTGCTATCCCTTCCACATAATGAGTGGCATATGGTAATTTTTGACAGGAAGCTAAAATTTGTGTGCCATGCACATGCATACTCAGTTGGCCCAATCCAATGGAGGCCGTGTGCAGCTGGAATGAGTATTCCAAGCCGTGCATGAGAAGTGCAAGGTCCTTTATGGCTGTCGCAAAATGTGACATGCTATTCAGTGCATCTGGAAATGAGTACCTGAACCAATGAGTCAGCACGGGGCAGAAGGGAGATGAAATAGGGTGGTGGAACAGGGCTGGGAGGGGGAGGAACAGGGTGGAGAACAGGGTTGGGAGGGGTCAGATTGAGGCTGGGAAGGGAACATTGGTTCTACTGATATCCTATTCCCCATCTAGGCCTTGATCCTCCATCCTGGGTTCATTTGGATTTGCACCAACTAACAGCCCAATCCTATGTTGCACTGGAACAGGCAGGCTGGTGGGCCTGCCCCAAATCCAGCACAACATTGGAGGCCTGAGGTGCCTCCTGGTGCAAGGCACGTTTGTGCCCTTGCACCAGGAAAGGCTCCAGCCTTCCTGATGGTCTCCTGGGATCTGCTCCTGCTAAACAGCAGGCGCAGCGCCATGGCGGCCACATGACCAGAATTGGGG
This sequence comes from Lerista edwardsae, assembly GCA_029204185.1. Classification (NCBI taxonomy): domain Eukaryota; kingdom Metazoa; phylum Chordata; class Lepidosauria; order Squamata; family Scincidae; genus Lerista; species Lerista edwardsae. Next base: position 11,521,270 of record JAJKFI010000001.1, read on the forward strand.
CCTTGTGGCTCAGGAACAGGGCCTTGGATGTGGCCTAATGGCCGCATCCCAATGCCACCACCCTCCCCAGGCCAGCATGCCTACCGGCCCGCCCACCCAGTTCCACCAATCCCCTGTTCAGTTCTGCCCACCCAGTACTGCCCCTGCACCAGCCAAATTAGGCTGGTGCAAGGGCAATTCTCTGCCTGCATTCCCAGGCTGGTGCTACAGCTAGCATTGGCCAGGGAGCTGTAGCGCCGAAGCTGGGTTGTTGGTCGGCGCCCCCGCATTGGCATTACGGACCTAGCGCAGACGCAACGAGGTTGCATCAACGCTATGTCCTTCCTTGGATCGCTCCCTCACTGCCCATAAAAAGGATAATATGAAATTGGCCCAAGTATTCACTTTATACGTACCTTTGTTTTACCATTCAAGGGAGATACAGTAGCATTTTAAGACTGGAGGCAGACAATACTGGAGGCAATACTAGAGGCAGTTTTTACTATTGTTTACAATCCTATCTTTCTATTTATTACTGGAGGGTGGCAATGGGGTGGGAGATGGGTGGATCAGGCCTGGGAGAGATGGGATAAGTGGCAGCAGTGCATGATGTATCCTATCCCTCCTCCAGGGCCGGATCCGCTGACACATTGCAATGGAGACTTCTGCCACTCTAGGCCCGGGTTGCCCTATTGTGGCTGCTGGGGCTTACCCTGGGGCAACAGGATGAATGTCTCTTTATATTGAGGAGACTCTCCAGCAGCTGAAATTCCCCCTCAGGGTACAGTGGAAGCGGTGCTCATGCTGCTCCTTGGCACAGGGGAATTTATGTGAGATTGGGCTGTTTGTCACACACATCTTGCAGCCTAGCTTGTAGCTGTTGGGTTGGACTGGCAACAAAAAAGCTGGAGGAAGAAATAAATTATTTATGTGACAAAAAGACACCAGTGAGTTTCATGGATGAAGGCCTTTATCATGGGATAGATTCTTGTCTGTGTCTTGCCTCATTGTGAGAACAAAGCTATATTCATATTGCCATGGTCACAATGAAGAGACAAACAATGTACATGAGATTGTCCGGTAGCTTATAACATAAAGGTAAAGGTTTCCCCACAACCAAATGGTCTAGTCGTGACCGACTGTAGGGGGCGGTGCTCATCTCTGTTTCTAAGCCTGTAGAGCCGGCGTTTGTCCAAGGACAAGCTTCCGTGGTCATGTGGCCAGTATGACTATATGCTGTAGCGTACAGAACGCCGTTACCTTCCCACCGAAGTGGTCCCTATTTATCTATTTGCATTTAGGTGCTTTCGAACTTCTAGGTTGGCAGGAGCTGGGACAAGCAAGGGGAGCTCACTCCATTGCATGGTCTTGAACTCCCAACCTTCTGGTCAGAAAGCCCAGCAGCAGCGGTTTAACCCACAGCACCACCATGCCCCTAGCATGTAACATATACCTGTGCAAAAGAGACAAAAGGTGTTGTGAGGGCAGTGGAAAACAACTGGGAATGCTGCTATTGCCTATTGAAGTTATTATTCAGCTAAACAGTATAGTCCTATATTAATGACTTACCAATTTTATGTGTCTTTGGAGATTACTGAACACTTGGATCAGCATTTCATTCCAATCATGTTGCATTTACCTTTAATCCTTCACTAATTCTTGCTTTGATGGGTGAACAGAATGTGAAAATGTTAAACTGAAGCTTTTACGCTCACCCAAATTCTTTTTCTGAAACATAGTGTAAGTTTTAATGGCCCAATCCTAACCTTGGATAGGCAGTGGAACACTACACTGTAACAAAACGCTGGCAATGTTTGTAGCCAGTTGCCATGGCTGATGACTTGTTCTGATATAGGGGCGGTTTGTGGGCTGAGAGGGATAGTAATAAGACACGCTGGGGGGGGAGCTGGGGGAATTTTGAGGGAGGGAGGGGATTGATCTAGCTGCAGTCATGCAGGCCAGATCTTATCCCCTTTTTAAAAATCTTCTGGCTTCTCAGGCATTTAGTATGAAATGGGTGGTATATGTCCAAGGAGATCCATAGGTAGCTTGTATGCTTAGAAGTAAGTAAACATGTTTTTTTTTATTTACTTCCTGTTTCTACCAACCTACCACTACTACCATAGCACGCACATTTTTAGTGCAGCTGCGTGCTGCAGTGTGTCAGGGTCTTAGAAAACCATAAGAGTTGGGAAGTACATAACAGGCCAATCCTGACAATGTTCCAGTGCCAATGCAATGCTGATTCCTGAAGAAATTATCTAGGACAGTGGTTCCGAAACATTTTAGAGGCCCTAGAGGTTGCTGTCTGAGCTATAAATGTCAAGCAGTGTGGCTATAATGGTGATTGGTCAGCAGTGCTCGACCTCCAGTAGCAGCTTGTTTAACTCTCTGTGCACAAAGCCCAATCTGCCCTGTCTGTTTCATGAACCTCCAAAAATTGCGTTACCAACGATTTCCATTGTTTGGGAACAGCTAATCTAGGAGAAGATTCTGGTCTTCCCACTGGCACACTGTCTCTCTGTGCTGTCACAAAGAACTTTACTTTGTGACACCACAGTAAATAATAGGATCAGGCTATTATACTTGTAACAATATTGTGTTTTACTACTTTGTCCATTTGTTAAAAAAATTAAGACAAGGATTTATATTACTTAAAATAATCCCTAGATTACAGGTTATCAGTTGGCATCCCCAGGATGCAGTTAGCTCTCTAAGGCATCAAGAGTTTCCCCACAACCGAATGGTCTAGGTGTGACCGACGTTAGGGGGCGGTGCTCATCTCTGTTTCTAAGGTGAAGAGCTGGCGTTTGTCCGAGGACAAGTTTCCTTGGTCATGTGGCCGGCATGACTTCACGCCAAGGCACATGGAACGCCGTTACCTTGCCACTGAAGTGGTACCTATTTATCTACTTGCATTTTTACATGTTTTCTAACTGCTAGGTTGGCAGGAGCTGGGACAAGCGACGGGAGCTCACTCAGTTGCGCAGTCTTGAACTGCCAACCTTCTGGTCAGGAACCTTCCGGTAAGCAAGCTCGCAGCTCAGCAGTTTAACCCGCTGCGCCACCATGTCCCAAGGCATACTGTATGCCTATTTGCAAAACTTTTCCCTCTCTTTCTTTTTCATGTGTTTTAAAATTATTCTGAGAGACACACACAGAAGCCTGTCCAAGGGAACAAACCAGCTTTATTAAGCCATTTGTGGATTGGTGCCCTAGTAGGCCTGAAAGTAGGCCATTTACTTCATTCTGTGACTTCGCATTCTGATTTATGTGGTGAGAGTTAACAAATAGTTGCAAAGAGGTACTGTAGTAAAGTGCCATTTTACACTGTGTGCATCATCAGCTGCTGGCTAGAGAACTTCAAAGTCTGCTGGTGCATTTAACAAGATGTATTAGGTTTATCTCTATTATTATATGTGTTACTGTGCTTAAAATCTGCAAGGTGAAGTTTTGAGAAAAGTACTATTTTCTCAATAGAAGATCCTCTTGTGGTGCAGAGTGGTAGGCTGCAGTATTGCATTCAAAAGCTCTCCCCACCACTGAGTTTGATCCTGGCAGCAAGTCGGGTTCTCAGGTAGCCAGTTTAAGGTTGTCTCAGCTTTCCCTTCTGAAGTTGGTAAAATGAGTGCCCAGCTTGCTGGGGGTAAAGATGACTGGGAAGGCAGTGGCAAACCACCCCATACAACTAAGGGCTAAATTCTAACCAGCTTAGTGGTGCCAATGGGGTATGTGCTGCATCTTGCAGTGGAATAGGAGTCATGAAGTCCTCCTCAAGGTAAGGGAATATTTGCTCCCTTACCTCAGAGTTGAATTGCCCTAACCCTGGTGCTTGAAAATTGGTTAGGATTACACCCCTAATCTGCCTATGTGATGTCACCCCCATGGGATGGGATGTAACATCACCCCCAAGAGCAGTGGCGTCCCTAAGGGGGGGGGGCTGAACTCTGGGATTGGAAGAAGCATTACCCTCCTGTGTAAATCACTCCTCTCCCTTGCCGATGTAGCTAGTAAGCGATGCCAAGACGTTGCTTTTCCCCCTGACGGTTGGCTAAAGTGGTGCGGGAAAGGAGTGATTTCCAGGGCAAGGTAAAGCTCCTTGCAAAACCTAGAGCTCCACCCCCCTATAGGGACACCACTGCCCAAGAGTCAGAAAGAATTTGGTGCTTGCGCAGGGGACTGCTTTTTAAATTCAGATGAAGTGCTTTGAACACATGATCCCGACTATTATTATTAACAAGTTAATATGTTTTGTGTTAGAGTTTCCTTCTGCATGTATGGTAAAAACTGAACAGTCTAGGCTTGCATTTCTTGTATTTTTGATAAACACGTTTACTCTGAAAAGTCACATTCACTCTGAAAAGTATACGTGCATTCTAAAAAAATGCATAAATATGGTTGCGGTCTTAATGCTCAGACCCTGCAGAGGAATCCACATGAAATTGGATTGTTTGAAGATGTTTGATTTCCATAATCATTGATTCTGAGCCTACTATGCTTTCAGAAGCATTAAAATTGTTTATGGAGTATGGTGGAAAGTATGGTGGAGTCAGAATTCAGTGAACTCCAGAAAAACTGTTTCTGTGTGCATTGTATGGATGTCGCAAAAATCATCATGTGATCGGGAATATTTCATTTGAAGATTTATACCCCACCTTTTAATGAAATGATTCTCAAGGTGGTTTACAGATTACAAGGGAATTAAAATAATAGAACTACCACCACAACTAATACAACTAATACAAACAACAACTTGTTTAAAAAAAATTATACTCTCTTTTTCTCATGTGATATTCACAACAAAACCCATTCAGTGGGAACTCAGAATCTCTATTCTTAGTCATATAAAAATATCATTTTATTATCTGTTTCAGTGCTTCTTTCCTATACAATATACTGTAGACCTGTTTGAATACCGTGGGTTCTGCATGAACAGAAGGCAGTTCCATACATGCAAAGGAGGTGCTCCTTTACTCCTGTGTATGTTATATTGTTTCAAAGAATCCGCTGACGTCAGGAGGCTGTTTTCAGTGGCTGTTGGAGTTTCCAAGCAGAAAACTTATTTTGTGCATGTCACAGTCATGTTGACAATTTGTCACTTCTTGTCACCTCTGCGGTGCATTCTGGGGTGCATGAAGGCCAATGGAGTGGGTCAGCTCCTCTAGTCCAAAGAGAGCTCCCAGGGCTCCTAATAAAGCATTGTAGTGCTACCAGGAGCATTGTGTTGTGACCCAACATGGAGAACAAGGTGGTTTGTGGTAATAAATAGTTTAGGAACCGCTGCATGTGTGTATTTGTAGGCACCTTCTGCCAATCCTCCTGGTACCTTGCATATAAGGTAATGGCCGATTTTTATAGCATTATGCTGAAACTTCTCTACGTCTTAGGGCATGAGCCAACCCCCCTCCCTGAGCCAGCACAAGTAGCTTGTGCTGACTGAGTCTGATTGCAAACACGTTGTAAAGCACGTTTGCGCCATTTTGGAGGGAGTTTGGATGTGCACTGGCCTCCATATTCTGCCTCCAAGGCCCAAAAGTAAGGCCAACCTTCCAAAGCCGAAACAGGGACTCCATGCAGGCAGCAGGAGGTGGCACGGGGAAGGGCAGAATGAGGCAGAGAGAGGGCGATGAACGGTGGGCCTGTGGGCAGGCTGGCCCAGGGAGGGGATATAGCATTGACGCTATAGGGCGCTTGGGATTGCGCCCTTAATCTGGTTATCTACCTCTGCTATGTGCTTTGCCCTTTGCAGTACTAAATAACGTGTACATGACTTAAATTGGTTGCATATAATTATTTTGTGAAAATGATACTTGAAAAAATATTGGGGAAATTCCTTAATAAGTTGGAAACCAAAGATTGGAAAACAATTTTTTTTTAGCTACATTGTTTTGATGCTCAAATTCAAACCATCTTCAGGGAACATTAGTGAATATTGCCTGAAGCTAGAACTAATTTATCAGAATCCTAGGAGGAGACAATCAGGAGGAGACGAAATTAATTTTGAGATGTAACAATTAAAAATCAATTGTGACATACTATTCCAAAGCTCTAGAGATATCATCACTTCCTGGTAATTAATTAGAGGTAGTGGCTTATTATATTCAATTATTTGTAGAAGTACTTCGTAGATGTTGTATATTAAGAAAAATATGGTTACAAGGTGTATAAAACATCCCTGTGGTGGTCTATTACATTTAAATAGAAATGTGTCTGTTATTATTTATATAATGCTGTCAATGACAATTATGCTTTACATGACATAGAAAAAGCTAAAAAAGACACATCCCTTCCCTAAGATGGTTACAATTCAAATTTCTACAATGAAGTCACAAAAGAGAGAATAAGAAAAAGGCTGACTAGCATATCTTCTTGCATGAATTAAATGTTGTGCGATACGTAAGATAAACGAATGCCTACTTGTCAGTAGTGGTGGCTCAGCTGGTTAAACTGCTGAGTTGCAAGCTTGCTGAATGGAAGGTTGGCAGTTTGAGACCGCGCGACGGAGTGAGCGCCTGTCGCTTGTCCCAGCAAATGCCAACCTAGCAATTCGAAAGCACGTAAAAATGTGAGTAGATAAATAGATAATAATACTATAATACTATAATAATAATAATAATAATAATAATAATAATAATAATAATAATAATAATAATAATAATAATAATACTTGGATTTATATAACACCTTTCTTAGGTCAGCAGATTTCTCTAATGACTATAACTCAAGGTGGTTTACATAGGCAGACTTTATTCAGAAACCTGAAGGTTTTTTACAATTTTTACAGAAATGTTCTATCTTTCAAGAACTACACACATACAGATGGATCTTACTGGATTTAGTCCTTCTTTCTGACCACCCGTTTGTCTTCTTGCTGGCTTCTTCCCACCAGAGAAGCAGCTGAACTTCGGCACAACTCCCCCTCACACAAGGCAGCCGAAGCTCATCTGTTAATCAGTCGCAATTAACTAGGTTTGCCACTCACAATGCAATCCTATGCATGTGTACTTGTCTCGTCAGTCATGGCGGGGCGTCCGAGATCCCTGGCGAGAGCCGGGTGCAAGGGCGGTAACGGGGCTCGGCTGTACTTACGGCACCTCTGAAGAATGCACGGGACACCGGCTGCAGGTCTGACCTTGGCTGGGGTCCAGTCTGGAGGACGATCCAGCAGTGGCCTCCCTAAGTGCTGGCCTCCCTGCCCATCCTTCCTCCACGCCGACCTGCCAGAGACTGCCCTCTCCAGCCCAGCCAGACTTCCTTTTAAGGACTAGGCTCCACCTCCAGGCCCTGCCCTTTTCTCCCTGTGATTTCCCGAGGCATCCTCTTCCCCCAAGGAGACCCATATGGGTGCCGTGGATCCTGCGGGATGAAGTGGTAGCCATTTTGCTACCATTGCTCCTATGTGAACAAGGCAGCTAAGGATTGGGATGTTGATCACTGTTTGTCTCACATGATAGGCTTACATGCAACTATACCAGCAGATTGTAGTTGCACACTATATGGCAGAAGGTTGTACTAGTTAATTTCTAAGTACAGGATATCTGAGAGATGCTAATGGTTTCTTAGAAGTAGCATTCTATAGCTTATAAACCCAGTTGAGCAGTCATCCCTCCTAACCCCAGCTGAGCAGAAAATAAATCAAGATTATTTAGTGTATGGGCATCTTTTCACTCATACCACATGAACAGCCCATCCTTCCCTTCCTCTCTCTGCCTCCATTTCAACATCACACTCACACACACACACGCATACCGCATAATATTTACTCTTTTATTTTTAATCTCTTTCTTGTTTAGCCCCAACAAAGAATTAGTTTAATTGCTGCCGCAAAGCAAGATGAGGTGAGCTTTCTTTTATGGATCTAAGATTTTCTTCCTATGTAGTTGCAACCAGTTTATACCCCATTAGTATGAAAATTCTTTTCTCTCCTAGAACTCCATTGCCAAGTTTGTGCAACAATTTTTTAATTATCCAAAGCATACCTAAAATTTGCCTACAATTATCTACCTACAATTAGCCTAGGTTGTGACTGAAGTTTCCCTTCCAGTGCTCAACACTTGCTGCATTCCAAGTATAGTAAATTTGCATATTAGTTAATTACTGATTAGGTATCTGTCAGTAGATGTTATGTCTGGAGATAAGTATTAATTATTATTTTCCATTTCTGGGTGCAATGTAGACTTCCATTATTAGTGGCTGACTGAAAGGCTTCAAAACTAACTAAGCATGTTACCATATTTTTTTCCTGTTCCCGTTTTTATATTATCTTGTAAAAAGCCTTTTAAAATGGGTAGTGCAATGTGCTCTGATTTTTCTTATGATTTTAGTAGCAAACAACCCCAATCATCTCCCTCGGCTTTAGGAGATGTCATTAACTAATCTCTTAAACTACATGAATAAGTAAAATGATTTATTTGCAGTGTAAATGTTTTAAAACTTGTAAAAAATGTATCCAGAACCATTTAATTGAGTCCTGAAGTTATGTGGGAAATGAAAAGTGCTTCCAGCAAAGTAATAGTTCTGAATATTCAAATAGCAAAGAGAGGAGAGTGCAGCTATAATTAGGATTAAATATATGTAGGTTGCACTTATTGCTGTTATTCTTAGCTTTGGGTAATCTTAATGTATCTTTTTTAGAATCTTAGAACAAGATTCTTATTCTAAGCTTATTCTCCAAGCTGCTTATGTATTGTTTTAGGTGGAGAATGTTTAGGTAAGAAAATGTTATTAATGTGATGGATGTGTTGCCTTAACAGTGAGACTGAGAATTACTATGTCTGCTATATTGTGGAGATTTAGATTTCAAATTGTCTTTTATTCCCCTCTAATTTTCTGTTTACTTTATAGTTATATCATTTGTTTATTTGTATTCCTTTTGCATTCCTAATGGAGTGCTATCTTGAATATTGCCATCTTTATCATTAATTCCTTAAATACTTTTAAAAATTATAATTGTCTATTTTTCTAAACATTAAGACCATAAGAACATAAGAAGAGCCCTGCTGGATCAGGCCAAAGGCCCATCTAATCCAGCTTCCTGTATCTCACAGCGACACACCAGGTGCCCCAGGGAGGCACAAGACAACAAGATGCTTGCATCTTGTTGCCACTTCCTTGCACCCGGCACTCTGAAGTAGCCTACTACTAATGTAAGGAGGCTGCACAACCCATCATGGCCTGTAGCCCATGATGGACTCCAGAAATCTGTCCAATCCCCTTTAAAAGGCATCTAGGCCAGATGCCATCATCACCTCCTGTGGCAAAGAGTTCCACAGATTAACTACCTGCTGGGTAAAAAAAGTATTTCTTTTTATCTATTTTAACTCTCCCAAGACCAACCCTCAGTTTTAGCAGATGTCCCCTGGTTCTGGAGTTGTGAGACAAAGAGGAAAAATCCCTTTATCCTCTATCTATGCCTTGCATAATTTTGAATGTCTCAATCATGTCCACCCTCAGGCGCCTTTTTTCTGACTGAAGAGCCCCAAACACTAGTCTTTCTTCATAAGGGAGGTGCCCCAGTCCCGTAATCATTTCTGTCGCTCTCTTCTGCATCTTTTCCAGCTCCACTATGTCCTTTTTGAGATGCAGTGACCAGAACGGTACACAATATTCCAGATCTGGCCTTACCGTCAATTTGTACAATGGCATAATAATGTTGGCCATTTTATTCTCAATTCCTTTTTTAATTACCCAAAGCATGGAATTGGCCTTCTTCACTGCCACAGACAACTCAGAACCCATTAGCCTATAGGTGAAGTTTTGATTTTTTGCCTCAATGTGCATCACTTTACATTTGTCTATATTGAAACGCATCTGCCATTTTGCTGCCCATTCACCCAACTTGGAGAGATCCTTCTGGAGCTCTTCACAATCCCTTCTGATTTTCACCACCTGGAAAAGTTTTGTGTCATCCGCAAACTTGGCCACCTCGCTGCTTATGCCTGTCTCCAAGTCATTTATGAACAAGTTGAAAAGCACCAGCCCCAAGACCTCTAGTTAAGAGGTCAGCAACTTCATTCTTTAGTTCCTTAATAACTCTTGGGTATATACTGTATCATCTGGGCCTGGTGACTTATTTATATTTAATTTATCAATTTGATCTAAAACATCTTCTTTATTAACCATTATCTGACTTATATCCTTAGTTAGGAAGGGCTGTTTGGGCTGTGGTATCTGCCCAAGGTCTTCTGCCATGAAGATGGATGCAAAGAATTCATTAAATTTCTCTGCAATTTCCAAGTCCCCTTTTATCTCCTCTTTTCCTCCTTTACCATCCAGCAGGCCAACTGCCTCTTTGGCAGGTTTCCTGCTTCTATTTGAAGAAGCTTTTATCATTGCCCTTTATGTTGCTAGCCACATAAACGCTTTCTTGGCCTCCCGTATCACCTTCTTTCTTGTCTTTTGCCAGAGTTTATGTTGTTTTTTATTCTCCTCACTGGTGCAAGACTTCCATTTACAGAAAGAAGCTTCCTTGCTCTTTACAGCTTCTCTAACTTTGTTCGTCAGCCATGCAGGCACCCTCCTGGACCTAGACGAGCCCTTCTTTCTTTGCGGTATACACTTCCACTGGGCCTCTACTACTGTTATTTTAAGCAGCCTCCACACAGCCTGGAGAGACTGGACTCTTTTTACCTTCCCTTTCAATTTCTTTCTAACTAGCATCTTCATTCGATGGAAATCTGCCCTTTGAAAGTCAAGGGTTTTTGTGTCAGATTTGCTCTGTACTCTTTCCTGGACATGAATGGCAAAACCAATTGCAGCATGGTCACTGTTCCCCAATGGCTCAGTATCACTTACATCCCTGAGTATTAAATCTAGTATTAAATCTAGAGTCACCTGTCCTCTGGCGGGCTCCATGACTAGCTGCTCTAAGGCACAGTCATTCAGCACATCAAGGAATCCAGTCTCTCTTTCTTGACCAGAGCACCAGTCGATATGAGGATAATTCCCCCATGATTACAATCCTGTTGCTCTTGGTCACCGCCCTGATTTGTTTCCTCATTTCAAGGTCCCCTTCAAGTTTTTGATCTGGAGGACGATAGCACACCCCCACAGTAAGTAAATGCTTACTAAGAATAGGTCAACCCCCCCCCCCCCCCGCTTCCATAATGGGAAAGCCTGTCGGTAGGAAAGAGGTTTTGGAGGTGGGGAGGAGAAAAGGGGAAGTCTTTTTCAGTCATGCACTGTAATTTTGACCTACATTTTCCAAGACCCAACTTGGAACTGGGGCCGTATGATACCTGCATCAAGAGGGCTTATAAACTTCATTAAGGAAGGTCCCAGGAAGGTCTTTGGATTGGTATATAAAAGACTTTTAGATGATAAAGATAAATTTATAACAGACTGTGTGGCAAAGTTTTTCATATCAGCACAAAAAATACGCAAAGTAATTATCGATACTTCTTTACACTACTAATTGTATTTTATACTACTGTAAGCATAAATTTTATGTTATCCAATTTATTTTAAATGTTTTCTAAATGATCATATTGGGTCTGTGACAGTAAATAAAGATGATAATGATGATGATGATGATGCTTATAAACTTCCATTTCCCATCCTGCCTGCTAGCCATTTGGACCAGGGACAAAGTACAGAATAAGAAGTACTAGGAATAGCTAGATCAAACTGCTCTGAGCAGCCTTACTAGTCCTCTGCAATCCTTTCTGTTCTACAGAGTGGAAAAACAATTTTCACAGACTTATGTTTTGGAGCCTACCCAACTATGGGCAGATAGGTATTGGGTAGCAAGGCATATTACAAAGAGACGAACTTGTTAGGCTGGAAGATCAGTTCAGGAGTTATTGGTTTGTAGATATCATTCAGGCTTACCTCCTGCATCTCTCCGCACAACTGGGCCAGTGTGAGTGCTTGCACTAACCCAGCGCCTCTTGGGCGGGCGCAGACATGCCTTGCGGCATGTTTGCAACAGCCCTGGGCCGACACAACCAACATGCGTTGGCCCAAGGGTGTTCTTGGATTGTGTCCCCAATGTTGTGGTTTGGCAAGTAAAGTCAGAAAGAAAGACAGGAGAGGTATCCTTGCCTGGATATTAGAGGCTGATCCCCAAACAACAAGGTGCTTCTCCAACTGAGACCTTCCACTTGGCAGTAGGAAGCAGAGTTTAGATGTTGAGGTTGACACTGGCGATGGTACTAGGTTAAAATTTTAGCGTGTGAGTCTGTTTTAGCATATGTAAAATTGATCATATGTTTCAGATTGCTGAGTTCCAAAGTTGGGAACGCAATGTTGGAACCAGTTCAGTGTTTCAAGTTCACAGCACCTTAGACTACAGAGACAAAAGGGTGTATTCCGCAGTCTTTTTTGCATGATATACTAGGATCACTATCCAAGGTCATCTCTGGTCACTCTGGAAGTATGTTTAGGTGTTTGTGTTTTCTTGAAGCCAATTTTGTTACTTTGAGTCCAAAGTAAGCATTCAGCATTGCATGTTTTAAAGGACAGCAAATTACCGCAAGGACAACGGCAAATAAGTTTGTCGAAAATAATATTTCTTTCCTAAGGCTATTTCAGAACCTTGTGCGACTTTCTATTGATTATATGAGTGTGAACATGGAAGAACACAGCAGAAGGGGGATCATGGGAAGGTTAACAGAAGTGCCCTCTCAGCTGAAATGGGGAATAGTAGACATAAGACTGAGCAGCCTGTGTGATTGCTATTTAGAGCACTGAAGTTACCATACAATTAAAAAAAAATGTTACCAACATTTCCAATAGGAAACCTACCTCAATGGGAATGGGTAATTAATCACAGCAAGCTCCTTGCTAAGCTGAGATATTCAGGAGACATCTGGGGCAGCTATGCATTGTTTTCTCCCTAAGCATTATAGGAGGAAGAATACTAAAAATGCTTAATTTTAGAAAGTTGCACATTATGCCAAATTCCAATTTGTGGCCAGTTTAATACCAGTATCTTTCTTTCCCTTTCCATAGGAGCAACTGGAAATGATTATGGTTGATATAAAACATTATGGAATAGAATAATATTCATTCAAGATCAGATGCTTTGTTAAGTACCAAATGACCACAAAAGAAATTATAGCCTTCTGATGAAATAGAATAAATTACTGTTTAAGAAGATTCAATAAGGGGTGTGACAAGCATTTCAAAAGAGTATGCTAATATGGTACTTCCTTTAATACTGCCTCCAGTGGTGTTGATAGGACAATAATGAGAGTGATTGTATTTGCTAACAGCTCTGCGTATACAGTAAAGACTACTTGTCTTTGCAAATGATGCTGTGCAGTAATAGAAACAGCTATTACACAAATTGGAAAACGTGCATATTAGTCTTTCTTAACTAGCTGCTCTTCTTTAAAAACCATGACTATTTAAAAAAAGGATGAGTGGCTGAGTCTGTGGGCACAATCCTAGCCTGGAGTTAGGCCAGCACAGTTAGGCCAGTGAAGTTTGTCTAGCACAAAGGACACTGTAAAGTATGTTTGGACCACTTTCGGAATCAGAGAGGCCAGCGCACAGCCATCCTCCCTGACTCCTAGAGCTGGCCAAACATGCTTTACAGTTGCTCTTGTGCTAGCCAAACTGTGCTGGCCTAACTCCAGGTTAGGATTACACTCTTTTTGTCTTGGAACTATGACTGGCCCAATCATATAGACAGTTTGCAGGACTTTATTGTTTTATCTAGAAGCAGAATTAGGGCAAAATTCTATCCAGTTTTCCAGTGCCAGTGCAGCTATGCCAGTGCAGCTCTGCTGTGCAGAGTCATGGAGACCTCCTCAAAGTAATGTTTGGTCTTGGGGGCTGCATTGAGGCTGCACCAGTGCTGGAAGGTTGGACAGGATTGGTCGCATTAGTAGTATTCTGCCATCCTTTTATCTTCATGGTATTACCAAAATATTTCATTTCCCATTGACTATAAGCAATTATTGGAACAACACAATCACCGTGTAATCACTTTTCCATTCAGCACAGAACTTGCATATGATACAAGGGTTGAAAACATGACTAGATTCATGCCACATGAGGAATCTGAGAACTTTCAACGATCTATGGGATCCAAGCATTTCCACCACTCTTACTTTGTGCCATTGTTAAAAGCGTATTTGGAGTGAAAAGCTTCTACAGTTGTTTCCAGGAAAGTTAAAATTCCTCCAAGATTCACTAAAATATTACTGAATCAGAAGTTTTGCCTTTTAGTGAGAAACTGTGAGGTTAATTAATCTCATTGTGTTTTGCCCAGTATTCCCACCTTTCCCAGCAAATTTTCCCACTGGTTGCAGTTAGAGATGGGTAGACCAATCCTATGCCAGCCTTTGCTGGCAGGATGAGTACACACACTGTTGCAGTCATGCCATAAGACAAGTTGCACTAGCGGAGACCCATCCTGCAAGCAGAAAGGCTGGTGCCGGTTTCCCACTGCCAGTCAGAAGCCACTTCACAGGATGATAGGAGGCCCATCTCGCTGCACCCATCAAAGCAGGTAGGCACTCTAGGATGGCGGGATGGCAGAATTAGGCCAGATCCCAACCCCCTTCTTGCCCAGCCCAGCCTTACAACTGGCTGCTTGGATTTGCACTAGCTATTTCACCGCTGCAGATTTGAGTAGCTCCATAGGAGTGGCTTCCACACAACATGAAGTAATACATCTGAGTCATGTAGCAGCCATCTCCTATCCTGTGTTGGATACAAAGCAGGCCAATTGTCCAGCCTATTTTAGTGCAGGATAGAGTTTAGTGCAGGATAGAGTTTTTAGTGCATCAGTAGAGTTTAAATACGAGGAATCAAAAATTTGATTTGAAACATGTGAAAATTCTTTTTTGTCTAATGAATGGAAGCTCTTCAAAGAAAATATTTATACCTGAGGTATGAAGTCTTACAAATATGTTTCTTACTTTCCAGTGTGTGACGTGGAGATATTTAGCACTATGCCTAAATGAAATTTTAGATATTCTTTTGATTAAAAACAGTTTGCATGTATTAGGGGGAAAATAAAAACCTCTTGAGATTTTTGTGTAATTGTACATATTTTTGCTCTTCACAGTTTTTTATGTTCATCAATGTAATGATGTTCAGTGCAGTATGAGTTTATTAGTCAACACACACAATAAATCAACAATATCAACAAATGAAAATTGGCAATAAATGTGGTTTAATAATTCCTTCTCATGGTAAATAAATATTGTTGTTGTTCAGTCGCTAAGTCGTGTCCGACTCTTTGCGACCCCATGGACCACAGCACGCCAGACCTCCCTGTCCTCCACTAGCTTCCTGAGTTCGCCCAATTTCATGTTCATTGCTTCGGTGACACTATCTAACCATCTCATCCTCTGCCGCCCCCTTCTCTTTTTGCCTTCGATCTTTCCCAGCATGAGGGTCTTTTCTAAAGAGTCCTCTCTTCTCATGAGGTGGCCAAAGTACTTGAGCTTCAGCTTCAGGATTTGTCCTTCCTGGGAGCAATCAGGCTTGACTTCCTGGAGGATTGACCGATTGGATCTCCTTGCAGTCCAGGGGACTCTCAAGAGTCTTCTCCAACACCATAACTCAAAAGCATCTATTCTTCGGCGCTCTGCCTTTCTTATGGTCCAGCTCTCACAGCCATACAGTGCTACTGTGCTACTACTCACAGCCATACATTGCTACATAGCCATACATTGCTACTGAGTAATTCCGCTGGTAAATAAATATAGATGTAGAGATTTCCCCCTCTTCTAGTAGCCTTCCATTTTTTCCCAGTACTTCAAAAGTTGTCGTAAAGGCCCTCATAGTGGCCTTTGAAATGTTTGGAAAGTGGCTTGTAAGAAACACAACCCTACAATCTGCAATCAAAAGCCCTGACTCAATTCTCCAGAAATACTGCAAGGTTCTATTCTTCAGAGCAGTCCACTCATTCAAAGCCAGCCAGGCCCATCTAACAGTAAAGTTACTCATGAGAAATAAGCCTTTTGCTGAGTTTCAGTTGCTGCCATCAGTTGAAACACTTGTTTAGTGACAAAGGCCACCATCCTCAACACACTCAGGGGCCAGTCCAGAACTGTCAAACTGCATCCACCACTGGGTCCCACCCCCTTGAGGCCAGCTCCTCCCCTTTCCCCACCCAGTTCCTCCCCCCGTCTTCCCCCTGCCCCAAACAGGCTTATCAGCGGCTCACACTGCTGGAGCACTGCCTGGCCACCCGGTTGCATTGGGGCCTGGTGATGAAAGAGTGCTGCTCCAATGCAAGTGTAGACATATTGTGAACATTTATTGTACAACTAGCTTGTTGTTACCCGGCGTTGCCCGGGGGACAAAGTATCCCCAGCTTGTATTAGGAGAAGGAATGAATACAGGGACAGAATCAAGAAAAGGAGCGTACTGAAATTGTCACAGTCAGTGATCAATGTCTGCAGGTCCCGTGGCAGTGTGAGACACTCACAGTAATGGTAATTTAACCCAAAACCTGTTTGTAACCCACATTTCAAGTTTCACCTCCAGGAGCAGGAATAACAATGAGGAGACAGGGACACAATCCCGTACAAGGGCACGATGAAGCAGGCATACTCACTGATCAGTGTCTGCAGGTCGTGTGTTAGGATAGCACTGAAGTATGAGAATGTGGAAGAGGTGGCCAGCTAGCTCTCTGGAAATAGGTCCCTCTCAGATCCGACTGGGTGCTGGAACTCTCTGGATTATTTGCAACTCTTTGCAACTCCAGCAGTGCAAAGTGCTTTCGGTTTCGCTTTCCCTGTGTATCATATACCCTGCAGAATCGTCTGTGACCACAGGGTGGCAGCAGACCTGTAGCCCAATGCAATCCCTTTGGTTCCTGACAATCTGGCCCCCCTCCCCAAAAAACGGGGGGCTGTAGGGGGGTCTGACCCCCGCAGTGATTCTTTCCAGGCTGCAAGGTACCTGTGTGCCAAGTTTCGTGGCCGTGGGTCAAGGCACGGAGACGTGTATAAATAACATACATACATACCCACATACATACGTCCATTTTTATATATATATAGATTATACCTACATTCTCCAAGACCCATCATCTTACATTGTGAGTTGACATGAGCATTTCCTGGAGAGTTAAAATAAAATTAGACTTGCTACTGAAATTCAGGGGGGAAAAATGAATTTGGGGTTGCATGGTGCATTTTCTCACTTTTTGATTTGAAGGTTGTGTAAGTTGTAAAATAATTACATTCATTCAACAAATATATTTCTGAATCAGGCTGTTATGTACTATCATGATTTCTCCATTATTTTTATAGTATGCCATTCACATTCTTACAACCCATTTATATTTACATCTGCAGTCTTGCAAAACACACCCTCTGTGAAAATATTTGGGGCTTTTGATTGACGTCTTCATGGGCTATATTGGAAGCATGGCAGTATAAATGAACTGACTGAAATTTGAGTAGGCAATGGATTTACAGTGGGACCAGAAAGAATGAATTAAAAATGAAATTCTTCATATGAGTTTTTCACATACCTAAATAGCGTTTTCAAACCATAGTATAGTTCAGTGATTTCATGTTGGTGATACCACTGGTGAGGTTTTCAACTAATATACAATAGATCCTTGCCTATTAAGGCAATTCTATAGATAAGGCAAGGGCAGGATTTTTAGGCAAAAATTATGGAATATTCCATGACCCTCAGATAAGACAGAGGGTAAAACTTGGGGAATGGTGTATGTGAGGAAGAACTTGCCCTGGAGACTGATTGCTCTGGAACCTGATTTAAAGGGGGTAAAAAATCTGACCTGCATCACAGTTTTTGCAGAGATCTACAAGCAGTGGTGTCATCCAAATGATTTAGGAACAGGAACTCACTTTTGATTGGCACTTGTTGGGAACCCGGAACCAGCCACGGAGCCCGTTAGGATCTGGAACGCCCGTTCTGGTCCGTTCCCCCTGAATGACATCACTGTCTACAAGGTGCTTGTACAGTACTGTGTGACATTTCAGCCTTCTATGTGTTGGAATAGCCTAGAGGTAGGGAAGGAAGAGAAAAGAAGTGTGGTATGGGGAGTCTGCAATTGTACCATACTGTTTGTGGATGGCAGACCTTAAGACCCAGCGGCAGCCTGCCTACCTGACTGACATGGCAACCAGGGAGGAGGAAGATTGTTAGACTGACAAAATGGAGAGAAGGAGGACAAGCAGTTGCAATGGTGGCTCTGCATTCTTCTCCCAGCCTGGTGTTCCTCTGGTCTTCTCCTGGCTGCTTCTTCTTCTGCCTTTTCTTGTGGATAGGACAAGGAAACTATCCATGCTTCATTTTTAGGACAAATTTCTCACCTTATAGGTGAGGATCTATGGTAAAATTGACCAACCACAAACAAGATATCAGAGGCAAAAGGTTGCTGCGGAATATTCAGGTGCTTCCCAACTCATTTTTACTATGGATCTAATCTCAGGTCATTTCATTAGCATTCATTTCCTCCTCCTCCTCCATACACAGCCCCTTTCACTAGAGATTGAGCCCACACAGGACTAGAGTAGTCAAATATTTAGTAACATCAAGCTACCATAAAATATGCATTTTAAGCAGCTATTAACTTTTAGCAATTGACTGCGGTTTATCCGTTCTGTGTTTTTGTAAATTTCTTCAACTATGTACAATCAAATTTACTATAAGAGAATGAGTGCAAGGCACTCAATCATTTATTATCTAATCAGAACCATTTGTTTAAAAATCTGATTAATCATTGACACTGCATAACTGTTGCTACAAGAACAGTGTAAAACCTGGCAGCTCACACTGGAAAATAGATTTTAGAATATCTTTCCAAATAATGTAGTTTAGCTTTTTCAACAAACCCAGGATACATCAAATCAATAATGCAAAACATTAAACATGCAATAAAATGTATAAAAACATTAACTTCGATTGTAAATTATGATCAATACCAAAATATCCAGCTTTGGCATTAATTTGTATGTGAAGGATGGGATAAGAGTTTTTCAGTTTGTAAGAGCGTACAGAAGTTGGTGCTGTTGTTCCTTGAAAGCAACCTGCAAGTGTAAGAAGCAACTCTGCAGTAAGGGGGAAACTTTTTCTAGCTCAAACCTACATGAGGAGGGGAAGGGTGAGGCAAGCACAGGATTGGTGCTTGACAGTTTGCAGGCAAGGCCAGCCTTAAGCCAACGTGACTAATGTAGTCACATTGGGCCTCACACTTGGGGGGAGTGCGCACCAGCACAGCAAGCATATTGCTTGCTGCTGCAGCCTGGATCTCTTTGAACTGTAAGTCAGTGGAGCGAGCAGTACAGATTTGCTTTGAGCCTTCCAACCTGCCCCTTCCTCCAAACCACCCAAAATGGGCGTCCTGGAAGCAGTTGGCAGTGATATCATCATGTCACCAAAAACTATTTCCAGGTGCTGCGTGTATGGTGAGTTTTCTTGGTGAGTGGGGGGGGGCACGGGGAGGGGGGCCGTGGGAATGCCCTGCATTGGGCCCCGCCATTCCTGGAGCCGACTCTGTTTGCAGGGCAAGGTTTTGTCAGGGTTTTTGCTGCATGAGCCTTCAGCCTTCTTTCAGAGCTCAGAAGGCATCATGCCTCATCTCATTCACCCTTGGAAGAGTCTGAGGTTAATTGGTTACCCTTCTGGGGGCCCTTCTGGGCTAGCCTTCTGATTATCCTGGAGTTGTAAGGCCCAATGTCTGTTTTCTTGAGGTGTGTTTGTTTTAGCCAGCTGACCCATTTTGGCAGGTTTAATACAGGACAGGAAGTAGCATTAGGAATCCATTGTTAAGCATCCACCCTAAGTTAAGCAAGAACCAATACGAGGCTGAACTGATCTGGCAGAGGCAGGATGAGACTGGTTCAGGGATACTGGCTTCTGACCCCTTGGATTAAATGTCTAAGACCATCTTAAAGCCTTGATGGCTTGGGCTGGGCAAAGCAATGGGCAGCCCGTCCTAACCTGCATGGGAGCAGGCTGGCTGGCTGGCATGCTGCTGCGTCCTACACAAGGTTGGAGGCAGCTGGAGTTCACTGTGGAACAAGGGGACACTTGTCCCCTTACTCTGGAGCAAGCCCCATGCAGCCCTCTGGGGCTGCTCGGATCTGCACCAGCAAAATAGCTGATGCAAGTCTGAGCAGCCTGGATTGGGGCTGCACACTCTGGGGATGGGCTGAACAGCCAGATCCAGTCTCCACTCCTTTGCCAGGTCGGCCCGCCCATGGGATGGTTTGGACTGCCCACGTTTTTTGTAATATTAGTCTTGCCTGGTGGTAATTCTGATTACAGTGGAACATAGATTCATGCTTCTGAATTCTAAGATCTAGAACTGTTTGGAGATGTCCTTATCTTTCATGTACGTCAGTGTTTCTCAAACTTTTTAGAATCCTAGAGCAGCAATTTTCAACCAGTGTGCCACAGCGCATTGGTGTTCTGTGAATTGTCCACAGGTGTGCCGTGGAAGGTTATTAATAGGCCATTGGTGGTGTGAGCCCCACCTCCAGCAGCATGGTATGTCCTGTCAATTGTCAAAAATTGATGGTGTGCCTTGACAATTTTAGCACCTTGTCAATGTTCCATGAGATGAAAACAGTTGAAAATGGCTGTCCTAGAAGCTGCTGCCAGATTTATAAATTACAAGAGGCTATAATGGTGGCTATAATTGGACTGGTCAGCAGTGCTTCCCCAAGTTGCAGCTTATTTCACCCTTGATGTGTATAGCCTAATCTGATCCATCAGTTTCACAAAACATCAAAAATTGGGTCATGATCCACTGTTGGGTCCTGGACCCACAATCTGAGAACCGCTGATGTAGTTTATAAAGCAGTGTACATACAGGCAGAATATGTTATTTCAGTATTTAAACTGTGGGTTTAAACTGTGGGTTGGGACTCACTTGGTGGGTCGGGACCTGATGTTGGGTGGGTCACAAAAAGCTGGCAGCAGCCATTGTTATATTCCTTTTGTAAGTGTTAACAGTTTGAATTTTCAAGTGAGGTGTTGTTGTTTTAAATAATTGTTTTTAGTTCAGTGCTTTTACATCATATTTTGTTATAATCTTGCTTTCTGTCAGGGATGTGTCATAGTTGTACAATTCCTGCAGTCCAAGAATGCCTATTGGCATTGTAGGAGTGTCATGTTATTATGTTACAATGACAGCACTTCCTGCTTGATTATGTCACTTTCTGGCACAACATCACTTCCAGGTTAATGACATCACTTCTGGTGGGTCCTGACACGAGTGCCATTCTACAAAAGTGGGTCCCAGTCTAAAACGTTTGAATACCATTGCTTTATTTTATTTATGTATTACAATATATATCATAATAGATATTCAAAGAGCTTCACAATGGCATGTTCAAATTCTCTACTCACAATACCAGAATACTGCGTGGTATGGTCTTCTTCTTCTTCTTCTTCTTCTTCTTCTTCTTCTTCTTCTTCTTC
>JAJKFI010000001.1:11542627-11581720 GCA_029204185.1 Lerista edwardsae
TCTTCTTCTTCTTCTTCTTCTTCTTCTTCTTCTTCTTCTTCTTCTTCTTCTTCTCTCCTGTTACCTTATAAGCTGTTGTTTGCACATTGCGCTAACTATTACCATCACTGCTGGTTTTCATGTATTCAGAGAAAGACCACATGCGATTTTAATACAAGATGAATAAAATCAGTTTGAAAACCTGAAAGACTAGTGCTATTGCAAAAGGCAATCAAACATTATTATTTTCTCATGTGGCACTGTAATGCAAAGCAAAAATTCTACAAAGAAACGTAGGATGAACAAAATATTTACTTCAAGGTCTTCATTCCGAGAACTGAATTCTGTTCAGCTATATGGGGAGTAGATGCGTACTTCAATTAAATTATATTATGTTGACATTATCAGGTAGTGGTAGAATATTCTATAAAAAGGTTGCTATTCTCTAGATAAAAATAGAACAAAATTATAAATAAAATCTTATATGTTATGCTGCATTTCCGGGGGAGAAATATTGTAATTGTTTTATCATAAAAGAATCTTATTCCTCTACTTCCTATTTACCACCGGATTAACATCCTAGCATACCTACATCCCAATCTTATCCAGGCCTTAATGGTAGGACCCTTAATTTGTATGCTGTTTAGTTGTGAGCACCTTTGTAGATGTCAAAAATGTCAAAGGCCCTAGACATTTTTGGCTCTTCTGCCTAATTGGCCCTGATTGGGCAGGGTTTTTTTCACCTACTTCACAGCGCCCAAGTGAGTCGGTTATAGTTTAGCCAGGTGGTCCCTACAAACAGAGACATGCAGGTTGAGCATTAGCAGATAAATGCAGGTTGGGCATTAGAGATCTGTGAGCATCTTGAAAAAGTGGGGTGGGCAAAGGGGGGCAGCCCAGAACTCGTCCCTAGAACCGTGATTTTCAACTTTTTTCCTCTCACAGCACACTGGCAAGGCACTAACATGGCCAAGGCATACCATCAATTTATTGACAATTGACATGGCACACTGTTTTTTGTACTGCTAGGCAGGGCTTACATCCTCCAATGGCCCTATTAATAAATGACCTTCTTCCAAATTCCCGCAACATACCTGGGGATCATTCATGGCACACCAATGTGCCACAGCACAGTGGTTGAAAATGGCTGACCTGAAGATTTGTTGGTTCAATAGAAGCTGGCTGCGGTCCCCTTGTTCATGGATTCTAAAGTCAGCTTCAATAGCTTGGCATCTTGGTGAGCATAATGCAATTTGGATGTTCCTCAAACCCCATTTAAAGAGGTAAGAGTTGATCAACTGTGATCATACTGGTGATCGTTAGTTTGGAATTAGGATGGGCACCCATGGGGAACAAACTATAGCTTTCTGTCCCCTCCAAGGAAGGCAACCCACACTAAAGGAAGGTGGAGTTTTTTTTGTTAGCAAATGACTTTTTCCAACTAAATCTAACTTGTACTTTGCTGGGGCTGTGGAAGCAAAAGGGTTGAGGCATGCTTAAAATGTTGTCAACACATACACTCATAAATATGTTCTGTCTTATGGAAAACTTCATTTTCTGCTTAGAAATTATAATAGTAGACCATCACTCCAAAAGCTAAATCACAGATTTGTCAGCAAGGAAATTAGTATGTTTTACTTGTAAGCTCTGAAAATGCTACAGCACCGTTCATGTAGAACATCTGTTCAGGATTGTAAAATGCTTGAATTCATTTTCTCCAAGTACAATTTTTTGTTTTGTTTTTTAATGTAATTTCCCATAATAAATACTTCACATAACAAACACCAAGACTACTCCGGGGGGTGAGATAACCAATTCCTGTTGGGCTATGTTGCTTAATTATGCCCCCCAGCTACTTAATCTTTTAATGCCAAAGAACATAACTAATTTAATTAGGTGTCTTTATGTTGATGGAAAGCTTTAGAATCAATAAATTTGTGTAGAATGATGTGCCATATGTCTTTTTATTCATTTTTTGTTTCAAAACAAGTCTAAAATATGCCTGGCCTTTGCTAGGTGTATTAAAATTATCATATATCTGTGTAAAGGTTAGATGTAGCCAAATTACAAATGATTTTGAAATAGAGCTGCACTAGTACAAATAGCAAATTATTCTGGAACAGCCTGTGTTTAAGTACTACCTAATTAGAGAGAGATGTTTGCAGTTAGTCACTATGTAATTTTCATTGAAAGGCTGAGTATTATTGTTCAGTATAAACATCCTTTTACATCTTTAGTACTTAATACCAAAAGGTAAGACAATGCACAAGAGGAAGCAAGAATAATTTAAATCATACAAAGTGAATAATCTCTTCTTCATTTTAATGCATATTTTGAGAAATGACAAACTGGCATTTTAAAAATATTTTTTGCATGACTGTGTCATTTGAAGTTATGGTATAGCTGTGTCTTTCATGGCATTTTGGACAGTGAATGAGATCCACAGCCGTATGGTCAAGATGTTTAGTTTTGATCCTCAATTATTGCAGCATTACTCCAATGGTACTATCAGATGTTAATGATAGTTTATGTGATTTGGACATCAAAACCTTGAAGTTTAGAATCTGAGATTTGTCATTAAAAATTTCATGCTACTTAGCATTTAATTTAGACTGCAGTGCAGTACACACATTCCTGCAACTCCCATTGAATGCAGTGGAGCTTGCGTCTGAGTAAGTGTGCTTTGGATTGCGCTGGTGGTCAATGACGCTAGCTGTACATTTTTCTGAGCTGGCAACATTTTAAAAGCAGTAGCCATTTTAGTCCACAGTAGCAAAACCAACAAAAACATTGACTGTAGTCAGCGAATGTTTATGCTACAAAATGAATATGAATACAATATGAACAACTCCACCCAAACACCCACCATGCACAGATCCAGCATGCATTGAAGAAGGTATGTTTCTGGTAGAGAAAAGTCATAGGCAGTTCAGGGGTGGTTTAGGGGAGGTTCAGATTCGGAAGCGGTTCAGGGCTGGAGTGGGGGTGGATCCTTTATGTTATCTCAGCAGCAGAAGTGCCAAGATGTGATTTAATTCCCATTTTTCCTTCCTGACCTGCTCCCCTGAGGCTCCTTGGATTTTGGGCAGCAAAATAGCTGGTGTAGGTCCGAGAAGACCCAGAGATGGCCAGGTGTTCTACAGAAAGGAAAATGCAAAATATTTTTACTTACCTCTCCCAGGCTGTCTGGTTTATCCCCCCCCCACCCCATTTACATGCAGCACTTGCTCAATCAACACAGCTGCAGGGCAGAAGATGATGAGAGGAAGGCTTGGCCTCCTTGGCTGTCGCTAGTCCTTACCTGAGTTTTGGAAGTCACAACTCGCCCCTATCTCTTGTGTGCCTTGTGCACTCAAATTGACAATGTGTTTATTCTACCTTTTCTTTGTTTTGTGTCAATGGTGTATCTATGCAAGTATATGTATTTATACAACCAGAATCTCCACATAACTCCCAAGTTGTGAGCCTATCTGTAGCCCTTTTTCAGAAACTACCTGAATTTCTGTAAAGCAGGTCATACTTTTTCATGCTGCCATAAAGTGTGACAATGTGAAGATAAATTGTATGGTGCAAGCATAACGTCACTGCATACAAATGGTAGATCGTACTTTGCATCTGTGATTGTAGATTACGTTTGTAGATTGTAGACCATTTATTTGTGTGAAACAGACTTTAATGACCATGAATGTGCCATTTTGGAGTTCTGGTGGTGGAAACAAAGTGAGAAAATAAAGCAAAGTTATAGAAGTGAACAGTACTTTACTATTGGAATAAGGTTGTGGTAGAAAGGTAATTTTGCACCCATTCGCTGCCTCTTAATTTCTTCAGTTTACATTTGAAAAGTTGTTTTCAATTTACTTAATTTTCCTACCCCAGAATAACTCTTTGTTTCTTATAAACTGTTTCCATTGCCTGTCTGAATCTTCTTCTACACCCTTCTTCCAAAGGGTGGTAGCTGGTACATTTTCTAAGTGAGACCTGTTATTAAATGTCTCCCCACGACTGAATTCACATTCTTTATTAAGTCCATAAAAAGGGTAATAAAGTAAAGACTTGGAGGACCACACTTTCTAGATAGGTCAAGGTTGCTGTCAAAGGATTTCACTTTGTCTCTCACATCTCTCCCCCTGAGTATATTTCTATTCATTTTACCAAAGCTTTTCTTCTTGGATATGAACGTTCTGCCAATTACAATATTTCAAGATAGCACTTTTGACATTATTCTGTTAAGGAACAATAAGAACAATGACACATAAATTAAACATGTGCACTACTTTTAAAAAATGTTTAATGGTTTTCCTAAAACACATTTATACATTGATAAATTTAAGTAGCATAGATAAAGGAAATAGTGAGAAACTAGATAAACTTTCTGTTGTTTAACAAAGCTTTTTCAACACCATCTTTGGCAAGGATGAATATTACTTTTTAAAATTATGGTAACACTGGATTACAAATCCTCTGGACAGGAGTCAAAGAACTACTTTAGGCATACTCAAGGGCTTTTACACATCAGGTGTGTAATTTTTTTTCTAAGCACATTTGAAGTATCAAAAGCAATTAGTCATGACAAACATGGAACAAGCTGCTAATACTTTGGATTCTGGTCCTTATTAGAGGCCTGGATGTTGTGGAATGAGGAGGGGTGTGGGTACTGTGGATGTGTATTATAATAATACTTAACATTTGTATAGGATTTTCTGAGCATGCAAAGTACTGAGCATCTTGATAGTCCTTACAAACACGCTGTAAGATAAATATTTGTTTCCCAATATTTGTCTTCTCAGTAAATATTTGCTTCCTAATAGAAGCTAGGAGAGAGTAGCCTGCATGAGGTTGCAATCCTGTAGACCAGCGGTTCCCAAACATTCTAGAGTCCTTAGAGGCTGCTGCCTGATTTACAGAAGCCAAGGGGTGTGGCTATAATAGTGATTACGGTAAGTAGCAGCTTCCTTAAACCTTAATGTATATACCTGCAGTAAGGGCAATAGGATTGGGCTCAGGCTCTTAGCCACTGTTCTGTAGCAGCTCACACTGTTAGTAATGATTGCTTCATTGAATTCCATATGGACATCGGGGAATGATGAGAATATGTGTACAAGGTTATCACTAATATTGGAATGACTGAGGCAGCAGTATGCAGGAAGAAGTGCATTTACCAGATTGGAGAGGTGAATAACTGAGAAGAAGAAAAAATATGAAAAAGTGCGAAAGAAAAGGGTGTTGACAACAGTTTTATTTATTATCCATTTGGCACAGCAGTGTAGTTGATTACCAGTAAGGAGGTGAAGTAGATGATACTAAAGGCTGGAATGAAATATTTTCAGTTTGCCCAGTAAACATACCCCATCATTATTTCCCACGACTCCACCTGAAAAGGTGACAATGAGCATCCAATTTTATCAGAAACACCAATTAAGTCTGCACTGTGTCTGTTACTGTGCAGTTTTCAAGAGCAATTGTATCATTAAAACTTTTGAAATGCTCTGTCAGCAGGAACCACAATAATAGCTGCCAGGGAAAATATACAAAGAGTATAGGTTCTATGTGTTTCCAACTGTAATGCTTATGAGAAACCTTGCAATTTTTGTATTGGAATTCAAGAAACAAACTAGAGAAATTTTGAAGATATAAATGAGATCATATTGTGATCATGTTCCGGTTTTCTCTCTTTTAATTTAGTGCCCTCTTTGCTTCTCTAGAAATATTCGGAATTATGAGATGACAGCAAAATCACAATATCTATTGGTGATCAGGTTTACAGTTGTTTGTTTACAGTGTTGCTACAGAATTCTGCACAAGGTGCCTCTGTACTAAATACACAGGCCCTCCAAATTGGAAAGCACTTGGATAATTAACAGAGCCAGTCTAGGCTGGTTCAGATAAATTCCCTCTTCCTCCCCTGCCTCGCCCTATCAACCCCAATCTTCTCATTATCTTTTTCAGTGATGGTGGTGGTAGAAGTTATAGAACTAGAAGAATGAATGTGGAGAGATGAATTCCCCCCCCCCCCAATTTTTGACACAGCACAGCACAAGGAGCACGGCATTTGCCTCACTGAATAGATAATGGTCTAGATAATGTTCCCTCCTTTCTTCATGTGTCCCTTTCTTGTTGTCACACTGATGGTGTTGCAGAGTAACAATAGGGGAAGGAAAGAGGAGAAAGGGAGGGGAAAAAATCTCAGTCTCCTTATGCCCAATTGATGCAGCAGCTGTACTGCTTTTTTCTCTACAAGACTGGGCCAAAATGAAAGACGGAGAGAAAAGGAAAAAGCCCTCCCCCCTTTTCTCCACAGAGACATTCTTCTTCTGCTGCTGTAGCCAATGCCAGTCCTGGAAAAGATAAAGAGAAGGTAGCAGGTTTGTGGGGAAGCATATCTTTGAGCTCTCAGAACTCAAAAGCTTGTAGCTCCAGAAATTAATATATCCTTTGGAGGAAGCTTTTCTGACCTTCAAGAATTATTTTCTAAACCCAAGGCTAGCAAACTACTCAAGCATTTCTAGTAGTAGAGGACTTGTTTTCCTGAAACCTATCAGAACCTACAGTTTAACAATGGTTTCATTCACCTCTACTCACGCCTGTCCAGGGTGAGCTGTGCTGGCTGAGCTGCTAGATAGTGCAAATGAGTCCAAACCACCAGTTCAACCAGTTGATTTCCAAATGTGTGTAAAGAGGTGAACATAAATGTAGAAATGAGAAGGATGGGGAAATGGGTGGGGGATTTGGAGCAGAGAAGGTGGTCAGGTTTTAAGCATTAGCTCCCAGACACTGATGTTTATCCACTCAAAATCTCCTTCCCAAAACAGCTGTATTTAGGGCTTTTACAATACCTACAACCCAATACCTACCTAACTCCCTGAGTGGTGATGCAGTCGTGCCAACATGGCATCTGCTGTGTCCCAAGGGGGAGTTTTGGTCTCAGGAGGCCTCCTTGGGGTAAGGGAGCATTTGTTTCCTTTCCTTGGAGTAAGCCCATGGCAGCCCACTGGTCTACTTGGACCTGCATTAGCGATAGCAGTCGCATGAATGTGTGTGGACCAGTGAAGACAGATTGATCCCAGGAAAGGGGTGAGGACTCAGCAGATACTGCTGCCAAACCCACTGTCTTTTTGGGCCTGATGTGCCTTCCCTCACACCCTTTCACCTCCTTGTTCCACCCCTCCCCACCCTATTCTACCCCTCCACCCTCCCTCCCACCCCACACAGTCTTATCTGCAGCAGCAAGGACCCAGGTGCTTGCCTCTTCTCATAGCAGTCAGGTTGCGCTATTTGTCATGTTTGCAACCACCCAAAAAGTGTGTAAAGTTGCTAGAATGTGGATTCCAGCTGTGAAACCAACGAGCTATTAGCAGTTGGGCCAAAAGATCGATCAATCAATCAATCAATTAACAGTATATACCACTTTTCAACACAAATTTCACAAAGGCAGAAGATTTAGTCTTCAGGGCAGAAGATTTAGTCGAGAGGGTTAATGCCTCCGTTTGCCTGAAGATAAGAGCTGAAGATCTGAAGGTCGCCAGTTCGGGACAGCCGGAAGTCTCTGTGAGCGGCAGACCTCGTTAATTGCGGCTGATTAACAGCTGAGCTTCGGCTGCCTTGTGTGAGGGGGAGTTGTGCCGAAGTTCAGCCGCTTCTCTGGTGGGAGCAGGGAAGCCATTTATCAGCCAGCAAGAAGACAAACGGGTGGCCAGAAAGAAGGACTAAATCCAGAAAGATCCATCTGTATGTGTGTAGTTCTTGAAAGATAGAACATTTCTGTATAAATTGTAAAAACCTTCGGGTTTCTGAATAAAGTCTGCCCATGTAAACCGCCTTGAGTTATAGTCATTAGAGAAATCTGGTGACCTAAGAAAGGCGGTATATAAATCCAAGAAAAAAAAAAGTGCTTTACAGGCAAACAACAACAACAACAACAACAACAACAACAACAACAAATGATACATATAACATTTAGTTCTGGCCTCAGTTCTTCTAGAAAAGGACTTTTCTTTGTTTTCTTAAAGACATTTTCTCAGATGTGTGATTATTTTATTCAGATACTAGGAAAGATACCTACATTTACCACACTGGACTTTATTAAGTTTACATGAGTCAGCTTTTTTCCATCAGGACATAAATATTGCTGACTGAAGCAGCTGTATGACTTATTGTTTAGTTTACCTGTATAAGAAATACTATTTATAAGCTAGCTCACAGTAATGTGATACAGAAACTAAACCTATTTACTTGTAATAGAATTGGTCACAAGACATTTTTGATACATACACAGGTTTTGTTTTTCTTTAAAAAATCAAATCCTAGTTTTGCAAAGTGATAAGCCATTTAAAAATTTTTTTTTATGGTAATGGTTCCCAAATGTTTTAGGACTGGGACCGAATTTTTAAAATGACAGTCTATCAGGACCCACCTAGATTTATGAGGCTTTAAAAAAAAAGGCGATATAGAAAGAAATGTTTTATTTGTTTACAAGCAATATTGTATGTATGTATGTATGTATGTATGTATGTATGTATGTATGTATGTGCAAAAAACCTCGATCCATTTCTTGTAATGAGACAGGATAGCCTCAAGGTTTTAGGGGTTTAGTTATGTTGTCCCAGCCTTTCCCTGCCCCAACTACTTGTCATTGATGAACTTGGGAAAAAAAAACACCACAAAAAACACACATTTATCCCCTATATTTACACAAGGTAACTGCAGAAGCTCATCTGTTTGTAGGCAGTTAGCAGCTATCTTATTTTTGAATAGCCTCAGGGTTTGAGGCAATTATCTGATCTTTCCATCACCTACGTTTTCATTGGAGTCTCTGTGGGACCCACCAGAAATCAGGTTATGACCCACCAAGTGGGTCTCGACCCACAGTTTGAGAAACACTGCATATGTAAAAGTCACTTCATTTTTCTAGGCATCCCATCCTGTCTCAAAATTCAGAGTACTTGACAACATCTAAATCCAAACATATATACAAATATTAGGGAGAGTATTACCCTTGTGTTTTGTTAATCCCAGTAATAAAAGCTAATCTAATTTTATTTTAATGCCCTTGGAAAATATTCCATTTTTGTTTGGCTGAAAGTTTAGGAAACACATGGCAACCAGGTAGCCTCAGACTCTTCATTGTATGGGTGGAGGTAGAAGATAGCTTGAGGCACACTAAGCTGAAGGAAGGAATACTGGGCTAATGGCTGCCTTTGATTTGCCTCCTTTCAATCACAGGCCAATAGGATGCTTCTACTTGCCTACTTTTGCCTCATTTTCAGAGGCAATGATCTGCCCACCTTGAAATAGTGGTAGCATTCATCTGTACCATATATGAAGGCAGCATGGGAAGGAAATAAACATAGCCGTAAATGCAGCAAACAACTACTTATAAAATGGAAAAACGTAAAATGATTTATTTTGTTCTTCATTGCTTTGTAATAGTATTTATTTGTATATTAAGTGTGATTTCTCAATGCTGGCAAATCTGACTGGCGAAATTAATGCTTAAATATAACATTGCTAATTTTCATCTAAAACATAACTTGGAAAACCTTCCAGGAAACAGTAATTAATATTGCTAATATTGTATACCATACTGTGTGCTCAGTATCAAAATATTCTCCAAAAGTTGATTATTTAATATTGCCATCCTTATTACTCCTTTGGGGTCTGTCTCAGGGAAACATGCATAACATTGGCCTGGATATATTCCAATTGGTTTATGAGGGAGGAAACTCCCTCCCATTTGTTTGCAATTTTAGCATAACTTCTTAAATCTGGGATTCACTGACTCTTGACTTGCTTCAGTTTCTGAGAAGGCCATTGGTCATTTGGGAAGGAGCAGAATCATATCTCTTTTCATGTAACTTGGGCCTTCTAAGGTTACTGGAGCAATGCAAGAAAGAAACATGTTTAAACAGCTGTTGGATTGTAAATCAATTCAAAGCGCAATCCTAGAACATCGCTTGGACCTACTGGCACCTCTGTGTCAGCACTAGTGCTGTTGGGCAGATGGTACCAACAGCATTGTCCCAAGGGTGCTAGGCCGCGGCAACGTGACAATTCTCCTGTACCAGCTGAATTTGGTTCTGGGCATGGGAGGGCGGATGGGAGGGCGGAAGTGGGTGGGGGCGGGTGGGCCGGTCAGTGTGCTGGTGTGGGATGCCGGGAGCAGGCGCAGATCCAGGAAAACTAATGGGGAAGTTGCAGCCTCCCCTGGGGCAAGGGCATGAAGGGCATACCCTTCCCCAAGGGAGGCTCCCCAGCATACCAAAGCTGTGCAGCATACTTTATTTGGCACAGGCCTGCCGGCCTCGCTATTCCAATGCAGTTTAGGATTGTGCTCTCAGAATAGATGGAATTTCTAGGAGGGCAAAATGCTAAGTTGTGTAGGAGTCTGAGCACCTATATAAAGCGGCCCCTCCCCCTTGCCTTCAGAGCCATTTGTAGCTGAGAGGCTTTGCTCTCCGTGCCACAAATGATTCTGAAGGCGAAGGGGGACTGTTATACGCAGGATCTCCAATTCCTGCAAAATGTAGTAGTTCTCTGCAACCCACTCCCCACACACACACACACAACACACACACAAACACACACACACACACACACACACACACACACACCTGGAATGGCTCAGAATTGTGTCTGGGTTCTGAACATTCAGACACGCTTTGAACAGTAGTGGCACAAGAAAAAAAAATAAGGCAAAGAGGAGATAATGTGGCTTTGAGGGCTCTGTGTCTCATTTTAAACTTTCCCAATTAGAAGGATCTCTGTGTTTCACATTAATGTTCTGATCCTAACTGTATTTACTCAAAGTGTTCCACTGATTTCAATAAAATTTACTTCCATGCAAGTATAATTGCTTAAATTAAAATTCTAATTTAAGAGTATATTTGGTGTTGTTGTTTTTAATTTAGATGTAGTCTCCAGCAGCATTGCTAAAATGCAAATCTGTTTTAAAGTAGAAAATTATGAGGAACCTTCATCTCATTTTGGAAGAAAGATATGCCTTTAGCAAGAGCTTCACAAAAATTCAGAGGAGCTTTTCCACATGGCAATATTCATGGAGAGAGAGAGAGAGAGAGAGAGAGAGAGAAATTCTCCCCCCTGATTTTCAACAACAGCAAAATTACCTGATCTAAGACGGTTGTTCATCTAGCACGGGTTTCCAAACTACAGCTCAGGGGCCAGATCCAGGCCACTACAAGGTTTTTCTGGCCCACTACAACTTAAAATATTTGACATTTTTACTCATTATACATCATTCTCAGTTTAAATAGGGTTACCAGATACCAACTGGGACAGAGTGCCTATATCTTTAATCATTGTATAGAAGCAGGAATGTGGCCATGTGGAGCTTGTCATGGAACAGTTTAAAAAGCTGCACCTGCCAAAATTCCATCTTCTATACAATGGTTAAAGGTATAGGCACACTGTCCCAGTTGGTATCTGGTAACCCTAAGTTTAAAGATGGGATTGTTTCTTGGTCGAAGTTATCTCTCTCTCTTGTTCTGAATCATATGCTGTTTCTAAAAAAGATCTATGTAAAACATATTCATTTCAATTTCATTCATTCATTTCTCAAATGGATTTTTTTCAGCCCGCGAAACATGGGTCCCGAATCTACAAACATTGTGGGCTTACCTGTAAACTTTCTAGAGTAGTAATTTGAGTAAAATTGAATACAAACAGAACTGGGCAGCCCAACCTCAACTAACCCCCCTGGTGGTGATTCAGACTTAACATCCTGCAGGGGATATTCAGCTGCTGGAGGTGCTCTTGGGGTACACAAAAATGTGCGCCAGGTTAAGCCACAACAGCTGCAATGAGTCAATGTGGACTTGCACCAGCTGTATTGCTGGCACAAGTCTGTGTTGATCTGTGCAGGCAGATTGGGCCTGGGAAGAGGGTAAGGTTTTAGCATGCACTGCAGCCACCAAACCTTCCCGATCCACCCACCAGGTCCAAACCAGGTCTGATCCACCTACCCTATATCATCCAAATTCCACTTTTCCCATGCCCCCTCCCTGCCCTCTCCTCGCCCCTTTTTACTCTCTGTGTTGGACTTCCCTGCTCTGACATGCCTCTATCGCTCTGCCAGTGCAAGCAGGAAGGTCTGGTCTTCCTGATGGTACACCAGGTCCCTGCACTGTATCAAAGTATTTGATGGCACTTGCCTGCTGCTGGTATGAATATGTTTGGGTCATCAATTAAACAAATAATGTAACCCATATGTATTGGCCACCAAAAGCACAAATTGCCTACATGACCCTTTTTGTTTAGAATTATCCTAAATTTAATTATGCACTTTAAATATAGAGTGATTTGGCACCCACTTTTCCTTTGTTTGCAAAGTCATGTTGGTGATGTAGCAAACAATAACTTTTTATATGAATCTGAGGATTAAAACGTCGCTGTTTTCTCTTTTCATCTTCAAAATTATTATCTATACTGAAATCCTGAATTCAGTTATATATGTGGGTATAACACTGTGCAGGATTGCAGCCAAAATCCTTTTTCCAATTTCAACTGAAGTTTTAAAGGAACAAAATCTCATCAAAGTGGGTAAAATCTACACTTGCTTTCTGGATTTGAATTACCCCTTTTAATACAAAGGAAACAAAATGTAATCCCGAATGCAATTGGTTTATTTTTTATGAGACTATAAACAGCATCAGTTCAAGAGTCATAAAGAAAGGGTAGGTTATAAAAGAAATACTTGTTTTTTTCTAACCAAGAAAGCCATATAACACCAAAGTTACCACTTTTCAAAATTGAATATCTTCAACTGCAATGTCATTTGGAAACTGAATTTAAATAGCAACAGTATTAGTGACCCTTTTAGTATGGTTTACATACTGACTATATATCAAGTGTCAGAAAAATGCATTTATATTAATGTAAAAAATATCCTTTACTTTTTTTAGCAACAGTGGCAATCCTATATCCAGTGACAATTCCCAGCAAGATTGCTTGTCTTGGCTGCTGGCTAGAATTCAAGGCTCAGGCAAAATCCAAATGCTGAGGGTGCAATCCAAAGTGCCCGTAGGGCCGATGCAAGCCGCTTGCGTCAGCCTCACACTGTTGTGAAAGTGCTATAGAGCACTTTCGCATAAGTGCTCCTGCCGTTGGGCCAATGCAGGCAGCAGTGTCAGCCCAGCAGCGCCGGCAGAAGTTGCTGGTGTGCTGTTCCCATCCCAGCTGAGTTCGGATGGCACAGGGGCAGTTCTGGGCAGGGGGAGGGAGGGAGGGAGGAACAGGGTGGGGGGACGGCAGTCCTGGAGACAGTCTGGCCCGAGGAGGGGGTTGGAGGCTGGATGCGGCCACTAGGCTGCATCAGTGCCCCCATCCCCAGTCTGTGCAGCCCTAATTCGGGCCACATGGAGAACTCGGATCTGCACCTGCTATACAGTAGGCGCATATCCAAGTAGCCCATAGGGCTAGCTGGTGCCTACCCCAGAACAAGGGCACAAACATGCCCTTGACCCGTGGAGACTCCAGGTCACGCCAACCTGCGTTGGATACAGCACAGGCACAGCGGCACACCACATTCATTTATGCTGTTCCGGTGCAGGCTAGGATTGCGCCATGAAACTGTTTGTTTATAGGCAAATGAATTCTGATGGGCAGAATATATCCAGGAATACCTCCAGCAATGCAGGGGAAATAGCACTATTGTTTATAGGAGATACTATAGGAGTTAAGGCAAGAAACTGGCACTTTTAGAGGCCAGATAACCTCTTCTCATTGGCTAAAATAGCTGTCAACTCATGACAAAAAGCAGTATAGTGAAACAGTGAAAAGACGTGCATTGTTGTATTTTGCACTTACCATCAAGATTACTTCACCCAGGCACTCCTGAGTTTCAAGCAGAAGGTTGTAAGTGGTGTACCATCAAAGATGGGACTGGCTGCTAGCTTAAGGGAACTCTGAATAGAGACCTCAGGTAGGCCTCCTATATGCCAGTGAAAGTTTTATTGGGTGGTGAATGGAAGCAGAGGCAGGGAGTAGCAGTATGGACCTTTTATGGCTGGTGTGACTGGGAGTATTATGAGGGAATTAAAATGGGCAGTTCTGCTACACTGGCACTTAGGGTAGGATCAGGAAGGATGCTGATGACGGAAGTGGCCATCCTTTTAGAAACATTGTACCTATTAAGAGAGGGAAAGTATGGAGTGTTTTGAAATAACTGAGTAAGGAAACAGGGAGATCTTGTTTACTACTGATATAATATTTCCAGTTTGTATTACAGGAACATTCTTCCTCAGCTTCATTCAAGATTCCTGCATCCCCTTCAGCTTACTGTCCTACTAACCTGTTTTTTTTAGAAATTGATGTTCTTGAACCCCTGATTCCTTAGAGCAGAGGTTCCCAAACGTTTTAGCATCAAGGCCCATCTAAAAAAAATGTTTCACTTTACCAGCCACTCAAGCCTCTATGGCTATAATAGAGATTGGGGTAGCAGTGCTCCCCCCTGCAAAGTAGCAGATGGTTTAATCTTTGATGCACATAACCTGATCTTCACTGTCACTTTCGCAAACCACCAGAAATTATGTTGCGACCCACTGGTAGACCATAGACCCACAGTTTGGAAACCACTGATCTAAAGAAATACTAAAAATAGAGTATCAAGTACTATGTTATCAACTACTAAGCCCCAAGTAGGCTGATAAATGAAGATAAATTTAAGATGAAGATAAATCTCAAAAATTCTGCCTCTAGTGATGCACAGCCCCAACACCCAAGGACTTGCAATGGATATAATTGGGAAAATCTGGGTATTTTGCTGAGTGTGTTCCAGACAAATTTAGCTAGTTATGGATTGTTTTGGAGCCAATGAAAAATGACTGGAATCTTTTTTTTAACTTTTATTCCCAAACTGAAATGAATCATATTTGCTGTTATTACTCATTCATGTCTTGTTTGTGTTTTTTTTAAATATTTTTCCCCAGTGTATATAATGGCAACAGTAGGATTGAGTTGGCACCCACCTACTGGTGGTCACCGTATTTTTAATATAGAATGCCTGGATGTTGAATTATTACTAACTGGACAAGAGGCACTTTTTCAAGTTGTGTTCCTCTTATATTTAGCAGGGGGACAGTAATTGTCCCTCTTCACCCCAGCACCGTGTCTTTTCTAATGGCTGTTGCTGGTGGTGTTTTGCATTTTTTTAGATTGTGAGCCCTATGGATCAGGGAGCCATTTAACTTTATTATTACTACTAGCTTTTTGTTACCCGGTGTTGCCCGGGTAACAAATTTTCCCAACAGGTCATTGTGGACATTTCATTTCACATCCCATCTCGCACCTCATGCCGACAGGGGCCAAACCCGGACTCTAACGGCCTCGGGAGTGTCACCGCTCGTCTCGGCGACTGCGAAAACTACAGATCCGATGCTGATATCGGCCGTTTTCAAACATTTTTATGTGGCGCCCCCTGTGCACCCCCACCCCTGGGAGTGCTAGGGGGGCCGTACCCCTGCAGCATTTGTCGCCAGGCTGCAAGGCATATGTGTATCAAGCTTGGTGTAAATTGCTTCAGGCATTCCAGAGTTATGCTGGAACATACATACACACATACTAATGTCGGTCATTTTGGGCATTGTATTTTTCACCCCTTCTCACCCTTTGTCAATCTCCATGCCAGGTCCAGGGGTGCAGGGGGCTAGGGGGCACCGAGTACGTGGGGCATGGCGAGAATTACCTGTGAGGCGGGTAGAGGTTCGACATGACCGGTTGATTCGGGTCAATGATTTGACATTCATGGGGGCCCATGAGTTCACGGGGATCCCCGATAGTCCACACAAATGGTGGCGCCCGCCGGGGTGCAGGGTTCAGTCCAAGGGGTGCTCCTTCCTGAAGACCCCTTCTTAACAGGTGGCGATGGCGGCGGGTTGAGCCGGGTCGGAGTCTGTGGCATGTGGGGTCCCAGTCGGTTGTGAGTCTCTCGGGTGCCTGGAGTGGGGCTGGCCTAGCTGCCCACAGGGTAAGAGGGTTGGCGCTCTCCACGGCCAGGCCAAGAACCTCGAGCTGCCTCTCGGGGGATGCCAGATTCGCTGCGGCAAGGCCGGCCAGCCGGCCAGCTGCCTGCCTGGAACTCCAGGACTGGGGGACCCCCCAAGGAGCAGGGCATGAGCTGCCCCGTCAAGGCTGGGGTAAGGTGAGGACCAGAGTAGGGCAATCTCCCACTCAGACATGGTCTGCCCCTCTACCTCCCTTCTCCAGCCCTTGGAGGTGCAACCTCTCCCTGTGCTGTCTGAGCTCCTTATGAGCTCCAGACCAGCCTCCCCGGGTATATAAAGCGGTATATAAATACTATTTGATTGATTTGATTGATTACAAAGTATTCTATAAACAGCAGCCCCCAACAGTGTTAAAATAATTGTTTTCTGCAGGGAGATGGCTACCAAAATCAGTTCCATTGGCACCACTGCCTGAATGGAGGCACTACTGTGGAGATGCTGTGAATCATTCCACCTCCATCACATTATCTAAGGCAGTGTTCCTCAAATTTCTGGCTCTTACTCCAGGCGTGTAGCATGCTTGGGCAGCAGACCCCAGAAACAACTGATTGCAAAGGCCCCTTACCTGGGCTGTAGTCAGGATCTTTCCAAGCATCCCCTGTGGAACAGTAAGAGCCAGTTGTGCCGGAGACACTTAACAGTTCTGCAGATGTCTCCAGTTCGGAGACTTGGTGCTAAAAGGTTTGAAAACCACTGATCTTGGGAAATAAGGGAAAGCAAAGTGAAAAAGAAGACTTGGGATGGCAGAGCTGCTGATTTTGATTTGTTTTGGGTCAGCCTCTGAAGTTGGCATTTCCAATGTTTTGTTAATCCCTAAAAGCATAGGAATAAATCAGCTAAAGACCAGCCATGAGGCCAAACTAAGCAGTCACTTCAGGCAGCAGACTGGTGGTAGATGTCCGTCTCTGTCCTCCTAGTTGCCTACGTCGCTCTTCCTTCTCCTTCCAGTACCTCTCCCTGCTAGGAACAGCAGGACAGAAGTGAAATTATGGAGGGGAGAGGTATGCTGAGCTAGACCATTGGAGTGTGAGGAGCAGAATCTGGCACAATATTGGGTAGCGGGGTCCACTATTTAGCAGGCTGCTTCACATGTCAGAGGTCTTGGGCCAGTCCAGGAATAAATAGTCTTTCACAACACAAATGTTTCTTAGTCACCACTAACTAGTTACTGCACCTGTTGGGAAGACGTGTGTTCTGACTGAAGAGAGAATGGGCATGAGGTTACTTTCAGTTACTGCTGTTCCCTGAAAAATGACTCATCAGCCTATTTTCATGGAAATTTTGGCACAGATTTTGATGTATAGATAGCTGGAGATCTCAAAATGTAACTGAAAGGTGGTTTGTCTATCATGCCTCTAAATGGCTTCTCCCAGCAGCTCAAAAATAGGTGGCTCATCTTCTTTGGGACAGTCTTCCATCTAAAATACCACCGATGAAGTGAGGCTAACTTTCCTTTCAAAATGCCTTCTGATTAATTGAATGCTTTCTGGTTTGTGATTTGCTATTATATGATTTTACTCTTTGAAATTTTGGGGTCTTAATGCTGTTTGATTTTTTTTTTCTTTGCTGCTGGTTGTCTTTGTTTCTAATTGTAGATTTTGAGTGGTTTAATGTAATTGTGTCTGTGCATGTGCATGTGCACAGCTGTAATGCTTTTCTCATAGTGTTTGTTCCTAAGTACTGAGATTACAGAGACAGCTATAAGTGACGGCAGTGAAAAGTTTTCCCTAGTTTTCCATCCAAAACAGTCGTGATTGAGGGGGAGAAATATGGATTGGTACTGACATGGGGGCAAAGGGTTAAAGCCCTTACCCCCGCATGCTGTGACCCCTTGCGGGGGTGGGGACATACAAAAATATGCAGACATACACAAAAAAGCACACTCTCCTGAGTAGTTCTGTTCTCTTCTGCAGGAAAGATTTACCAATATGATTTTTAGAGTGGTCCAAGAGCAACTATTAATCTGTATGTCCCAGAGGTGAAAATGGCTGTGACGGTGCTTTAGAGTGAGTGGGTATGATAATACTCTTTTGGAGCAAGAAAAGCTAGCAAACGTTAACATCCTGACTCTGTTCTAGTGTGCAGGGTGCCTACCTAGTTCTTGTTTTCCTGTTCCAGCATCTATAAAAGCAAGAAAAATGTCTGTTTGGTACTGAGGGTAATCGGTGCAGGGGTGGCTCATATTATATATATCAGTGAATCATATATCATATATATGAATCATGGCATATATACCAGGGAATTACATATACTACTCGGACTTCCGAGTAGTATTACATATACTACTCGGACTCCTACTCGGACTTCAAAGGCTTCATAAGTGCTTGCGGGATAGTGGCAGGGGTTGGGGGGGGACCCGGCAGCACTGCAGCGATCACAGCGCTGCAGGCATTTAGGGGTTGGGGAGGCCTGCTGCCACCTCTGCTGGCCTCCCTGGTGCTGCCAGGCAGTAATTTCTTGGGCTGCTCCCCTTAAGGGGAAATAGCCTGTTTTTGTGCTCAATGGTGGGTTGTGCACCATTTGAAGAGCATTGATGTATACAATTATATGCACAGCCACCGATTGTTTAATATATTTCTTTGTATTGTCCTTTTCTGTTTGTTTTATGTGTACCACTCTTTGAAAAGTCACCTATGTATCTATATATTTTAAAATTAATATGAGTCTTGAATAATTAACCTGAAGCCCCAATACTAGCCTCCACCAGCCTACGTGACACAGTGGCATCAACAGAGTGAGCTTTGCATCCTAGGATGGGTGGGTGAGTGGGATTAGACAGCCTAGGGGAGGTAATTAGTATTTTTATATACTCTCCATAAGCCTCCTGGCTGGCAATAGATCTTCTCAGACTTACACCCAGTGGTGTTACTAGAGTTAGTGTCAGCCAGTGTGGAGAGTGGGTAGGGTCATGAAGGAGGCAAGTGGGGAGGAAGCAAAATGGGGCAGGGGAGTGCAGTGATGGCCAGAAATGTCTCCAAAGCCCAGGTCTACCAGTTTTCCTGATACAGAGCTACCCAGTGTAACTGGCCACCCTGTCGGCCTGACCAGGAAGTTTCCCGGTTCCCTCCATTGGTGTCACCCCAACTGTGCTACCCGATGCAGTCTGCATCCTCTTAGTGATGCCGCTCCCTACACCAGGCAGTGTACATCTGGAGTAAATCTTAGGAGCCTCCAGGGGCATTTGGGACAGATAAAGGGGGATAGGATCCCAGCATGCCGTGCTCCTACTCCACTCCTCCTTCACCCTGCCCCTGAGCAACCCATGAACCCTGCTACCACCTTACCTGTTCTGGCATTGCCTGGGTGAACTGTTGGTTACACATCCACGGCCTCCAGCCATTTGTGCCATTGGTCATGCATGGCAGTGGTGTGTCTTTTGCATTGCAAGACTGGGACTCTACAGTGGCAGATTGCAAGATCTGCTGCTGTAAGCCCAGATGAGATTGGGCTGCCCCAGCTATGTTTATTTCAGTATATTCACAAGATGTATGATTTAGGACACATAGTAGTTTCCAGATTTATTTTACTTCATTGCTAACATCTGAATAGTGCCTATGATTCCATTGGCATCAGTGAAATGGCACAAAGTTGAGTGATGGATCTTTTATACACTTCTCCTTCAGTAATCTGAAACATTAACTTAAATGGAGCTTTTCAGAAAAAGAAATCTGATTTAAACCTTTGTATCTATTCAATTCCATCTCTCTATAGCAGTGAAAGCTTTTAAGCAATAACACATTTGGGAAGAGAAAACCATTTGATTTCATTGTGTCTGAACCAAGCAACTAGCAGTATAGGTTGTCATTTGTGTTGGTTATTAAACATGATTACTTTGGTGGTACAGTAGAAATATACTGTGATGAAAGTCTTGGTTGGCATGTTTTGGGACCATAGATATAGGTTTATGAACCATTTCAACAAGCTTTGTTTATGCTTCCAGTTTGTTTGGTTTGGTGCCTGACTATAAATATTTTTTTGGGGGGGAAATGTTCATTTTATAAGAATTCATATTTTTGGCTAATGTTTACACTATTCACATTATGCAAAAACGGAAATGCCAGTCCTAAGTTTCTCAGCGTAACCTACATCACAGTGCTGAAAGTGTTACCTTCATGTTGTATAAAGCCTTACATTATAATGCACTTAAATTTCTTAGCAAGAAAATGCCATGATCTGGGCTTTTTGTTATAAGCCAAAATTGATAAACAAAGTCATCCCATTACTGTTTACTGTTGAAACAAATGAGACATAAAACTGCTTTCCCTTGCTAACCCTGTCCAACTTTACAGCACTGATGCAGCTGTAATGCAGGCCTGAGGTAAAGGAACAAATGTTCCCTTACCTTGAGGAGGCCTCTATGACTGCACCATCACTGCAGAATACAGCGTGTGCCCCATTGGCAGGGCTACATCTTAGTAAACTGCATAGGGTTGATGTCTCATATGCATAAACACAGGATGTATTGATTTAATTTTTACTAGAGGTGTTCTTAAATGTTTTTATATGTTTGCAGATTTCATTTTTTCCAAGGAGTAAAAGTGCAGAAAGCATTGTTATGTGTTTTTATTAAAA
Organism: Lerista edwardsae; assembly: GCA_029204185.1. Taxonomy (NCBI): domain Eukaryota; kingdom Metazoa; phylum Chordata; class Lepidosauria; order Squamata; family Scincidae; genus Lerista; species Lerista edwardsae. Next base: position 11,563,192 of record JAJKFI010000001.1, read on the forward strand.
AGGAAATTTTTTTTTACAAATTATTATCAATTATAATCGCTTTAAATGTGTACGAAGTAGGGGATATAGGTAGTATAGTGTCAGCAGAAGCAGAATAGTGTCAGCAGAAGCAGCTGCAGTCATTATCCATGCACCCTGTCCCAGTCCAGCCTATTTTTTCGGAGATTTCCTAGTGTGTGTGCTTGTTTAGATTTCTGGGTTTTTTTCCACAAAATGAAAAGTGCAGAAAGCAATGTTATTATATGTGTAGGGCAATAAAGGACAAAAGTATGAAGAATTGGCATTTGCAACATTGGGCATGCAAGCAACCTTTGGGATGCTAACAAGGAAGAGATGAAGAGTAGAGGTTACAGTCAGGGCTAAAATGACAAATTGTGGCCAAGAGAGAGGGTGGAGAACGGGCATGAGAAAGCTTAAATATAACAAAAAAAAATACGTTTGGGGAATTGCTCTGTGGAAGTGTGGGGAATTAACTGCCTTGTCATTTATTTCTATCTGCCAACCACTTCCATACACTGGCACAAACAACTGACTGCTGAATTCTGCATTACATAAAAATGAAAAGAGAGAATTTAGCATCCTCAATATATCACTGTCATCCAAATTGCTAGATCAGTAATTCTCAAAACTTTTTAGCACCGGGACCCACTTTTTAGAATGACAGTCCGCCTGGGACCCACCAGAAGTGATGGCTGGAAGTGCCATCATCGTGACACCAGAACCTGCTGCTTTTCTGAAAATGCAGCAGTAAGTTAGGTTATTTCTCAGTCATTTTCCAATATTAAAGTGCATATTGTATTTTTTATCATTCTTTTACAGTAGGTTCTAGTATTAATCAAATTGTGTTAAAGTCATTTCAGAAAAACTAATACAGCAGCATGGCTTGTGAATCTTGTTATAAATATAATCTCTGTCTAATCCAACAGAGAAAAGTAGGATTTAGGATTTCACAAAGATTAATCTGTAAAATGGTAGTAGAATGAACCTCCGTAATATTGTCATCCTTTGTTGCTCTACTGGTAGAGGAAAAGCTAAACGTGTGGGAATATTTGTATCCATTACCAGTAGTAAACCAAATTACTTTATGTATACATTTTGAAACTTGAGTTGTCATGTTCTACTTGTGAGTTTATATTTAAAGTTTTTGCAACAATTAATTCTTGCAAATATCACAAGAATAAAACAGCTTTGAAGAAAAACAGGTTTTTTTAAGCTGTTAATTTGAAATTGAAGTGCTGTGAAATAGACAAAGGACTTCAGGGTGGAAAGTATATTTTGTGGCAAGTATAAAAAAGCCCCATTCCCCTAACCAAGGATCTTTTATGCAGCTATAAAAGAACAAGGGATGGAGATTAATGAAAGAAATTGCATTATGACGCACATTATCTGCAGTGAGACTTTCCTGAAGTGCAAATGCAGATTTCTGATTCTGCTGTTTCATTATTTATATTTTTCTACAGTAATTTGTTTTCATAAAAGCAACTGTTCTAACTCACCCATCATGTGCTCAAGAATCAAATTAATTGTCTGGCCAAGGATCCAGCAGATCATGTGGCCCAAAAGTAATATTGATGCTTGAAGTTAGAAAAATTAGTATCTGGTGTGAAAGGTTTTCCAAATTCCAGCAGATGAGGCACACTCATTTTCTGAATTAAAGCGTGGTAGTAAAAGAATACAGTATTTAATATTGCTTGTATTGACTGTCTATTATTTGCTATAGATATGATATGATGTTTTGCTACACAGGTAGATTACCCCTTATCCAGACATCCGAAATCCGGACAATTCTGAAATCCAGACACCTTCCTGTCCCAAGCAGTCTGGATAAATTGCTATGGCCCCCATTTGATATCTGGGATAAATCTTTTTTGGGCTTGTGGAAATTTCCACAGGGAAATTCTAAAATGATTGAAGAGATGAGATTATGAGAGGAGATTATGGAGGGGGGTAAAAATTGAAAGATTTTAAGGGCTCAGTCCTGAGCCCAATATCTCTGGCAATACGCTCATACTGCTAGGTCTGAGTGTCATAAATACCCTGTAAAGCAGATTCGCAGCACCCGGAGAATAGGGAGCATGAGTGCTGGGCCTCAGCACTGTGCAGAGGACACAGAGAGCAGCAGACAGTAAGTCTCAACACTGCTCCGCGGTGGCACTTTGGAAGGAGACAGGAAGGGGTGGAAGGAGGGGAGGATCCAACCTGGGAGGAGGGAATGGCGGCACCCTTCTGCTGAATCCTGTAAATCCCCTTCCTGGCCGGGCGGCCTGACACAAGCTTCTTCAACTCTGAATTCGTGCGAACAAGTGCAGAGCCAAAGAAACATATTGCTGGTGGCTGCAGTCTCCCTGGAGTAATGGAGCAAACACTCCCTTCTCCTGAGAAGAACTTTGGTGGTATACAGTATAGGTGCCCATAGAATCCAGCCGTGCCCTTTTTGGTGATGCTATCATTGTGGGTACCATGGTGTTTAGGATTGGACTGTAAGACTGGAGAAAACCTCCAGATGAGACTGAAAAATTGAAGCATGCTGGAGATCAACCAGTCTGCCCGTGCACACTATCTACTGTATCGAGCAGTACTGTCAGCACCAACAGTAAAAGAGATTTAGGCCTGCAGCCATATTACAGCCTGGGACATAATAACTGCAATTATAACTAAAGTATCCTAATTCACTTGTAAACACCTAATGGCCCAAACCTATTTATCCCCCACCCACTGATGCAGCAGCACCAAAGTGGCTACTGTTGCATCCTATGGTGGAGGCAATTGCAGAGGTCTCCTCTGGATAAGGGAACAATAGTATAGGATTGAGCCATAGATCGTTTAGTGTTAAGACTTAGCTTAACATTGCAAAATTGTTGTATTGTTCCCTTTACTTGTTCTTTTTTGGCTTCCCTCCCAGGGAAGGCTTCTTGTTACTAGTGCCACCCTACTGCTGCTCCCTGACAGATAGATGGTACAGGCATGCTCCATATCCACTGATCCAGTATGCACAGATACCATGGATACTGGGGTGCCTTTTAAAAAGATAAAGGAACATTAAACAAATCTCTTTTTTCACCTTGTTGTAGCAAAACCACTATCTTTAAAAGGTGTCCCCAGAATCCATGGTTTCAGGTATCCGTGCGGGGGAGGGAGGTCCAGAACGGAACACCAGCAGACACCAGGAATGCTGGTATTGCAGAATGTGACAGTCAGTTTCATGTCTGACTGTCTTTAGAGATTCATGTGAGATCTCAATAATATGGGGGGACGGAGTTCAAATCTCATTGAACTCCCAATATCAGAGCATGATGAAGCATGATGAATTAAAAACAAACATTTGAACTACTTTCATTTTTTTTTTGAAATGATATGGTTTTCCAAGACAAATTCTGAATGGAGCTGTTTGACATTTATATATCACTAGGGAAATGAGGTGAATTGAAAGATACTACAGCACTTGTAGGCATTATCAGCTCATGAGGACTGGAAATGTTTATTTTCCAAAATACAATGAGGGTGTGGATTTGAATTTGTATAATAAGAATGCGGGAGCTCCATGAGAGTTGTGCTCACCTTTACCCGATACTCTGGCCATGACAGGCAGAGGCAGGAAAAGGAGGGCAGCCCATTGGCTGCTGTTGAAGTGGGGGCAGAGCAGGCTGTCACCCCGAGGGCTGCATGCCTTTGCCTGTCAGTCTGTTTTTTGAGCCCCACCTACCCTCCCATCGGCAGAGATTAGCTGGTCACTTTGTTGAGGGCCAGGTAGGAATTTGTTTATTACCACCCTAGTTGGCCATGGCTGCTTGATTTTTCACCTACTGCAGACTGTTGGGGTGGGGAGGGGTCTGGGGTGGGCTGTGTGTGTTTTATATAGTTCATTGCCTCGTCGCTTGGGCGGATGATATGTGGGCTGGGTAGGGAGGTTGTGAGGGAATCTGGCATACAGTTTTGAGGTCAGCAAGGCCACGGGGTGGGTAAGAACCTCTCAGATAATGCCTGACTGGATCAGTACGCTTGGCTGACAAACCCTCTGGCTGGCATGGGCAGAGAACATCTGTGGGCAAGGCCTTGGTGACTCTGTCGCAGCCAGCTGCCTCAACCCCTTGGGGGCTCTCTTGGGGCTAAAACGGAGAGAGCTCTGAGCCAGACTGTCATGCCCATGTAGTCTGGGAGAAGTAGACAGCTAATGCTGTTTCCCCCAATGTAGTCACCCACACGTGAGGTTGGTTAGAGTTGCCCCATTGCCGGTCTTATTTTAATCAATAAAATTACTCTTTTACCCAAGCCTGAGCCTAGTATGATTATTTTAGAGTTGTAAGGGTAATTAATCTCCACTTGTAGCTATAAATATCATTTATCCCTTATTAATATATCTGTCTTTTATGGATTACTGTTTCAAAAATATTTTAATACCATTTGATATATGGTACTAAAGAACAGACATATAATATTTAGTAATTTAACTTTTAAAAATTGTTATTTATTATTTCAGGTTTTCAAGAGGGTGGATTCTGCTACTTTTTTGGTAAGTTTTTTAATGCAAATTAAAACTATCTTAAAGATTTAAGCACTCTCTTGAATATTTTTAGATGCTCTTTTCTGTGATAGTATTCTCACTGTAAAATTGTTTCCTTTCAGCTGCTTCATATGTACATTATATACAAATCAACATGTTGCTTTGTTTGCCTGACCTGATACCATGTGAAATGAAGCTAGCATGTGTAAATGTCCAAATGTGTCATTCTCACATTCTGCCTTTCACTCTGGTGACATCTCCTGTGATATGCAATGTAGACTGTAAAGAGGGGAATGGGTGGCATTGAAGTTACTGCATTAGACATATGCATGCAAACTGACCTTTTCTTTAAGATAAGAAAAATGCTTCTTTTCTCAAGGTATTTGTTGTCTAAGTTATGATTCCTCTTTATCTTTTATTTCTGAATTGTCTTTTTAAACACTACGTTGGAAAGTTTTGTAATATGGTATATATATTTTATTTTCAGTTACAATAAGTTTTATGTTGTTGCAGATAGATTAATGTTCCTCATTTGGAAACAGCTGGATTTGAGTTTCGGAAACCATTTTTATGCACTTCTGGAGGAATTAACTATGAATTTTGAAGTCAGTATGTGTTGCAAACAGGACATTGTTTAATTAAATAATGAAAATATGTTGCTCTTTAATTTTTAAGTATGTATCTCACTTACACAGCATTGTACTCCAGGATAAATAATTTTAATCAGGCAGACTGAATGCTTGAAGAGACTAATTAAATGTTAGCAGGAAGCAGGTAGTTAAATGTTTTTTAACTACCTTCAAATGTTTAGGTTGCCTGCCTGCATGTTGTGCGATAAACGTGCATGCTTATGACGTTCAGTAAATGGAAGAAACATTTTCTCTTGGCACATTTTCTCTTCTTGGTAAGAACCTAAATGAAGTTAATGAGCATTGGGGGGTTCAGTGATCACAGAGAACCGGATCTATAGATGCTGACTCCATGGATGTGGGGAGATGCCTATATTTGACATGCTTGAAGCTTACCACAAAATATTGTGATGGCAGCTGGCCTAGATCCTTTAAAAAGAGATTGGGCAGATTAATGGACGAAACGTCTATCTCAGGTTTCAAGCCATGATGGGTACATTCAACTTCCTGGTTTTAGAAGTAGGCTACTTCAGAATGCCATATATAAGGGAATGGCAACTGGATACAGGCATCATGTTGTGAGTTTCCATAGGTGGGCTACTGTAGATACAGGAACTTGGACCAAAGCGCCCTGATCCATCAAGGCTCTTCTAATATTCTTATGAACAAATATAATTGTAGCCTATAAGTTTGCCTTATGTTCTGAGACAGGAAAAAAAATGGAATTTAAGATACTTTAATAGCATGGACACTCTGAATGCAAAACGCAAGGGAGTGACAACAGGATACTGCCATCATGTTGTCTTGAGTGCTCCCTGAGGGATCTGCTGGTCCACTGTACTGATCCACAGGAAGGTGGACTAGGTGGATCTTTGGTCTATTCCAGCAGGACTCTTCTGTGTTCTTATAAACGGATATTAAAAAATTCAGTTGGATGACTAAAGTTCCAGTTCCAGATTTGATTTATCACATCAAGATTTGGCAGTTTCAGTTTCATAAGACGTATCTTCTAGTATCTCTTCGGATCCAGAAGTATTGCAAAATCCCACTAATATGTATGGGTTTTGTTGACCTAACGTGATATGTAGATGATATCTTGGTTTGGGAAGACATCATGAGTGGTCTAAAGTTAGTTTTAGACCGTAAAGGTCCTGAGAGGACCATGAGGACTAAACCAAGGACAATGCAAGTTTGCCATGCCAGAAATAATAGGCCTAGGTTATTGCTTAGCCTTGAAGGATTAGCCTAATATCAGCGCAATCCTATACTCCCCTTGTGCCGGCACTGCGCTCTTGTGCTGGCTGAACGCTGTCACAAATGTGCCGTAAAGCACGTCCGCAGTGGTGCTATGGCGCTGGGCTAGCGCATGCAGCAGCGCCAGCACTTGGGCACTGACGCAACCATCAGCAGCGCTGGCCGTGCACCAGTCAAGCACCGGCATCACTCGCTTGGCACAGGGCTTCTGCAAGGACGTTCCAGAGGTGTTCCGGGGCCGTAACTGGGCGGCAAAGTGGGCAGAGATGGGGGTTGTGGTGCAGGACGGCCATATTTTCAAATCCTAAACCCCGTCTCTGCCAGGGCGGCCCCAGTTCAGACCGCTCCTGTCCATGTTCCTCTGCGCCTGTTATTTGGCCGATGCAGATCCAAATAGGCCCATAGTGGTGACTGAGGCTTACGCGGGTGCAAGGGGAAAGCCTCCCCTTGACCTACACATTGCTGCTGCTGCCTCCTAATGGGCTTTAGGATATAGCCCTGCTATGTCGGCCTTACTAGGCTGGCATAGTATAGGATTGCGCTCATGATGACAATGGAGACATTGTTGAGATGGCCAGTCCAAACAACAACAACACTCATCTACAGAGCTATTTAGGATGATAACATTTATTCCAAACAAGCAGCAGTGAAAACACAATTGAGATGTTACACAATGCTGAGCATCACTGAATACTAAGGAAATGAAACAGCAATCAAGCAGTTGAACAAGCTAATAAGAAAAGATGCTGAGTTGAAGTATTACAACATGAAAGAATCTGCAAGTGTCACTAGATGCCAATTCTACAGGATTAGATGCTTTATTGTTGCAGATACTCCCACCTGCTGCATATGCTACTGAACCACAAGCAACTACCCAACAGAACTAAGCTTTTTTTTTTTTTTTTTTTTAAGTATAATAGCATTTGGATGCACAAGATGTTACTAGTTCATGTGTGGAAAATGGAGTTAATTTTCAGAAAACCTTCATATAACACACCTCCAAGAATTCAAAGATTGCTACTAATACCACAGAACACCTGTATGAAGCAAATTAATTGTTGATTATGTTCTGCTCATATATGGACCAAGGAGAAGGAGCACACTCTGAGAGAACCAATATTGATCCCTATCTCATGATGTTTTATTTGCCAGTCCCAGAAATGAAACTCATAGCCCAATCCTATCTCCGCATTTCCGCTGCTGCAGCCAAGCCAAAAATAGGTGTACTGTATACGTGATTGGGAGGCTTCAGAAAGGAGATTTTGCCGATTCATGCCTTAAGCCAATGAATTGAAATTTGTTTGGTCACATCCAGGAACCTGAGGTCCTCTTTTCTGGAAAGGGTTGGCTACCGGCTGAGAGCAGAGGTGGAGCTTGAAGGAGCAGGGGTGGGTCTTTAAGCTACTCGCACCCTGCTCTCTTCCTCTTTTGTGCCTGATACATGCAGTGCTCACCCTTACCCGTGCGTAAGCCTCCTGCTCCATAATGGGTCTCCTTGGACTAGCCGTAAAGTTTTTGCTTCACCACCATCTTAACCTGTCTTGGTGGGCCTCTGCAGATTTGTTGATGCATGTGGGAAGGTCCAGGCCTTCCTTTCAGTGCTGCAACATGCTGCCAAAAAGCGCTTTGCAGCTACTTTGCAACAACTGCAACCAGCAGAATGCATGTTCTACTGGCAGCTGAAGCCCACAGGATTTTAGACTGTCAGTGATTTTTAGATAAATGCTGTTAATGATAGTTTTGCAATTACTAATAATGCTACTTGTTAGGGATGGTCAGATGGACGTTTCAGAAGATCTGTGCCTATTTGAATAACAGAGTGGACACAAGATTTTATAGACTCATCTTCTAAAATGACAGAATCACAGTGCCATGAAACTTTAGTAAAGAAAAGAAGTGTTGAATACCATAAACAAAGGATGTTTGGAATCTGTGCTATAAAAAGGGAAGATTTCAGAAGCTGCTTATTGGCCTGAGTATTGACTGTACTCAAATTGAAGATTTACTATAGTCATGTACCAGATGTCAAACCTTCAGAAATTGAAACCAGAAAGAACACTACCACTTACCATCTGTCAAAATGGAGTAAGGCAACTTGCAAGTATGTCTAATAAATGACCTTAAGAACCTGTTTGGTGCAGACTGATGATAGACTTGTCTATAGGAAGACAAGAAGAGCACTGAAATTTTTGAGCCCGTGATGGATGAATCATAGGACAGTATCCAAGTATCTACATCAGGTAAATGCTAGAGTCTTAAGAGGGAAGAAATGAAACTCATGAATCTCTGAGTGCTAGTGAGACACTAGAGAATATTTTTGGACACAGAGGTGCCTATAATTGCATCAAGGATACTGATAACACCTATTAAGTACAAAAAGTAATATTTTCTTTAGAAAAAATAAAACGTGTGATGTTTGTAGGGACAAAGACTTTGTTAGGCTCGCCATTCCGGCACTGGGTTGGATTGCACCCCGAATAACGTTAATGAGGATGATACCAGTTAATGAATAAACCTGATGAGGTGACACCAACCCTAGTGATGTCACTGTCATCACAAGTTTGGGTGGTATTGGTCACTGGCTTAGACGACTTTTAAAGTGGATTCTAAACATTCCGGTGATATAGTCTGTCAGTGGTTATTAACTACATTGAACCTCCAGATGCAGGGGCAGTATGTCACTGAGTAGTATATGCGGGGGATCAATAGTAGGGGAGGGTACAGACATTTATTTATTGTTTATGGGGAAATAGTCATTGCATTTATTTTCTGGCCATTATTGTTTTTCATTTCATGATTATGACTATCTCTCAGCCTCGCCTCCTATGTAGGGTTGTTGTGACGACAAAAGAAGTGGAGGAACCATGCACACCACCCTGAGCTCCTTGGAGGAAGGGAGGTATAAAATGTGAATGAAGGGCAGTGCAATCCTACCTCTTCCCTTGTGTCGACGCTATGTCATAGGTTCTACGTAAGGATCGGTGCGCCAGCGCACAGGGGCCGAGCAGCACCCCAGCATTGGCGCCTCAGCTCTGAAGCCAACGCTACAAGTAGCGTCGGCTTCAGAGCGCCAATGGAAAGCCTCCCTTGCGCCGACCAAAGCCGGTTGGTGCAAGGGAGTCTCTGTCCCATATCGGGACTGGGATTGGTGGGAGGGAGGGAGTCGGGGGGCAGGACTTGAGCGGACGTGTGCAGCCTTGGGAGGTGGCCATATGGGCCATGCGGTCTCCTTGGATCTGCACTCACTGTTTAGTGGGCTCAGATCCGAGGAGCACATTGGGGAGGCTGGAGCCTCCCCTATGGTAAGACAGCGAACGCTCCCTTGCCGTGGGGGGGGGGGCCTCCAGCCTTTCCTATGCAGCGTCAGATATGGTGCTGCCGAGTCAGCCTCGCCATTCTGGCGCTGCATTGGATTGCACCCTGAATGAATGAATAATTTTGTCGTGGGAGGGTGTCAAAAATTTATGGATCCCGGGTGTCAAATGCATTGCACAATACAGAGAGCTGTTGGAGTGCACTTTATGGCTGCTTTTCAGCATCCACTGCCAGCAGAACGCACATTCTACTGGCAGGTTCTTCCAATAAGACTGGGCTGTAAATATCAATATTGTAAATTGCATTTAACAAGACAGAGTTTTGGGAAGAAAGGCTGTTTGTTTATAATAAGGCAAAGTAGTCAAGAAAATACAAGTGAAGAGGAATGTGTCTGTGAGCATTCATAAAAAAAGTTTTGCAAAAGCTGTAAACTCAACTGCAGTTAAAGTCCAGTACTTAGACCAAAAAAAGTCAGTCATTTAAGGCATTCTATTCCAGTACAACCAGCATTATTAATCAGTTTAGAGAGGAGAGTAGTATTTGTAATTGATGACCCATTTTCTGAATCAAACCGAAGCAATCACCAAATAGGATCCAGCTTATAGGTTCTGGATGCAGCTATGCCTATATGTATTAGGTAAAATGTATGGTGTCAGCCATGAACGTAGAGTCCAAAATGCATAAAGTTGATAACCTGTGATCCTTCCTCCCCAATTTTGCCATATAAGACACTCCCATTCTCACATTATAGGTAGGCTGCCCCTTATCTGGACATCCAAAATCTGGACAGTTCCAAAATATGGATATTTGGGGGCGGGGCAGTGAAGGCTGTCAAAGCATCATTGCGCCAACACACTCACCCCAGAAAGGAAGCAAGCAGGACGTTTCTTTTGTTCAAAGTGTTTGGTCACTCAGCAACCCAGCAAGGAAGCCTGCGTGATGTCTCTAGTCCTGCTCCCGCAGGCTCAGCACTGAATCAAAGAGTCTGATCATAGTGCAAGGCAATATGGGATGTTGGTCTTCCTGGCATGTTAAATTTGGGTAGGAGATAATCAACTTGTTTTGCACCTCCATGTTTTTAGGCCTGCATATACTGGACTTCATCCAAGTAAGTGTTGGCAAACCAGTTCCAGAAAGGCTGAGTGGGTTCTCATGGAACAAATGACCTCAATTCCACTGCCACTGTGCATATTCATATGTTTATAAATTGGAGGCTTTAGGCTTGGAACTCTACCTCTTGATACCAGGTGTAATATTATCAACCATGGCTCATTTGAAAGTTACAGCATGAATTTTACTGTGATGGTACTTAAATTAGTTTTCTTTCTATGTACAAATTCAGAACTGGTGTAGAATTTCCTGCTGTTCAAATGGCCCCATTGTGTAAGCCAGTTTTTGCTTCAAGGTGCTTTTAGTATTCATAGGGCAGCTCTACATATAGGATTGTGCCTTTCAAAATTGCATGAGACATACTCCCATAGACTTGTATTTTGTAGGTATCCCATGATAATGATTCTGAAACCACCTTTCGGGGACTTATTATAAGTTCTGCCTCTGTGAGCACTTAAACACTTGAAATGCTTGAGTGATTGATGGAAGGCTAGCTTTAAAAAAAATTGCACAGGATAGTGTATCGCTTGGGTGATATAAGCATTCACCTACAAACTACAGATCCTGAATCCTACCTTGTGTTTTCTTTTTAGGAACTGTTCTCTTGTAACAAAGGAATGCAGGTTAATAAATTATTTCTCAGTGATTCACCTTTGCAGTATAAACTATTGTCTCCCAGTGTGATAGTCTGATCCAGATTTCTGTGTTTGTTTACTGTGGCTGGGCTCTTGCATATACACAATTATAAAGATTAATGCCTGCTGTTTATGATAATGTTTTCAATAGCTTTCACTGTTTGTTATTGTGTTTATTGTATTTCATTCCTTGCTTTATGGAATAACATTAGTGTATGAATATTTATTTTTAGGAGAATGAAAGCTCAGAGGGTTGTGTTTATGGATATAGTTTTAGTGCATATTCAGTCCTGTTGGTAATCAAATCTGTGTTTCCTCTTCTTTGTTTGCATTGAATTGTTCCTTATTCCAAAAGCCAATACTTTCATGCAGGTATACAGAAATTGAGGCCAATGTTAACAGAGATTTTACTAATAATGGTGACTGAAATATCAGAATGTGTATATCCAAGTAGGCAAGGAATCTACACAGATAAAAGGAGAAATGAAATTACATGCACATTTGAAATGTAACATATCGTACAATTTGAAGAGATTTTAAAATATCCTTAAATTCTGAAAATTGCAAATGTCACTTTAGGCTTTCAGCTTTAATACAGGCATTCCCCCATATCAACGGATTCAGGTATCCATGGTTCTCTGCAACACAAATTCCAGCAATGCAGAGTGACCATAGGATTGGTTCATAAATTTTTGTAGCTCTGTGCATCCAGGGCTAACTTGGGAACAGAGAGGAAAGGGGAAATATTTATTATATCACCACTCCATGAGCTTCCTGATCTACAATGGGTCCCCTTTGATATGTTCCAGCTGTCTAGCTGGCACAATCTGAGGAAAGAAAGGAGGCAAAGGAGGGGATTGGAAACAGCATGCACCATCAACCCAAGATCCACACCCCTCCTGCAGCCTCCCTGCCCATGTTCTTCCCCATACCTATCCCAGTTTCACTCCTCCCCACCCCCACTGCAGCCGTACCTCTTGCAGCAGTGCTTCCAAACTGACCACTAACTAAGCAGTGTGTGTTCTGTTGGCACCCATTTTGCAGCAGTGGAAGACTGTTCTGCTTGTAAAGCCATGCCCTCCTTCCTGACAGCCCAACCTGGCATAGAATTGGGCTGTTATTGAAAATATGGTAAGTTCTGTAAGATTATTACTCTGCAAGATCATACTATACAGTCGATCCTCAAGTATAAGTCGATCTCACAGATAAGTCGAGGACAAGGCTTTGAGTCAAAAATAATTGAATTATCTATGACCCTCAGATGAGTCAGAAGGTAAAACTTAGGGGGTATCTGACTATAATTTTGTCTGATTTTACCATCCTTTGTTTCTCCTATACTGAGAAGGTCAGGAGCCAAGTACTGCAGTGAGGGGAGAGTGAGGGAAATGGTGCTTGTGAAGAGGAGAATAAAACACCCTCCAAATAATGACACAAGACAGATAGCATTGAATTCATGTAAAAAAAAAAACAGATTCAAACTGCAGGAAAAAAACCTCATAGGTTTAAAAACACACTACACCAAAGCAACTTCAGAACATGTTGGAAGTTAAGGAGTTAACAGCATGCTCAGAAAAGCTAGCTGCCAGCTCCAAACAATGTAAACAATGAAACAGAGATCAAAGGACAACTCTCTGCAAAGCTTGGAAACTCTCTGCAAGCATAAAAGATGGGCCACAAACCCTGTGCAGACAATCAACAGGCAGTTGACACCCCTGAATTTCCCTGACTCCTGACTGACCCTGAGGTAATTTATAGTTCATCAAGATAGTATAATGGTCAGATAACACTTTTACTGTGGGGTACCAATAAGCACTACTAAATATTTAAATTCGTGAAGCTTAAGGACAATATAATGTTAAGCATTAACTTACCAATTTTAATACACCCACATCTTGGGATCTTTTTTCCTCTTGAAACCTCTAATGGCAGCCTCGTCTATATTTAGGAACATTTAAAAAATAGGAAAATATTCGCATGATTGTACCCTAACTGCAGCGAATGCTGTGCTAGCCTAGGATGGCACAGGAGACTTGCACCGGCCATTTGGCTAGCACAGATCTGAGTAGCCGCACTGAGCAGCCTGGGGCTTCCCAGGCCCGATCTGCCTGCACAGATCAACATGGACGTGTGACAGCAATATAGCTGGTGCATGTCTGCGTTGACTATTGTATCTGCTTGGGCTTATCTGCTTGGGGGGGGGGGGGAGTTGTGGAGGTGCCTTCTGAGTAAGGGAACACTAATTCTCTTACCTGGGGTAAGCCTCTACAACACAGGGGAGTCTACTTGGACCTGTGATTGCAAAATCACACAAGTTCATGCACTGCCAGATTGCTTTTAATGGCTTTTACTTAACACTTCATGGCAGTCAGCAACAGCAGAATGCATGTTCCACTGGTCAAAGTAGGATTGGGCTATATGTCTGTTTCTACATCTGATGCAGAAAGGTTTGACCATTTTTTCAAAGATTGGCTTGGGTTTTTTTGACATGCACAAATCTTTGAGTCAATGCTGTCACCTTCTCTCCTTTCAGTGTTTCAAACGAGGCTCCTCTTTTTATTTCCAGGTTTTCTAGCATCTGAGTAAGGGAACACTAATTCTCTTACCTGGGGTAAGCCTCTACAACACAGGGGAGTCTACTTGTTTTTCTAGCATCTAAGTGGTCTCATTTTTTCCTAATTCAAGATGGATAGATCTTTGCTTCCTGCTCTTTTTGTAATACAAAGTGTACATATGCAAAACGTGCCTTGCCTAGTCTGTGTGTGTGCATGCATGAGTGCATGTGTTTAAGGTTGGTCATTAAGATGTAGTTTATCTTGTTGCTCTATCTGTTTTGTCAGCTTATGTTAGCTAAAATATGTTCTACGTGTTAGTTATACGAAGGTCTATGAAATTGTTTGGCTACATTTAAATCCAGCATTGAACTATTACATCACTGTTAATGTGCTGTTAAGTGCCGTTACATCAAGCAAATAATACGCTATCTCTATGACACAGGAAAACATACTCTGCCCCAGAGAAATTCACAAAACGAATGATCATTATTCTCTCTCACAGAGAAAACTACTTTTAGCTTTGGCATATTCTTGTGTGTACAAGGTTTCTCCATTTTTCCTTGGCTAAACAGCCTTATCTGATATTCATAAGGCATTTGTTGCCATCTATATAATTTTGCCGTTTTATAGAGGTGATTAGAGGCGAGTAAGAATTTGTAAACTCACCTTTGATGATCTCTGAATACTATCATAGCTCTTCTGATTTTTTTTTTTTTGAAGAACTGAACTCAAACCATTTTTATGAGCCAACCAAAGGCTTAGAAAATAAAAAGAATTAGCATCACCAGGCTGCCCCAGCTCCAAAGCTCTTCTTGTTAGCTCCTTCCTTTCCTTTATTGCCAGTGCCAACTGAATGTTGGGGGAAATGATATTCTTTTGGCTTTCTGTAGCCTTTGGAGAACTACATTTTTCAATGGCCCCCTGGTCTCTGTGACCCGCTATACTGCTAGTATTAAAGTACGCCATCACTAGCCAGGTAGAACAGTGTTTTGGGGATAGTTGATAGGGGAAGGCTCTTTGAGATAGTAAGGTATAGCAGGAACATGAGGAGGAACACTGTGAATTTTTCTTCAGTTCTGATTTTCTTCTGGGATTCTGACACCACCCTGAGGTCCTTGGAGGAAGGACTATATACAAATGTAAAAAAAAATTCTCATGTCAGCAAAAGTTAGGGTTTTTTTGCTCTCCGCGCTACAAATGGCTGTGGAGTTGAGGGGGAGGGGCTGTGTTACACGGGCTCCTGCAACTTAGCATGCACAGGGTGGAAGAGAGAGAACAAATCCCTAATGCCCAGCGTTTTAATAACGTTTTACCCAGTGGTGTCATCTAAATGATTTAAGAACAGGTACTCACTTTTGATTGGCACGTGTTGGGACCCGCCCACCGGAAGTGACGTCATAAGCCGGAAGTGATGTCGTGGCAGGAAGTGACATGAAAAAAGCCCTTTTTGAGGCCTCAGATGATTTTAAACTGACCCAACAGTTGCAACAGTATTCCACAGCACCCCCAGAACATGTTAAGGAGGCCTGGCATCATGTTAAAACCCCAGAGCAACTCATTTTTCAGTGGCAAGGAAAGGAAAAGCTCCGCCTGGCTCTGAGAACATGCAAGCAACTCAAACATGCAGGAAATTCAAACGTTGTAGAGGGCGGAGTCGACGAATGGGTGGGTGAATGGGCGGGGCCAGCTGTAATCCTAGAAACTGGTACTCGCGTACCCCCGCGTACCCCCTGCATGACATCACTGGTTTTGCCCCATACAATCCTATGAGATTCAAGTCAGGGATCATCTATTGCTGAATGAAGACTCCTGCTGGGTTCTGTCTTTATGTTCTCACCCATTTAAGGGTTGCTGACTGCCGTTAATGGTGTGAAACCTTTCGTTTGTTTTAGGAAAGTTGGTTTCTCCTGTACTCATTTAAGGCTATGGATAAGCCCTTAGGGGGGCCTTCAGGTCACAAAAGAAGGTTCCTTGATAAGCTCATTCCTCAAAAAACGGATGACACAGGTTTCTGTGTTAGAAAAAGGCATAAGAAGCTGTCACATGACCCTACGTGTATTTCTTGTTCATTCTGCATTTTGCTGCCTTACTGTTGGTTTTATTGTTTGTTGACCTGCTGATGTGTTAGGAAGCATCCTCACTCCATCTGTTACCCAAGAATCACAGTGCTAAACTGGCATCACTAGGGGCCAAAATGGTTAAACTCGTGATTTTAAGGAATAATTACATGGTATTATAGGACCATCATGTTATATACATTTAGTGAGGAATTTCACGAGGAATGCAGTGAAAAGAAACTGGAATGTAATATTCTATCAAAGTTTATTGCCAAAACCCTAAAAACCAAAAATAAAACTTCTTATAGAAAAAGTGTTAAAATCATGGTTTTTAGGACTAATACCATCAATATCATTCAATGTGCAATTTCATGCGGAATTGGATGGAAAACAACCTGGAGTGTAATATCTTCATTCTATCAACCATTATGGCCAAAAAACAAACAAAAAGAGAAAACACAACTGTCATATGTAACGTTATGTATGATGGATACATTGAACCTCCAGATGCAGGAGCAGTATATCGCTGAGTACTATGTACAATAGCAGGGGAGAGCACTGATCCATTCCATCCCCCATTCATCCATTACTTATGGGGAAATATTCACTGCATTTATTTTCTGGACATTATTATTATTCATTTATATCATGGCTATTACTATTTTTCAGCCTCACCTACCTCACAGGGTTGTTGTAAGGACAAAGGAAGGGAACATGCATCCCACTCTGAGCTCCATGGAGAAAGGATGTATAGAATGTGAAAAATATACAGTAAATATTTTTTTTTCATTATTGGGGGTGTCAAAAATTTATGGGCCCCAGGTGTCAAATAACCTAGCGATGCCACTGCCCAGACCTCCTTTTTAGGACCACTTGAACCTAGCTCCCCGAGCCCCTGAGTGGCTGCTGTTCCAGTTAATAGCTGTCACTTAGTGGAAATGCTCGCATTCTCCCTCCTGAAGTGACTTCTGTGACTTGGTGACCCATGGAGGGGGATCACTAGTTGCCTGAAGTCCTTGGTTCAGGTTAGAGAGAACTGTAATTCAACCATAGCCCTTCAGGCATCCAGAATCTTCTTTCCATTTCTCCCTCAGCAATTCCCCTTCCTTTCTGCTACCACAAAATCCTTCGTTTTCCAGCCCCATTCCCAACTAGATAACCCTATATCCCTATTTCCCTACATTTTCTTCCTCCTTTTTTCTTTCTTTATATTTTCTTCAAGTATAAATAACACATTTATACGGAACATACACAGAGAAGGTGGAAGAGGAACAGGCGGTGGGGAAGAGAATTAATTGCAAAGCTATCCGTATTACCTTTAACTGCAAGGAACTGCAAAAAAAAGCATTGGTTTATACAGTGAAACTTCAAGGGAGACATAGATTCAAGTCACATCTCTTCCACAGCTACCTTTCAAGTCAGTGTCCCTGCTTCAGTTCTCTAGACATTACACTAATACTTACCTACATTTTAAGGATTTATTCCAAGGGAAAGCATCTTAAAGACGGGAAGGAAAGCATTTTTTATGAAGCTGTCAAGTTTTCCCTGTCTTGGAGAGGTTGTCTCTGTTTTTCTTGTATACAGTGTTAGTAAAACTATATTCTCCTTATAAATCCAGTTTTATGTGAGAAGACAAAGAGGGAGTAAAATTTTTGTTAGGAAGTTTGTATTATTTAGTTGTTTTAAGAAAAGTATGTTAATTTTCTGTTTGTTCATGCATGGCCATGAAACGCCAACTTGGCTAGTAATGCATGCTGGGAATGAGCCAGAAATAAAAATAAGAGAGGAAGGAAGAACCTGGAAACAAGCTACTTATCTAAAAAGTTATCTGAAGCATGTATTTATCAGAAAATATATACTTCTGTTGAAATGCACCCCTCTGCACATGGATATGGGTGGGGCATCACTTGCCTGGTCCCAGCCTGCACAAGGCATGGGATTAGGCTGGGCATCTCATTGGTGCGTGAGCAAGATGGGGATGGAGCCAGAGATCTTCAGCATCTTGTCCCACCGCATTCTGAGACTGGAGTGGGATTACCTGATTGCCATTTGGGTCTGGGTGGGAATTGTTTACCCGCTACCCCGAATGACCACATGAGGCAGAGGTATGGTAACTGGGCCACTTTATTAATTATGAATACAGCGAACAAAGAACAAGGGCTGTGACAAATTGAGTGCGGGTTCACTAGGGGAAAGGGGGTCTGCCCACTGCTTCCCCAGGTCTGGATGACCACGGGCGCCCCATCTGGCTCCGACGCGGCCCGGTCGTTCGACCGAGCCGTGCCCTCATTGCCACCAATCGGCGAGGCGGCTGACCGCGCCGGCTCACCCGGGCCACGCCCCCACGGGCAGCCATTGCGAGTCCAGGCCTCAACGGATCGGACCACCCAACCGAACCGGCTCGGGACGTGTGGGCAGTCGTCACCCTTCGGCCTGTGCCGCCTCAGATGGGCACCGAACGACCCTCAATGAATCG
>JAJKFI010000001.1:11581730-11605797 GCA_029204185.1 Lerista edwardsae
CACCAGGGGGCGGGCAAACGCGGCGACGCGCCATAGGGCGCGTCACCACCATTGCTTTACTGGATTAGCTTTTCAGTTGAAGCTTTTTTCACCTACCCCAGACTGTCTTTGTGGTATATAACCTGGGCAGTCACAACTGTTAGGTATAGTGTCAGACAGGGATTTTGTGCCCATCCTTAGGGAAGAAGGACTCAGAGGGAGAACCAGCCTAGAATATTGTGATCTCTCAGGCTTGGATTGTGACTGGCAGTCTGGCTTGGGGTAGGCAGAGAAATTTGGTTTCCACTATTCTCTTTTGTTGAAAAGCTGGTTCTCCGAGAAGCAACCAGTCCCTCATGAGGGACTAGGCAAGTTAGTTGTGTCCTAAAGGGCAGATGCAGGGTAGGGTTAATTATCATCTTATAGAGCAGCACTTTCCCAATTATTAAAGAAAGCCTATAAGATCAGTTAGTAGAACAAAAATAGGAGAGATCCTACAGCACAATCCTAACCAACTTTCTAGCACTGACATAGCTGTGCCAATAGGGCATGTGCTATACCCTGCATAGGGAAGGGGCAGTCATGGAAACCTCCTCAAGGGAATGTTTGTTCCCTTACCCCAGAACTACATTGCCCATATCCTGTGCTAGGCTGTTCGTTAGGATTGTGCCTCTAATCATAGACTTTATCTGGCACATGTAGTCTGACTGTTGCAACCTTATAGGAACAGAATATGTACATGTAATTGTACACGTTCAGTTAAAAAGTGTCCTTGTAGGACAGAGAATCTGAGCTCTGTCTCAATGTGAGCAGCAACAAGAAAATGTGTAAAAAACATTCAGCAGGCACCATCCTAAGCGGATATGATTTACATGTGTAAAAAGTCAGGTAATCTAATCTCGTTATAAAAGATGTGCTGAGAATGTGGTATGATGAAAGTGTTATTCATTAAATTGCATCGATACCACATTATAAAATCCTGGAGTTAGAGGAGTGAAGAGAACTGCTAAGCTGATTAAGTTATTCAGTATGACTGACTATGTGGGAAAGTACTCCTAATGTTTTAAGTAGTTAAATCCACTCCATAAAATCGCAGCAGTGAAGCAGATAAAAGTTTAAAATTTGTACAATAGTCTTTTATCTGTCCAAAACAGACACATACGATGAGGCATCCTGCCTTGTTTTTCAAATTACCATTGTTTGAGCTCAATTGTTAAAGAAAGAGAATCCTACCAAAATTATATCTGTCCCTTGTCTTGTATGTAAATACAATTTCATTCTAATACTAAAACTTTTTCCAGTTTACACAGAAACTAAGAGAATCCAAAATGCTAATAACATTCCACATTGTTAGCTCTTATTTGCTTATTGAATCTTCAGTTTTTAATCTATTTTTTCAATTTTACAATAGTCATTACATCAGAGCTACACTAACCTGAAACAAAAGAGATGTGCTGATGGAAGTATAAAAATTAGGCACAAATATTAATTTTAATTCATTCATATTAATTAAATATTATTATATGTTTTGTTAGTTTCTGTTCAGTTCATTTTTATTGTTATAATTGTTTAAAAAATAGAATGTAAAAATATATTTATAAAACGGAGCAAAAGTAATAACAATCAAGAAAACCAAAAGCAAAATGATATTTAGAGCAAGATTGGATGGTTTGTTAAGCACTTACAATGTGCTTCCTGTACATTATCAGTTCTCTGATACATTTCAGAATGTAAGAAATTCTTCAGTTCAAGAAAGTCTGATTAGGCTAATAGGTAATGAACATGAGAAAATAATTTTCAACCCTCATGCTCCTTTCTGCTAGAATAGAGAATCAAAATGCAAAGCTACTTTGTCATTCCATTGTTCTCCATTCTGTGTCTATGAAGACATTGGATGTCAGAAAGGCAATCAAAGTTTTATCCCAGGATATTTCAGGTGGTGACTTCACTGCATTTCTAGAACTGATTGGATAAATAGGCTTTTTAATAGATTAAATAGATTGGTTAAATATAGGGTTACCAGATACAAACTGGGACAGAGTGCCTGTGCCTTTAACCATTGCACAGAAGTGTGAATTTGGGCAGCTACAGCTTTTGAAACCCTTCCATGATGAGCTACACCTGCCTAAATGTCCTCTTCTACACAATGGTTAAAGGTATAGGCCAGTGTTGGCAAACCTTTTTGGCTCCGTGTGTCAAAAAGTCAGAAAATACTTAACTTGACTCTGCTGCTGTGTCACCCCCCCCCACCGCCCCCTCAATAAAAATGAAACAATTCTTTATAGACCAGAACCAGAACACACACTCTCTCTCTCTCTTTCACGCACACGCGCATGCATGCACAGAGGCCAGCAGCAGCGGTCCGATTTTGTTTTGGTTTTTTGCTTGTTTTTCTCTGTGCTTGCCTCGCGCCTCTTTGGGTCCCTGACTTCCTGCACACTCCACTTCTTCTTTTCAGAATGCGGCCCCTTTGAGGAGCCAAGCCTTGCCACGTTCTCTCCTATTTTGCTGCTTGTTGGGCGCCTACTGTCCCCAGCGCTCCTGCACTATTCCGTCTAGACACCATGTTTTTTTCTTCTCGTGGAGGGAGAGCAGCCCTTTTAAGGAGCCAAGTTTCACCGTGCCCCCTCCTGTGATTTTCGACTCCGCCGGTCATTGAACACCTCCTGTTCCCAGCGCTCTCGTGCAGTGGTGTTATCTAAATGATTTAAGAACAGGTACTCACTTTTGATTGGCACGTGTCGGGACCCGCCCACCAGAAGTGACGTCATAAGCCAGAAGTGATGTCGTGGCAGGAAGTGACATGAAAAAAGCCCTTTTTGAGGCCTCAGATGATTTTAAACTGACCCAACAGTTGCAACAGTATTCCACAGCACCCCCAGAACATGTTAAGGAGGCCTGGCATCATCTTAAAACCCCAGAGCAACTCATTTTTCAGTGGCAAGGAAAGGCTCTGCTCGCTGCCTGCCTGCCTGCCTGGCTCTGAGAACATGCAAGCAACTCAAACGTGCAGGAAATTCAAACGTTGCAGAGGGCGGAGTCGACGAGTGGGCGGGCGAATGGGCGGGGCCAGCTGTAATCCTAGAAACCGGTACTCACGTACCCCCGCGTACCCCCTGCATGACATCACTGCTCTCGTGTCCTTGAGTCCAGGTGCCGTTTTTTCTTCACAGAGGGAGAATGACCTCCAGAGTGCCCAATCGCCACTCGCAACCCTTTCCTCACAAAGGGAAAGGGGACACAAGCTCTGCAGCCTGCAGGCCACAGTCCAGGCAGGCTTTGCAGTCCTCGCCCTCCGCCCCCCTGCTGGGCTGGGACGCAGGCAGAATTGAGCAGTGGCTGCATTTTTTGTTTATTTTTTTGCAGCCAGATTCCAGCACTGCTTCTTCCATGGACTCAGAGACGATCCCCAGCGCCACCATGGCACTCACCAACGCCGCAGTCAAGTGCCCCGCCGCCATGAGCTCTCGCCCTGCAGCTAGCAAGAGCTCTAAACAGCCAAAACAAAAAAAGCTGCCAGCCATCAACAAAGGCTGCTGGCTGTGGCGCAAATTGCAATCCCTGGTTGCCTGGCATGTCACCCAAAACGTCTTGGCGTGTCAGCATTGACACGTGTGTCAGGGGTTCGCCATCACTGGTATAGGCACTCTGTCCCAGTTTGTATCTGGTAACCCTAGTTAAACGGGCATTACTACTGTTACTAGTACTGCTAGTAAGTTGGGTTACAACCAACTGGATGGCCATAGAGCCACAGTTTGAGAACCATTGATGTACACACTAAAGTATTTTCTGGGTAATGCACAAGGCTGGGCAAAGTTTCAAAAATGGGAGGCTAATGACTTTTTGATTTGAAGGATTAGGCAGGTTGGTTTTCATCAAAGGAAAACATTTACTGGGACTTAAAATGGAACAACAGATAAAAACAGAAAATAATATACTTGAGATCAAGAGGCAAAGTTCAAAATAAAGTAAAAATGTGTTCTAACTTGAACTTCCTGACTTCATGATTCCACTTACAGTTCAGCATCCTCCTAGCACCAGAGAGAAAGCCCTTTTTAAAAGTTAAATCTTTCCTTGCTGGACAGCATCACAACGTTCATCTTGGTTGCTTTATGTCATGCAATATACAAGATACAACTTACACCCCCTCCCCTTCTCAAAATTATTTTTGGATTTTGGGGGGAGGAGCCAACCACCTTGTGTGATGATGACTTTCTTTGGTGTTCCAAAGGAAGATCATTAATACATAATAATAAAAAAGGGTTTTCCCTTACCCACTGGTATTGGTGGGGCATCAGAAGCTAGGAGAAGCTCGATGCAGCAGTGGGCTTGAGCCAGACATGGCTGTGAGATGGTGGTCCCACGAACGTGATCCTGAGATCACCCAGATGCAGGGAAGCAGCGTGGATCCGCACGACCTGATCACGGCAGAATAGCAAGGGGTCCCACCCACCCCCTGAGCTGGAATACTACTCAATGAACTGAGTGTCAGTCATAAATAAAGGCTTTTCATTTAAAACGGACGAGGAAGGGAGATAAAAAAGTGGCGATTTGTGAGGTTACAAGCAAAGTGGAAAGGAAGCACAGAGCAAATAGACGATTTGAGATAAATATTAACTAAGTAATCAGTAAGAAAGCAAGACTTACCACACAGAGAACTAATAAGTTTGATGACATCGGGATGCAGAGGCAGGCTTGAGGGAAGGACAGGAGACAAGAGGCGAGAGAGACATGGAGACATGATGGAGGACAGCCACAAACAGACAGCCACAGGCGTAACTGATATAATTTGTTTTTTGGAGACTACTTGACTATTTAATTGTTGGGACTACTGGAATCGCTGAGCGTTGGAAATTTGTGCAAACGGTGATTAAAGGATGGGACTCAGACAGTGAGACGGTAGACAACTGTGAGATGGAGGCATGTGGGACCTGACGCTGGAGCTAGCACGGATTTGATTTAATTTAATTTAAAACTGTATTTCTGACCTTTAGAGGATTAATTTGGAGTGGATTGCTCGACAGGCAGAGAAGAGACCGAGTTGAACTGGGAAAATGGTTTTGGGCAAGACTGAGAACAAAAGAGAAAATGCCTTTCAATTTCAATCCAGAGACATGCCTAATAAACTCTAAACTTTTGAACCACAGAAAAGAACATAGACTTAAGAAGCTAGATCAAATCATTGAAAGACAGTAGGATATTGCGAGTTTTCACTGGGAAATTTTCAAGTGACTCTTTTTTTTCTGCTTTATGACTAAGAATCAATAATGCAATTAATTAGAAAATAATAATTATAATAAATAATAATAATACAAAATAATATAATAATAATACAAAATAATATAATACAAAATAATAAAAGCTGTTCAGATTAATTAATAAGGTGTTATTTGGAAGCTATTAGTATAAATTTTAGGAATTGAATAATAATATAACCCAATATTGTTTGGTTGAAATATATATAGTGAAATATTAAGGTTAATTGTAGAACATATAGAGGGAGAGTTAATTAAGGCGGTTTGCTTATTATTGAAAGTTACAGATTGATTAAGATATTGAGTAAGAAAGAAAAATACAGAAATACCTGCCAGAACATCACCAAGAGTTACTTCAGAAATACATACAGTCCTAATGCAGGACAAGAGAACACAAGAAAAAAAACAAGAAAAAGAGCAAGCAAGGTGAGATAGTCAAGTATCACAGTCGTTGATTCTAGAAGCAATAAGAGAACTCAGAGAAGATATACAATGGGAGCTGAAAAAATCTGAAGAAAAGTAATATCACAACTCGCAAATAAGATGGAACAAATGAACCAGATATTAGAAAAATTGCAAACTAGAACAAAAAAGACAGAGAAAGAAGTGAAAGAAATAAAGAAAAAAACATAAGGGAACATCACAGGCGATACAAAAAATGGAAGAAAAAATCCAGGAGCTACAAACAGAGAACTACCAGTTGGAAGCTGGACTTTTGAGACAGGAAATGGAGAGAGCAGCATATGTTATTAGGATTCAGAATTTCCCGGAAGAACAAGAAGAGGACACAAGAACACGGGTCGAAGAGTGGATAGCAAAACAAACAGAATTAAACCAAGAAATTTTAACGGATGACATCAACATGATTTATAGAGCTTATGCACCAAGATCAAGAGTGGCTAACAGACCAAGAGATGTAGTAGTAAAAATTACTAAAAGAAAGGCAAGGATATTGAAGAGATTAGAGGAAAAAAGGGAATCACAAGATAGCAATATTAAAATATAAAGAGAGGTTCCATGGAAGCTTCGTCAGAAAAAAATTCCATACAAGAGGTTAGCAGCAATATTGAGATGAAATGGAATCAAATATAGATGGCAAATCCCAGAAGGCTTGTTCTTCTCTTACAAAGCAAAAATAAGAAATTTAAATTAAATTTAAATTTAAAGCAGAAGAATTCTTAAGCCAAATATGCTCAAGATCTGGGAGAACCAAAAGAGATTAGACTGGAGGAACAGGAAGAAAAGAGTCAGAAGCATGATGAATAGGAGGAAGAAGAGGAGAGAACTAAAGAAACTGAAGATGAAGGAGAAGAAACAGATTCAAGCCAAACAGAAGAGGAACAAGAAAAGACAGAGGAAGGAAAACAAGATGAGGACGATGAAGTAGAATTATTGGAAGCGGCTGCACCAAAAACGCAGAGAACAACCAGAAGAACCACAAAGAAGGAAGAGTGAAAGAAAACAGGAAAAACATAAAAAAACCCATAAAAATGGCAGAAGAACAAGTTAAAATAATATCTATAAACATCAACGGTTTAAATTCCCCCAGAAACGCAGACGGACGTTCCTACAATTAGAGAAAACCAAAGCAGACACAATCTGTTTACAGGAAACGCATATCAGAAGAAATGAAGAAAAAAAATTTTAAAGCAAGAAACTTGGAAATGTACGTGGCATCAGATAAAGAAAAGAAAAAACGGAGTGGCAACATATGTAAACGTTAAGTTAGAATCAGAAATTAAGTGACAAGATGATGATGGAAGAATCCTGATTGTAGAAGTCAAGAATGGGAATAGGAAATTTTTGGTTGTTAACATACATGCACCAAATACACAACAAGTTGAATTTTACAAAAAGCTACATCAAATACTAGCACAATGGGGAGATGGATATATATATGCTGGGAAACTTCAGTGCAATACTAGATAAAAAAACTAGATAGAAGAACAACAAGAAAAAGTTTTTTTTTAAAAGCGGAATGTTGCCAAAATCGTTTTTACAGATGGCTGAAGAGAGGATGTTCATGGATGCCTGGAGGACGCAGTACCCTCAGAAAAAAGATTATACGCAGTGGTGGGATTCAGCCAGTTCTCACCTATTCTGCAGAACCGGTTGTTAATTTTAGGTTGGGCGAGGGAAGAAAGGCAGCGGCCGCCCTGAAGGACATAGAACCGGTTGTTAATTTATTTGAATCTCACCACTGATTATACGTATTATTCAAATGTACACAATTCATGGTTGAAAATAGATATGTGCTGGATTCCAATGACCTGGACAGAAGCAACAGTCAATACTGAAATACTTCCAAATACATATGCTGACCATAACCCAATACAAGGATAATAAAAAAAAAGGATAATTCAAAAAAATATATATTGTTGGATCTCTACTGCTGTTGGTCACGTATAGTTAGTCTTTATGTTATGGAAAGTAAAGAATGAAGCAGCCCAACGAGACCCGTATTGTGATTTCATATCAGCCAGATATGATTTTCTGATTCTCTTCTCACAGTTTGAAATCACAGATTGAAATCATAATTCAACACACATATTAAAATGAAATAAAATAGTATCTAATTGCTTTTTAACCATTCTTATTAAATTACTGTTTACATCATCGTTTAACAGTTCATTAATTTATGTCAAGTGCTTTTCCTTGACAGATGTCATTCTAGATTCAGAGTATATCTAATACAGGCTGCAAAAAACGCATCTCCCTATTTTGCTTCTCTGTCGCGTGTGTTTGCATGGGATTGCCTTTATAAATCCAGGCCACCCTGACTTGAAATGATAGAGTTGAAAAATAGCTGCAAGCATACTGTATTTGTTGCCCACTGTGAAATGTGTTGGATTAACTTGTAAGGAGCTCCCACTTTCCAAAGGAGGCACAGCAGCATGAAAACACACTTTTAATAGCTCTCATCTATTTATAAAACCCTCAAGGTGAAAGGGAGATGTTCACTTTACATGATTTATATGATTTTTTGATGCCCTGATATTGGCAGTCATAACTTATTTTATCATTGTTCTGCCCAAGTAGGCAGATGTATCTCCTGAACTTTGTTTGCTGACAACATAAAATAATAATATTAATTTTGACATTTATTTTATTCTTTCCTTCCCTGTTATTTACAGAAATAAATTAGTATCAGCAGTACTAGTAACAGCAGTAGTAGTAGAACAACCATCATCTTTAAAAAAAAGTTCTGAACAATGAACATTGAATAAGTGCTCAATTCTGTTCAAATGCTACACTGATGGTGAACATATGCTGCCATATTCTAAGCCCATCTAGGCAATGTCTTACCAGTGAAGTCTGGTGAATGCCATACTGGTGTTACTGGAAATGTCTGGTGCAGACATTTCCAGTGACACCCCAAGTGTCCATGGGGACCCTGACATAGCCCATCACCCATGGAGTGGCACCCTGACATCAGCATATCATCACTGTGATACCCGGGTGCATCTCCCTAGCCTAAATGGCAATAGTCAGGGAGTCACTGTCAAGGTGAACTGAGCAGGGGGTGGACCAATGAGGGCACTGGACCAATGAGCTGCCATTGCTGAGAGGGACACCTTCTCACCAGCCAGTGAACAACTTATTAACAGCCGCCACCAACAACCCTGGAAAGATCTCACTCTCACACACATGCATGCAACTGATAATGAATGACACAGCATCCCACCACTTGTATTGGCTACTATGGCATCGGCTATAAAGGGGAAAAAATGAACTGGGAGCTACAGAAGGGTGTGGATCAGGCAGAGATGATGCATGCTGGATCCTCTCCCACTTTACTGCAGCCACCCCACCTGCTTTCTCTCTTTGGAATTGTGCTAGCAAAATCACTAGCACAGGTCTGTGGAGACCTGTTGTGGATTGGAAAACTTACAAAGATGTAAAGGGATGAAAATCCCCTTTCATCTCTGAAACCTCCTGATCCATCTCCCCTTGCTGGATACTCCGTGCCTATTTTTGGTGGATGGGGATAGGATTGTGCTGTTAGTCATACAGAACTCTTTCCTTTTTTGCTTTATCTTTTCGCTAAAGAAGCATGATACATTTGCTCATCCCATAGTAATATGGCTGTCTCTTATTCCTTAAACCAAAATTTCAAACTGAGCTTTCAAACTGATACACTTTTCTTTCTGCAAAGGTAAAGCTTGTCTTCGTGTTCTTCTACAAATCCCCTATGAACTATATGTATGTTGACCCTGCATATCTTCTCCAATAAAACTGTTAAATAATTCTATCTAGTAAACCCTCTGTTGCTGTCTCCTTATCCCTTCACTAACACTGATGCCACTTAAACAGAGCTCCAGCTGCTATTCCAACTTTTTCTTTCTGTTTTCTAGTCTCATACCTGAGATCAGACCTGACATTAGAGTTGCAGCTGGTACTTTAGTGGTACCTAGTGATGCACCACTTAATATCAGTTGACTGTGGATAGGTGGTGAGCTAGTTGTAACCCTCAAGTTCAAGACTGAGTCTTTAGAGAAGCTAAGGAGTTAAATTTGTTTTTGAATTAATCTAGGGGATAATGCTCAACTATTTGGGGCAATTTGGAAGTGCAATATAGGATTTTGGCTGGGCCAGGGACGGAGCCTAGCACAAAAGATGACATTTTATCTTAGATGTACAGCTAAAAAATTCAGATGAAAACGGGAAAAATGGCTGTTGTTGTTTTTACAACAATGACCCAAAGGCAAAAACATCTGCTAAGCTGGCTTTTTTTCTGTTCAGTTGACAACTGTAGCTGAATCGGATATCATTGTAACAGAGGCCCATAAAAGCACAGGACAGAGAAATACACTTGTTTACTATCTTTTTGCTACAAGCTAGAAGCATGTTTAAAGGGGAGAGGATGTATACGTGACACGGTGACGTGGGACGTGGTGTTATGCTGTGGGTTAAACTGCTGAGCTGAGCTTGTTGACTGGAAGGTTGGCAGTTCAAGACCATACGATGGAGTGAGCTCCCATCGCTTGTCCCATCTCCTGCCAATCTAGCACTTCGAAAGCATGTAAAAATGCGAGTAGATAAATAGGTACCACTTTGGTGGGAAGGTAACGGCGTTACCGACTGGCTTGCACTGTAGCCAATACAGGTTTGGCTGCTGCTGGAACTCATCTCGGGGCAAGGGGACCCTGGAAAAGCCCGAGCCACCACTATGTGGCAGCTCAGATCTGCGCCAGCAAAATCAGTGGTGCAAATCCGAATGCCTGGATCAGGCCTGCCTGGCCAGGGATGGGGTTTAGGATCTGGCCCAATGATTGGATCCATGCTCCATCCCCTCCCGGGCTAGTTTGTCCATAGGCCTACATTCTCCTTGCCCCATTCTGCCCCCTCTTGCCTTTCCCCCGGGTCATTCCATGTCAAATCATCACACTTAAGGGCAATTTTCTACTTCACGTTCTTAGATTTTGGCAAAACTTGGCATATTTAAAGTCCTTATATAATTGCTGAAGGAATGCATATTTTTAAGTTTTTTAACTCACAGAGAAAAAATATATTTAAGTCTAAAGTTTCAAAATTTTATCAAAAAATGGCATGCTGGTGATCATTTAGCTAGTTGTACCTCGGACACTGGTTGTGATATAGAGTTGGGAGTGGTCTCATTTTAAAGTTCTTTCCATGGGCTACCATATGATATACAACACAATGGGTTTAATAATGTTTTAAGTTTTAAAAAATTCAATTAAAAACTTTAAAATCAATTTTCTCAAAAACGGAGATGTTTAAAATTTTGAAAAAAATCTCAAAATTAGTTCATACTTGTGTCTAACTATACCCCCAAAATTATTTTGGGACGATGATGGAATCATAAGATAGGAGAGATCACACATACGTGTGAGCAAGAGAAAATAGAATTTTTAAGTTGAACTTAATTTTTTTTATCTGCAACGTAATTCTTTTACAGTATTTATGAATGTTGTTTCTTTGTGAATTACTTTTCTCAGTTTGTTCTGTTGTGACCCATTTATTTTTATTTTAGATGCTGTAACTTTCCGTAGTCAGAAAAATGCAAACTGGAACAGGCACAATCATGTTCTGTGGAATAAAACCAGTTCTTCTATTTATTTTTGATGAATATCACTACAGTCAATAATTGTGAATTGCAATTTGAGGCACTTTTTAAAATGAGGTTGCAACAAACATATCTATAATACATAAGAAATGGGCCTTAAATTGTTTTGCAGCCCAATCTTAACTTGGGCAGGAGCAGGCAGGCCAGCTGGAATGTGCTGATTCCTAACCAAGTTAGGAGGTTCAAACATCCCCTTGTCCTTGCAGCCTGAATCAGGGCCACACAGCCCAGAGACGGGGGTTTGGATCTGGCATAATTGCCAGATCAGGACTCTTGCCCCTCTCTGAGCTGCTCTGCCCACAGGACTGCCCCCCTCTGCGTCTTCCCACCCCAAATAGCCCCCTTGCTGTTCAAATTCGGTTAGTGCAGTAACGGCTTACCTGCCACTTCCTGCAGGGTTCGTGGGCCTACATTGCTGCCTGTATCAGCCCAGCACACATTTGCATAACACAGACATGTCTTATGGCATGTTTTGTGACCATGTGGGTCAATGCAGGCCACATGCATCAGCCCAACAGCGCAACTGGTTTGCATCCTCAATCCATTTTAAAAGCCATCAAAGATTAATGCCAGTGACAAAATGGACATGTTTCCTTTTTCCTGAAACACCAGTGATAGTTAAATTCTGTAACATTTGCAGGCAAGAAATTAGCAAGATGAAAAAGATGAAATTACAGGTTTTCCAAGTACTAGACAGGATGAAGTATGATTGCAGTACTTCAGATGATGACCCTGATGTATCAATCTCTTCAGAGGTTTTAAGAACATTGAATACATCCCTTCAAGACCTAGGAGAGATCCCATTGACATGAAAAAGCACCATATACAGTACATGATTTTCTACAGATAGAGAAGGAAGAAAACAGTTTTACTTTTGCAGATTTCAGTGTTTTCCAAGTGCAAAAAGTAGTGTTCTGTTTTTCGTTCAAAATTTACATTATAATTATAATTGCTTTAAAAGTGTACTAAATGGGTAGTACAGTGTCAGCAGATGCAGCCACAGTCATTAACCATGCACCCCCTCCCATTAAATAAAAAAAAAATCCAATAAAAGAGGGTGGATGGTGTTGTTGTTTTTTTTTGCAGATTTTGGGGTTGGTTTGTTTTTACAAAAAAGAGAAGTACAGAAAGCAGTGTTTGTTTTATTTTATTATCACTGTTTTGTCCCACCTCTATCTACAGAAAAAGGAAAATAAAAAGAAGTACTGCTGTAAAACGCATATTTTATGTTGTCAACTGCCTCAAATGATCACATCACATTCACAATTATTGAAATTATTATTATCACTTAATATTATTGTTATTTATCAACAAATAAACTGAAGCGTTGTCTTCACAAATTCTGCGGGCAGACTGAGCCGAGAGCAGTAGTGTGGAGAGAAGGGGCAATGGTGGTGTTGCCCAATGGCCAATATGATCCTGCCTGTTCCATTTTGCATTTTTATGTCTATAGAAAGTTACAGCTCCTAAAAATAAATGGATCACAACAGAACAATGAGAAAAGTAATACACAAAGAAACAACATTCATAAATACTGTAAAAGAATTATGTTGTAGCTAAAAGAAATTAAGTTCAACTTGAAAATTCTATTTTCTCCTGCTCACACGTATGTGTGATCTCTCATATCTTATGATCTCATCATCATCCCAAAATAATTTTGGGGGTGTAGTTAGACACAAGTATGAACTAATTTTGAGATTTTTTTCAAAATTTTAAACATCTCCGTTTTTGAGAAAATTGATTTTAAAGTTTTTAATTGAATTTTTTAAAACTCAGACGTTATTAAACCCATTGTGTTGTATATCATATGGTAGCCCATGGAAAGAGCTTTAAAACGAGACCGCTCCCAACTCTATATCTCAACCGGTGTCCGAGATACAACTAGCTAAAGGATCACTAGCATGCCACTTTTTAATAAAATTTTGGAAGTTTACTTAGTTATAAAATTTAACATAATAAGCATAGGCTGCTTAAAATTGGTATTTTTGCATTTTGCCATAGGACAAGTAAGTACCCCAAATTTTATAAAAATCTAAGGAGGTCAGTCGGAAACTGTGTGATTATTTGACACGGAATGACCCTCCTCCCACCTTTACTTCACAGAGACCCACGCTGACTGAACTTGGCCAACGTGGGAGTGGTTTACCGGAACAGCTCTGAACATTTCTGGGTTGGCGCAACTGCCTGCACTCAGGGCCTCTTGCGTTGTCGCAGACATGTCTCATGTTGCATTTGCCACAGCCCTGGACCGCCACAAGTGAGCTCTCTTGGCTCAGGAAGCACTTCGGATTGCACCCTTAGATAGCCAGCTGGGTGCTCACCTTCAGGTACTGCTGTTTGCCATCGGTGAGCAAACTAGTGGCAAATTACAAAGCTGTAATGCAGCCTAATAATATCCTCTATGTATTTACTGTATATTGTTTGACAGCTTTTGTTCTGAGCTGATGCTAATATAGCATTTTCTCCATAAAACTCTTTTTTAAAAATTTCCATAGCAATCACTGGATATTTGCTTGTTCAATTAACTTACCCCTATATCAATTCACTTACTAATGCAAAATTTTGCAAAGACATTGTCTGTTTTTAAAGCAAAGCTGTTAATCACTTACCCTGCATATCTCTTGTATTGCAAAAGGTCGCCACAGCTATGTTAATCCAGCTAACATTATTCAGGCTCGACTACAATATAAATTGAAGATGTGCTGAGATTGGGCTACTGCCACTCTAGATTACTGTTAGGTACAGTGTATTCAACAGGAAATTACTATGTTGTATTGTTGTATTATTTGCAAATACAGCAGAAAAAGATGTTGTGCTGAGATTAAGGGTATGAAAGCTCCAGGACACACACCCCCCTTTACAAGCTAGTTTGTAACTATATTTTCTTTTAATATAGAAAAGCTTTTAGAAAAAAAGATCATTGTATAGAATCTCTATGTACAAACATATAATGGCTGTTTTTTTTTCCCCCTCTTCCCGCTTCTGACTATCATATATAAAACAACACTTTTACTTTTTGAGGAAAATAAAGAGCAGGTGCTGTACTGGAGCATGACTTAATTGTTGCTGTATATGCATTTTAGCACTGGAGAAAAGGGAGACAGAGCACTATTAAGGGAAGAAAAAAACAGTTAAGGCTTTTAAATAGTGTTACATTATTAACCAATATTTTAACAAGAATGCACTGTCACAGTTTTACCCAACCTTGCAAATATTTTGCCACTTCAGCTATTCTCCACCCTCCACCAATGAGAATGATATCCTGATTGCCCTTCCTAAATGGCACCCTTTACAACAACAAAAAAATCCTACATGTCTCATCTAGAATAATAACAAAGCTGCCAAGATTCTCCTTCCAAAGTAAGATTCTACTTCTGCCCTAAATTTAAGTTAAACAGATTCCATTTGCTTTAGCAAGCTAAACAATTAGCAATTCTTTTTTTTTCCTACTTGGAGGTATCAAACCGCGACAGGGCGGGTCTTTGGCCCTTTACACTGGTTGCATGAGTCCCTGTCAGGGATTGTTTTGGTGAACACTGGCACGTGGAGCCTATCAAGTCTCAGCGCGCATGGGAAGG
This sequence comes from Lerista edwardsae, assembly GCA_029204185.1. NCBI lineage: Eukaryota > Metazoa > Chordata > Lepidosauria > Squamata > Scincidae > Lerista > Lerista edwardsae. The sequence goes on from JAJKFI010000001.1 coordinate 11,596,631, forward strand.
GGCTGTCACACACATCCTCAAGTGGAGGAAGAAGATGGTTGTGGCAGCCCCCTCCCCATACACCCTGTTTCAGGGGTCCAAACCAGGGTATGGTGTGGACAATCTTGGCCGTTGGTTCAGCCAGCAATATGCTCCCGGTATCCTGAAGAGCCTGGGCACTTGCCTCCTCATTATGGGCCCTATATGCCCTTCCACTGCCTCCTTCCCTTCTGGAGCCCCACTCCTGAGCCCCTTTCCCAATCATCAGATCACTTCTGCTCTCTCTGGCCATTCCCTTCTCCATTGGTTGCTGGTGGAGCCAGTTGCACTTGTCTCTCTCCCCTTCTTCCCTCAGGGTGGGGTTTCATCACTTCATGTTGGACAATGTGAGCCTTGTCTTGAAGGGTTGCACTGTTGGGAGGAGCCTCTGTGTTGCTGCTCAGTGTTAGTGAACCTTCTCAGCTGCCTGTTAGTGGTCTGCTGTAGGAGGACCATGGAGGGCAGGCCCTCCAGCTCTGCCGTAGGTGGGGTCGCAGGATATATGTCCAGCATTAGACATTATATAAAAACTATATATGCCAAGCCAGATTTTTCTTTCTCCCATACACATGTGAATAAACACACTCTCTCTTTTGCAAAGTCCTTTTTACAGACTGCTATCCTATATACACTACCTTTTCACACACTCTATCTATACACACTCTACGTATTCACTTTGAATGTAATACAATAAAAAGAAAGAGCTTTCCACTTGTCAGAAATATTTGCATTAATTATTTTTCTTGATTTTCAGACTTTGTTTAGTATAAAGTGCCCACCATTTGTCTTAAGCCTAAAAAAATAAATGTTTTCCTCCTTAAATCTTACTTGAAAGCAGAAAAAAAAATCATAGCAAACAGGGTCTTTGGTCTTTTAAGTGTGCGCATATCTTCATGCTCATGGAATATGCTCATGGAATATCTTCACGCTCATGGAATATTTGGTGCCTGAAATATCAGCTTTGTATTCCTGAATATGAGGTTCATAATTTAATTTAATTTTATGAAAGTTGGGGCAGAGGAGGATTGATTCACTGATTTATCTAACACAACAAAGAGTCTCATAACACTTTTAAGATTGCGTCTAACTCAAGCTTTCATGGGCTACAGTCTGCTCTACCAGATGCACGAAGTGAAATCCTCAATAAGTAGGTACTGTATATACACACAGGCACACATAGTGAAACATCAAAACAAAGTGGAGGTGGCTATGAGCTCTGTCAGTGGCCATTATTACGTTAAGTACAGTGACAAGTGCAACAACAGAATTATAGATAAAAATGTTTCCCTCATTGTCCTGAGATACAGGACAGGTGTGCCCCATTATCCCCTGATTCAGTATCCATGGTTTCAGTTATTCACAGATACCATGGATACTGGGACACCTATTAAAAAGATAGGGGAACATTAAACAAATCTCTTTTTTTTAACCTTATTGCAGCAAAACCACTGATGTTCCCCTATCTTTATAAAGGTGGGGTCCAGAACAGAACCCCAGCGGATACTGGGACATGCCTTATAGTTAGTGATGTCATCCGGGCGCGCCAGGAACCGGAACGCCCGGATGATTGGCAGCCCTCCGCCCCTATGGCGGAGGCCAGCCACGCCTTCCTGCGCCTCCCTGCGCCTCCCTGCGCCTGGAATTGCTCCATTTCAGAGCGATTCGGATGCATGGGAGGGCGGGAGGGCCCAGGAACAGCTCGCCCATCCTCGGGAGAGGCGGCGCAGCCCGGGCCCATCCGCAGAACAAGCGGAACGCCGTACTGGCCCGTTCTGCCCGGATGCCACCGCTGCTTATAGTTAGCTGGGCAAGTTAACTCTGCTAACTGGGCAAGTGGCACTCTTATATTTAGTGGGGGAGAGTAATTGTCCCTCTTCACGCCAGTTCAATGTTTTTTCTAGTGGCTGTTGCTAGTGGTGTTCTGCATTTTTTAGATTGTGAGCCCTTTTGGGACAGGGAGCAATTTCACTTTATTATTATTTGCCTATAAACCGCTTTGGGAACTTCGTGTTGAAAAGCGGTATATAAATACTTCTTGATTGATTGTTTGATTGATTGATTGATTGATTGATTGATTAACTATTGAGGCATGGTTTTCTAACAGTGCAATTCTGTGCATGACTACTCAAAAGTAAGCTCTATTGAGTTGAATCCAACTTATTCCTAAATGTGTGTAGGATTGCAGACCTAGGCCCAGGTCTGTAAAGGAAAGAACCAAAATGGTAGTGCAATGTGAGAAATGTGGTAGGATTGTTTCTATGGGCAGTTTATGGTCATGAATTACTATATAACAGTGGTTCTCAATTTTTTTAGCACAAGGACCCACTTTTTAGAATGACAATCTGTCTATGACCCACCAGAAGTGATGACATCATTGTGACACCAGAGCCTCCTGCTTTCCTGAGAATGCAGCAATAAGTTGGGTTATTTCTCAGCCATTTTCCAATAGCAAAATGAATCAGAAACAGCCTATTTATGACCTTGACACAAGCAAAACAACCACATACACCTCCCCTTTTCCAGCATCCCATTTTCCCATATTTCCAATATGGCTGCCCTAGGTGCTTTGTGACCTACCTGAAACTGGTTCATGACTCACAGTTTGGGAACCACTGCAATATAACATTAGCAATTATAGGTAATAGTACAGTCTCTCTGGCTGAGCATTAAATATTTAACAATGACAGGAAATTTTTGTCTGTCTTGTTATATAGTCTAAAATTTCTTGATAAATTGTAGTTCAGCAGTTTATAACCAGAGTCTCCCATTCTAACTGTTGTGAAATGGTGACTTTCAGGTCATAATTATGTGGATTAATAAATATCATTCGTGCAGCTTCCAGAGAATTCCCAGTTCTAAATCTAAACAGAATTTTTTTTCACTTGTGCAGTCCCAATAACAGCTGCACTGGTATCTATAATATTTCATGAAACATAGAGTGAACCTGCAGTGGTGTAGCACCTGGGGCTACTTAATTTTTTTACACATAACTTTGGCAAAGTTATTTATTTATTAATTCATTCACATTCATTAATTCATTAATTCATTCACAGCATGGCTGTAGGGTGAGTCAGAACTGCTTGAATGTTGCTTGCCTGGCTCACTGAAGCTGGATAGAATAGGAAGGGTGCCTGGAAGGCTTGCCCAAGGATAGCTGCATTCTCCAGCTACCCCAACAATTTGGGGTTAGTGATGATTTGCAACCTGGTTGATGACCAAGCTGAGCCAGAAGTCAGATGGTTACACCTATTATTGCCAGAGGAGGTTTACCCTCCTCAATTTGGTTCGGCACACCTGGGTGTTCAGATAGCCACACCCACACTGCAGTTTAAATCATGTGAAATTTAAATAAAATGGACTTTATCATACCCAAACTTTTTGTCTCATGTATTTATTAGGCATGATGCATGGGTCAGACAAAACACTTTGTCAAGCTTGATGTTCCAGAAAGTGGAAAAATGGGATAGAAGGTGTTTTTGTTTTCAAAATAAACTCTGTTATTGCTTGTCCTACTCTGATTGCCTTCTAAAACTTGTCCTACACTGATTTAAAGCTAAATATTTAGGAATTAACAGTGTGGAATAGCTACACACAAATAGTGTACCCAGCGTTGTCATGCAGCCGGAACGCTGGGCGGGAGGAACGGGTGAGCGGTAGCCTGCCTGTTGCGTTCCGGTCCGTTTCGCCGTCTTCCCCGCCCCTGCGAAACGGACCGGAATGCAATGGGCGGGCTGCCGCTCACCCGTTCCTCCCGCCCAGCATTCCAGCTGCATGACAACACTGAGTGTACCCAATTATCACAACCACATTTTACCTTTCCTGTTAAACATTTGCCTTCCATAATCTAACATTAACAGAAAATTGCCTAATTATTTATTCTGCAAATAATAGGGAGGGTTAGCTGTTTTCTATGGAAAACCAGAAAGCATGACTCACCTATTGGGGACACCTATTGGGGAGTAGTAAGAACAATATGACTAGCAATGGGTAGCCATAATCTATCTGGCAATAATCCATCACATCAAATGTGATGTGATGGATTTCGTGCTGGCTTTGATTCAGGGTAGGGATGGGTGAATATCTCTGTTTCCATATGTTGGTATTTCTCTGTTTCCTCTTATTCTGTTCTATTCATCAGATTTTTTCCCCCCTGTCATTGAAAAAAAATCCATATTTAAAATATGTATTTATTTTTAAGTATTTTCATCTCTTTCCTACCCAAATAGCTATCTCGGTATTATGCTTCAAAATACATATTTTAATACATATTTTTTCTGCAAATGCGTGGAATGCATGGAACTCATACAATTGCCTGAATTTAAGAACATCCCATCCACAGAAAAGTGGAGGGGGGGACAAAAAAAGGGGTTCACATTGTGAAAATTCAGCTTCCGTCCCTAGCTCAGATTAGGTTCACTGACTTTGGGCTCAGTCTAGCTGAAGTTTAGACAAAGAAAACCCAAGTCTCACAAAAAATAACAGCACTCTCGCAATAACATGCCAGTGTAATTGTTACTTCTCCAAATCTGACTCAGCCTCAGCCATTTAATTGTTGCTGCTGTTTGGTCCAAGCTGTCCCCATCAATTGAACCAAGCAGTTAGGCCTGTGAGCAGGTGGAGAGTAAGAATGGAAACAAAAAACATTACGATTTCTTAAGTATGCCTTGTGAAGACAAGCGTAAAACACTTCCAAATAATGACATAAGACAGATAGCATTGAATTGTTGTGGGGAAGAAAAAAAACAGATTCAAACTGCAGGTCTTAAACTGTAGAAAACACACGCGCACGTGCACACGCACGCATGCACGCGCACACACACACAGAGGCTAGGGATGTAAGGAGCTAACAGCATGTTCAGAAGAGCTAGCTGCCAAACTCTGCCCAATATAACAATGAAACAGAGATCAAAGGAAAGCTCCAAGTGCAATTCAAAGCTTGGAAACTGTCTGCAAGCATAAAAGATGGTCTGCAGACACTTTGCAAAGACAGTCAACAGGCAGCTGACACCCCTGAACTGCCCTGACTCCTGACTGACCTTGAGATAAGGCAAGGAAGCAATTTACAGCTCATTCATTTGCAAAAAATTCTCCTCTCATAGCTGAGTATCTATGGTATATATATTGATACAGATCAAACGGAAATGGATCAGATAGTCTTTAATTTTCAACTTACAGAAAATACACCAGATGTTATAAATGAAGTTTGTTTTTTATTTTTACTTTCATTAGCTTGACTAGATAGAATTTTGTTTTCCTGATCTGTGAATTCCAGTTGATGTCTACAATCCTCCTTGATAAGAAAATGAATGAAGTTAGTGTCTACAGCCAATACTTTAATTCCTACAACTCCATGCAGAGCTTCACCTGCATGGGCTGTGAGTAGCAGCCCTTTTCACACTATGTAACTAAAGAACTGCCGATGCTGAAACAATGTCTCGGGTGAATATTTTTGCTGTCTGTCATCTGACACATCTTCAGCTTCACCAGACACAATTGTTCACCAACATCCACTCTCTTGACGTGGCCCCTGGCATAACTCAAAGGAGCCCTAGGGCTGTTCTAAATTAAACTGGCTACAGTAGTCCCATGCGGACCAGCCAAAATGGCAACGCAATAATTCCTTGAATATAGTTTTGGGTTTTTTTTCCTTCACTAGCAGTGTTGAAATCAGGGGACAAGAAAGCATGAGAGAAGAACTTAGACTGGGAAGTGAGAACCAGGATAAGAAATATAAAGAAACTAAAGGACAGGGATGAAGGTGGCAAGAAATCTCCCTACCTCCAATCACTGACCTGCTCTGATGTCAAGCAGACATCAGTACCTGTCACAGAATCTTCCCACACACAGTTTTGTTTGTTGGTGGGAAGATGGTACCACTTGCAGTCAGTTTTGTTATTACAACATAAACAGGGCTCCAAACTGCAGATGGATGACCTTCATCTGGGAGCACAGCACAAGACACATGCATATGTGGAGGGACTATAGCACAATGGTAGAGCATGTGCTTTGCTCACAGGCAGCCCAAGGTATCTGGCATTTTTGTGTAGTCATAGAAAAAAAAATTCTGCCTGAAACTGCCAGACAGTGCCAACAATATTGAAGGAAAGGTACCAATGGCCTGATTCAGTGGAAGCTTCCTGTGTTTGTAAGCTATGGGTAGAGCCAAATTTAGGATTGAGACTGCAGTTTTGTATACACTTCCATGGTATTTCACATATTGGAACTTTGCAAACTGTTGTATAAGTGCAGATGGGAATGTTGAAACATTTTCAGGATCAAGCAAAGCAGAATGGTGGGGCTTAGCAAAGACAACTATAGAAAAAGCCCATGGAGGAATGGCACCTGCAATATTTTGATTCTGAAATCAAAATTATGGTGGCATTCTCTTTATTATTAATTGGCATGCCATCTTGTAACCAGTTCACCAGACATGTTCCTTTACACCTTCTGAGACAATGAGAGCGAAGGCAGTCATGGCTCTATCTCTGTTTCCATGTGGGATCTTCTAGCTACACCTCCCACACTTGCTTTCATGAGCAGGAAGTCAACCATCAGGTAAAGGAGGAGACAGGCAGAGGACTGAGATAGGAATAGGCAGTAAGAGCTGTGGCTACCTTCTTTCATTGGAATATGTCTGGTGCACATACTATGAAGGGGCAACTTGGAATAGATGGAGAGAGGGATTCTGTTCAAGGTGAGGTGACTAGATAAACATGGACAAACTTCCCAGCTTGTCCTCCAATCAATAGGGATTTTTTTCCCCATTTGACTGCTCCAAGGGGGTAATCTCATGATAGAGTAAATCCAATTTGCCTATAGGTTCAGGCCAGGCAACTACTTTCCATTTAATTACAAAATAGGACTTCCAAACTCAAATTCTCAGCCCTATGTTCGGTATTCCTCTCACAACATAATATAATCTGAATTTACAGTGATAACAGAATTATGACTGGTTTATAAATTTAATCCAATGTAGCTTTGCAGATGTATACCACCCGTGAATTTGAAAGAGAAGAGCAAATACAACAGTGTTCTAAAAATCATTATTTCCTTTTCGTAAAACATAGCTAAGTAAGAGCAAGATGTTCCACCTCATATGCACTTTTTTTTTCTTGAAACATCATTTATTCTTTCAAATAAAAAAGTGGGGCGGAACAAGCACATATGATATATTCATGTGTGGTTAAAAAAGGAAAATACTCCTGTAGGCTCAAGAAGAAAATGAGATGTCATTTAGATGCTTCGCTGTTTCTGAATCTATTGTGGGTGTACTTTTCTTCTCAGAAAGACAAGCTTTGTTTGCCTAGCGTAGGGTATAATCTTCCAATCTTCCTTTCCCAAAGTAGACAAACATAATTATTGCAAATTATATAGTCCGATTGGGTAGGAAAGATACCTCATTATTAAAAGTCTTTCTTTCATCTATCAACATTGCTTGTGGGTACTATGACCGATGGGATTATAAGAACAGGAGCTTACAAACACATCCATTGTACACTAAATGTAACAATGTGAGTCCTAAAGTCTACATATAAATTCAGTTAATGCCATTTACCTGACTATTGTGAATTTCAGCAGTAATTTATTTAGCACACTACACTGTTGCTTAGCTGATGAGAGTTTGCCTTGCAGTATTGAATAGTTTTTCACATGCCTCTTCTATTGACGTTTCCAAGATGGGAAAGATTTCATTTATATCAATGCTACAGTTATTAATATCACAAATGCCCCAATCCTATCTCCCATTGGTTTAGGGCTTTAGGCAATACAAGTATGCTGCTAGAGCATGTGCTGCATCCTATGGTGAAGGGGCAACCAGACTAGTTCCATTCCAGGAACCTTCGCGGATGCAAAAAAAGTGTTAAATGAAATCATGCAGTTAATTAGCACTCAGCCTTTAAAACAGCTTCTCTTACCATGGCTGCAGCTATTCTCCAGGGGCTTAGAGCAATTAGTATCCATTAGTTGAGATAAGACCTCTTCCCTTTGCCCTGGAGCAAGGTGAAAAATGCAAGACAGAAGTGATTAATCACACTTCCCTGATGAGGGAGGAGGTCTTATCTCAGAGCTAATTAGATTGGCCGCAGATCTCATGGCTGCAGCTGTGTTGCCTTGGTAAGAAAAGCTTTTTAAAAAAGTTTTTTTTTTAAAAAAAATGCTTAATTAACAGCATGCATTTGTTTAACAAAGAGCCCTTATCTTCTGCAGTTGCGCTGAATCAAATCAGTGGATGGGAAAACTGCATATAAGAAAGCTCCACTTGTAATTTTTTTTTAGTAAGAGTTAACTATATATTTATTTATTTATTTTGAGAAGAATAGGAAAGTGGAGATCGGATTCTAGTGTGTGCTAATGCCACAGATCCTTCCTCTCCCACCCTCAAACTACTCCTTTCTTGCCCAACTACCATACCCAATACTTCCCCAAACTGCTCATGAACTGCCTCCACTGCCACCTTACTTGCTTTAGCGGGGCTTCTGCATGCCACTGTCATGTACACAGGGCCTCTGGCCATGTGCGCCAGTTGTTCTACAGCGCATGACAGCAGTGCATCTTTTACAATGGTACTGTATTTACAGTGGTGGGTCATGAGATCCACTGCCTTAAGCTCACAGTAGGATTAGGCTGTAAGTATTGGTAACTCAGACATGTAATGAGGATGAGAGTAGGAAGGGCTCAAAATCTACATGGTAAGGCTACCAAAATGCTGCCTGACAAATGCTTTTATTGTGTGTAGAATGACACACACATACACATAAATGTGGCACATCATGATTGTCAGGAGAGCATGACCCATCCCAGAAGCATGAGTTAAAAGCAAGATTGGTAGGAAGACGCATCAGATCCCTCAGGCCTAGAGCAGGAGATCTCAAACTGCGGGTCCATGGCCCACCAGTGGATCACAACTCAATTTTTGGTTGGTCGTGAAAGAGCCTAATCTCCCTTGACATGACATCAAGAGTTAAACAGCCTGCTACTTGTGGGTAGCACTGATGCTCAATCACCATTACAGCCACAAAGGCTTGAGAAGCCGGTAAAGTGAAACTTTGTTGTAGGCAGAGATGTCACCTACTCCCCAGTAGACGGTTCGCTGGGCGGGAGTAGGAGTGATTGACAGCACGTCGTTTCACTTCCGGTATCTTCGCGCG
>JAJKFI010000001.1:11606197-11625567 GCA_029204185.1 Lerista edwardsae
GGAAGTGAAACGACGTGCTGTCAATCACTCCTACTCCCGCCCAGCGAACCGTCTACTGGGGAGTAGGTGACATCAGTGGTTGTAGGTGGGTGTCAAAGTAAAGTGAGCTAGGCCTCCGCTTGCCACCACTGTGGGGGCTAGTCTAGCCAGCTCCCTCCCATCCTCCTCCTGGGAACCAAGCAAATAGAGCTGGATATGTTGTCTGGGAACCCAGCGGCCGTTTCTAAATCATTTGAGAAACACTGGCCTAGAGGAAGGCCACATTTTTAATTGTCAGAGAACTCACCACTCCCCCCCCCCACAGCTGTCTTAGAGGAAGGCATGTGTGGCTCTTGAAACTTCCATGGGCAGCCACACCTTGCCTATGCAACACCTTTGACCCTCTGAACAAAAGCCACTTTGGGAGCTTTGGTGATCTGTTTCGCTGCCATTGTGTTTGTTCCTTTGACCCACTGGTGTCTATGAAATGGGCCCATTTGAGCTACCATTCAAGTACCACTGTGCAAGCCCAGCACCCATCTTTGGTAAACCACTCTTTCCCATTTTCCTTTCCAACCCTTTCCTTTCCTTCAGTGCAACTGAACATAACTGTGCCAGTACAGTCTGGGCAACCAATCATTATGGGATGCTTAGAAATATACCCCCTTCTCCTGGAAAAACAGCTCCAAGTCTTTTGTCCTACGTACCTGCTAGAGTTACTTAGGGCTACAGCCTGCTTGCTTCAAAACCCATTTCAGCCCTTCATATCTTCATTAAATTGTTTTTATTATGATTCTCCTTCCCTACCGTTGTAAAATTATTCCAACAATACAAGTTTTTTATTGCACCTTAACCAGTGATGTCATCTGGTAATGAAGAACGGGAACGCTGTGCGGGACTTACGTGTGATTGGCTGCCCGTCCATTCCATTCCACGGCTGCCCTGGTCTCGGCGGGGCGCCTGCTCACTGGGGGGGAACGGGTGGGGGCACGCCGGGTGCCTGGGCGAGCAGCGGTGGGGTGCGCCAACCGGGGGCAGCCCAGTGATGTCATGCACCCACTACGCACCACTACGCGAGTACCGGTTCCTAGAAGTTGAGCTGGCCCCGCCCACTCGAAGCTGGCCCCTGCTATTTAACCAGGGAACAGTTGAAGCAAAATATGTATATACACATCTCTCTAAAGCAAAGCAATAGAAGTTAAATCAACGCTAACCACAAAGCTGAAGTTATTACAAACATGATCACATCCATGGCAACAATCATGACATCACTTCCGGTTTATGATGTCACTTCCGGTGGGCGGACCCCGACAAGTGCCAATCAAAAGTGAGTACCTGTTCCTAAATCATTTGGATGACACCACTGGGGCAGCCCCCCGAGGCCAGGGCAGCCGCGCAATGGAACGGACGGGCTGCCAATCACATGTAAGTCCTGCCCAGCGTTCCCGTTCTTCATTACCAGATGACATCACTGACCTTAACCCTCATCTCCTTCTTCCTTCTTGCTGAACCATTGATCTCTGCCATTGGCCACTGCACAAGGTCCCAGCACATGATCTTCCCCATAGATCATCTAAAGGGGCTCTCCTTCAAGTGCCCCTTCTGTCCCAAGTTAAAGCATGGCAACTTGGACACGAGCCTTCTCTGTAGCAGCTCTACAAATATGGAATTCCCTACCAGAAGAACTAAGAACTAAACACTCCTTCATGGCCTTTCGGAGAGGACTCAAATCATACCTATTTAGTTTGGCCTTTGGATGACCATGTGGCTGTCTGCTCTCTGTCCCTCTGGTATAGTGTCATAATCTATTTCACTCCCCTGGTCAATTGTTTTTCTCACCCTCCAATACGTCCTGATATGGAGAATTGGGTCTAGCTTTCACTTTAGTTCACTTTTGGTGTTCCCGTTAATGTTTAATTTGTTGTTGTTTTAATATGTTGTCTTAATGTGTCTTACTTATTATGTTTTGTTCTGTGTAAGCTGCTTGGGCATCTGCTTTGGCATAGTAAAGGCGGGATATAAATTTTTCAAACAAACAAACAAACAAAATATTAATATATGTTTGAAAAGCACACCTGTTAACATAAAGGCATTGAGATCCATGTCTGCCACCCCTGAGACTCAGGACCCAACTGTGTCCAGATCCTGATTCCTCCAATAAAAAGTTCTTTGAAGAGGATGAACGGCAGGATCCTGCTGTGGCCCCCAGGACAGAAAATGACCCTGGAGAGTCAACACCTCCTGAGGAGTTGCCTGCGTCTTACCCTCTGCCTGCCAAATATTAGTATAGTGCTTGTCTGGCTCCTTCTTGAGCCCTCCAGTGCTGTTGCATCAGGTGGATTGGGCCCGGGAAACAGGTGGATCAATGGTGGCACCAGATAAGGCCCCGGAAGTAAGTTGTGATTTAGCCTTGATGGTGGGAATGAGTATTACTATTTTATACCAGAGTACAGGTGGGTGGTGAAGAGGAATATGAACCAAGGAATATTTTGTCTTCCTATCTGGGTTAAACCATTTTTTTTTAATGTGAAGAAGGCATTTATGCCTTTGTAAACTGAGACTTTCCAACTGTTAATGGAAATTATTTGATCATGCAAACTTCATTAGGAGGTATGCTGAGGTTGTGAAAATACGTTTCATTTTGAATCCACTAATTGCTGACAGATAAACAATTAATATAAATCTCATTCTAGTCTAGACCTGATCTTTCTTTAAGTGGTAAATGAAAGACGATTTGAAATACTATTTACTCAAATTAGTTAAAGTTATTTTAGCATATTTATATTGCTGTTCATCCCACTGAAATGCTTAGATTGGTTGGTTTGTCCAGAGGAAGCTGAAAGGTTCACCCTTGGCATCATTTTAATGATGTGACTGGTATTTTTTTTCTAAACGAAGCATGAAAAATGTGTAGCAGGATTTAGAGAGCTGAAGCTTTGAAAAACAGACAATTGAATACTTGTCTTCAAAAGGGCACTTCAGCTATTCAGTACAGAGGACAATTTGTTCCTACTAGATAAAAATATTTTTATATATCTTCATAAGTGTTCACTGAGCTGATAAAACAACCCCTGTTAAGTTGACAATTCAAGCTTTAAAGGAGACATTTAAGTTTATATTACTGTTCTCTGAAAAATATGTTGTGGCCTAGGCCAGTGATGGTAAACCTGTGACACATTTGTCAAAGGTGGCACACCACAACATTTGGGGTGACACACCAGCATTCACCAACACCTGACAAAAAATGTGTTTGTTTTACTCCTTTTTTCATTTTGGTAATTTTTTGTGTGTTTTTTTTTATATAATACATAGCACCAGACATTACAGAACTGTATTTTTTTTTAGCGAAATGAATATAAAGAATAGTTTCTCTTTTGTTTGGGGCGGGTTGACACCCTAGCAGTGTCAAGTTAAGCATTTTCCGAAGTTTTGACACGCCAAGCCCAAAAAGTTTGTCATCACTGGCCTTGGCATTAACTGACCTAAATCTTTAGCAAAAGGGCTTGATTTCAAGATATTTTCAGAGGGCATGGACTTTTCCTGACACCAGATAATATTTTTATTCAGATGTGGGAACCCAAGACACTGACACATGGAAAGAGCTCCATGTTATGTCAGTTATGTTGGTCTCCAAAGACCAACATAGATTTCTATGATTTCTTGATCCACAGATAAAGGGCTAAATTAGCTATTAAGTAGCAGATGTATGTCCCAGTTATTAAAAAAAAAAAAAACCCACAGGTGTGGGAAACTCATTAGGAGTGGGAAAGAGGTACTTAATAACCTTTTCCATTCAAAATTGCCCCCAGCTGCATTTCCCTCTGCAAGAGAAAAAAGATGGATGTCTTTCTCCATGAATAACACAATTAGAGGTTCACTGGCATCAGAATCAAAGTTTTGGGGTGTGATCCTACTTCGTAGCATTGACGTAACGTCACCATCGCCAGTGGGAGGGAACTGACCTGCACCCCTGAGTCAGCACTAGAGCTCTTGGGCCAAGACTACCAGTAGTTTTGGCCCAAGAGCGTTGGCAGCTAGCTACCCTTGTGCCAGCCTAGCCTAGCGGTTGTAGGAAGAGGGAGGGTGGGAGGAACTGGGCGGGGGTAGGCGTGCTGGCAGGCGTGCTGGCCAGGGGAGGGAAGTGGAGTTGGGATGCAGCCATTAGGAGGGAGATAGTGCGGCCCCGATTCAGGCCACGTAGCGGACCTGCGCCTGCAATTGTGGCTTCCTAAGTTGCCCACAGGCCTGCCTGTTCCAGTGCAACTTAGGATTTCGCTCTCAGTTAGATTGATTTACAAAAGAAAATATCCATGGACGAATGACTGCGATTGGATATTTGTGAAAAATACCTTCATGGATAAAAAATAGCTAGTGCAAAAGTATGATCTGTATGTGGAATCATTGATTTTTTTCCCCATTAGCTGCACTGATGTATAAATGTATGAAGCAAGCACTGCATTGTCTGAGCAGCAGGGACCTCTCAGGGGTTTCAGATGGGGATCTTATTCACTCTGACCAGGAGAAGACAACAGTTGAAGCTGGAACCTTCTATGTGAATGCCATAGAAGGTTCTAAGCTATGGCCATTCCCATAAACTATTGTGCTAATCTGTGTTTCCACATGTACAATACTCAGTATGTCAATCATACTCTCCTAAACAAAAAAAATGGCAAAGTAATCCAGGGCTCAATGGCCCAGGATGTCTGGAGCAAGACAATATCAAACCAAAAGAAAATACTTAATTGGAATAGAGAACAAAAGCATCTGGGTTTTGGCTCACAGTACCCCAAAACGTGTTTTTGGCAATCAGGCTATTCCCAGCTGTGAGCTAAACATTCCTAGCCTGTGAAATGAAACAGCACTGGTGGTTGAATTTGGAGTGCCAGGAAATCAGAGGATTCACTAAATGCATAATCAGGAGTGGAGAGGCTGATGGTCTAGAGGAAAACATGACATTTGAATCAAAGGTGAGAATTTCTCTTTCCTCCCAGAGCTCCTTGATTAAAGTACTGCTGGCTTCCAGGCAGGGCTCGCCCCAGGAATGGTGGGGCTCAATGCACGGCCACCCTCCCTGCGGGGGTCCCCCACTTACCATACAGCCATGGCAGTAAGAAAAGTGCTTATGCAAAGGATGATGTCACCACCAACTGCTGCAGAGAGACCCATCTGGGGCTATTTGGAGGCAGGGTCAGGTGAGATGGCCCAACATGAAGCTGCTCCACTCGCTCCACTGACTTACAACCTTTGAAAATCCAAGGTGACCACACCAGCACCCCCCCCCCCAAAAGTGTGGGACTCAATGTGACGACATTGGCCATAAATGGTTTAAGGCTAGCCCTGCATCCAAGCTTGATCAGACTCTGATCAAGTGCAGAACACCATGTGTCAGACCAATTCATGTATTAGTTGGGTGACCTCTGTTATGTTGGATATGTTGGGTGACCTCTGCTAGCAGAAGTCCACCCTTAAAAGAAAGAAAAAAAATTAATTAGTGCATGCTGGTCTTGAAGCCAGTTAATGCAAAATTCTGGTCTTGAAGCCAGTTAAATGTACTCAAAGTGAAAAGACTCATGATAATGCAAGAATACAACATTCATAAGGAATTTTTTTCCTCTACTTCAATTAATTTCCTAGATAAAATGCTACTGGTCTGAATTGTTCATTTAACTTCTGAGATAAAGTTTCAGTCAAAGCAATATCATTAGCACCCACTCTGATTTCAAAAGCTTTTTTATTGTTCAGTAAGATTAGAACTGTACCTGAAGCAATTGTTGGCTTAGTATATGAATAACTGCCTTCATTATCCAGTTCTACCCAGTACCATAGTTCATCTTTATGTGATAATGAATGCAAGGGTTCCGAAATGGTGGGATGATCTGGAATGAATTCCCATGTTAACTTGGCAATTCTAGCGAAGATTTTATCTTCTGTGAATTTTGTGAGAGTGCTAAATACTGAATTGGTGACACATACCTTTCATTGCTAAAGTAAAAGATCAAGAAAAGGGAAAAGCAGCAGGTGGGAATCCACAACTCTTACCGGTGAGATTTTCACTTAATTGCACACAGAGGGAAAATATGTTCCTCTAAAAGTATTTGCATAAGTTGGAGGAAATTGAAAGTCCAGAAAGGAGCTCTTAATCTTCTGCAGAATTGATTATATGTTTCAAGATGTGTGAAGCCATGGTGTTCGGGCTCTTGGATAGTTATATATGCTGACTGAAGACTTAGGGCCCAATCCTATCCAACTTTCCAATGCTGATGCAGCCATGCTAGTGGAGTGTGTGCTGCATCCTGTGGTGGGCAGATAAGGTCTTCTCAAGGTAAGGGAATGTTTGTTCCTTTACCTCGGGGCTGTATTGTGGCTGCATCAGTGCTGGAAAGTTGGGTAGGATTGGGCCTCAGTGGCTACCACTAGTCCAGATAGATCTCACAAAGTAGGTGTCTCTCAGTACATATTCACTTAGCACTCCTCTGTATACCTTATCTTTGTTTTTGTTTTTTAGTTTTGTAGTGATAGTGTGAGTTTATACAAATATCCACTGGGGTTTGGGTCTGGGACTCCCCGCTGATACCAAAAACTGTTAAATAAAATCAATTAAAACAAAACATGAGAATCAGGCTGCAGTTTGCAGCTCACTCTGAGAAAATAGCATTTTGCAGCTCACTCCGAGAAAAGCAATTCCCTGCCCGCTGAAGAATGGAATGAGAAATTCTCAGAGAGCCAGGGCAAAGGATGGGGATAACTGTATTTTTTTGCCTGTTAACCGCTTTGTGAAGTTTTGTTGAAAAGCAGTATATAAATACTCTTTGATTGATTGATGGTTAACTTTTGTCAGAATTAGCTGCAAAATAGCAGTTGTACTAGCCTGACTCCCTGACTGTCTCCCTAGAAAAGCAGTTGGATTGTAATGGGATATTTTTTCCCGTTTTCCAGAGATTGGCAGAGTCCTTCTTATCAGCAGTGGCATCAGTGTTGAGTCTAATCTGTGGGTCAAACATCAGTGTATACAAAAGTTGGATCTGTAATTTGAATGTGAACAACTGAAGGATCCTAAACATGCTTTTCAAGAATTACTTTGCTTGTCCAAATTCACACATTGGGGGCTCAACCAACTTTCCAGCATCAGGATAAGGGCCATGCAGCTCCGAGGTGAGGGAACAAACATTCCCTTACCTTGAGGACAAGGAAGTGCGGTGACTCTTTGGTCATGGAAGAGCTCTGGAACTGCTACCATGTGTGGCCCACCAACCCTTGCGCTTGGAATAGCTCCTAAATGGAGCAATTCCGGATGCTGGAGGCATGGCAGGATGGCAGCACTAGGGGTGCAGTGATGCGTCATGTTGTCGCACCGCCCCAGGCGCTGTTGGAGCAATACCAGTGATGAAAGATTATCTTGTCTTTTTCTTTTATAGCTGCCAGCTGGTTGCTTTTTTGCTGGTTGCTGTATTGTTTGGATATCTCTCTCCAAACAATACAGCCAGGCAGTCACCACTAGGTAGAGCTGCCTCCCTCTCACTCACTTAGCCCAATTGCCAACGCAATCGTACACATGTCTACTCAGAAGTAAGTCCCATTGTGTTCAGGAGAGTTTACATAGAATTGCAGCTTCAATCTCCACCATATTCAAAACAATGACAACGATTCGATGCACTTATTTTTGGCTTTTGCCTCCATAAAATAACTGACATAGCACAGAAGAGAGGTCTAGATTCCTCTGGAGGAAGACAGAGAATTAAAAGATACTGCTCTCTCTCTCTCTCTCTCTCTCTCTCTCTCTCTCTCTCTCTCTCTCCCGCTCCCGCTCCCTCCCTCCCTCCCTCTCTCTCGCACTCTCTCTGCTCTTTAAAAAGCCTTAATTTAAAAATGATGGGAGAGCTCTAGAGCTAATCTAAGGATAGAGAGATGAATCTAGGCAATTAAGAAAATGCGATGGGGAAGGGAACATATTAAGACGACCTGTAGGGAAAATGCAGGGAAGGAATGCAAGGGAAGAAGGAATGCAGAAAAGAAGGAGCATCAGGGAAATCTTGGCTTAAAGGGGGAAAACAAAGCAGTGCAGGAGGAGTATATTAACTGCACATGGGCCAGCAAGGAGGAACTGGAAATAATCAGGAGGCGGTGCAAAGGTGCATATTTAAAAGTGGGGGAACGGACGCACACACAGGGCTTTTAGCTGGTAGCAGAACTAAAAACAGGAGCAGATCTTGGAAGAAGCGGGGAGCGTTTTTGCAAGCGATCCCTGAGGGTCAGAGCTGCCTTCTTTTTACTCACATGTGCCAGAAGGTTTACTCACATGTGCCAGAATTGAAAGCTCCCGCAATCCAGATCCAGTAACTGTAGCAAAAAGAAAAAAAACCTCAGACTTTGTGCTCAAAATAGTGCTGTTATGCCATACCATCCACTCTTCCGCTAAAATCTAGCGTGAAGGTACATAACCTTTTATCTGTGGGCAAGGGTGTGGTTGCCCAGAAAACTCAGAATCTTCACTCCTAATATTTTAAAATTCGCGCACAATTAGGCAAGTAACCTGGATGCAGTCCATGAACCCATGGGGTGCAATTTGACAACAACTCCCCTTTTTAGGCAATGAGTGGAAGGAGGCAGCTGTGCCTTCCTTTTGTGCCTGCCTGCTGCCTCTCCTCCTCTCTGGTACGTTGTTGTGCTTTTAAAAAAAAATAACTGGAGGGTTAAAAAAAGAAAACACCAGAGGGTTATGTGAGCCACTGCCTCACCTGCCTCTAATGACTGCACATCGCTGCTTGAGGAGGCTTTTGTGAATACGATACAGTGCAAATATAATTTGTAAATATATATAACTACACTCAGTGGTGTCATTCTATAATGAAGTGCCGGAACACAGGCGGGACTTACCCCTTGATTGACAGGGGCCCTGCGACGCGTCGCCGCCTGCTGTTCCGCCGCGGAGGGCTTCTTCCGGGTGGCGCGCCCCTCCGTGGCTCTCCGCAGTACCCAGCGCGCCACCCAGGCAAGCGGGCACCCCCTCCGAAGCCAGGGGTGCCCATGCGGGGCTCGGAACGGTGGCGACGCATCAGAACCGCGCAGCCAATCACGCAGTAAGTCCCGCCCACCGTTCCGGCACTTCATTATAGAATGACACCACTGACTACACTGTAAATATATGTAACCAGCTTCCTTTGTATATCTGCACTTATCACGTAGTGAGTTCCTACAAAAGTCCTGCCCTTGCTTTAGGTGCTTCTGGATTAGCATGGAAGCTTACAACTTGATAGAGCAAATCCTGTAGCCAGGAAGCTGGCTACAGTGTGTTATAGTATCAGCACATGCTTTGAGGTGCCAGCCAGGTAGGCATGATTTTCTATGACAACCATGCCACCACAGTTATGAATGAAACTATCCTGAAATTTTTCTTCTTCACTTGTTCTGACAGACCTCAAGTTTGCTGGTCTTTATGATAAAATGTAAAGATTTTCTGTTTGTCTAGACATTTGCCTAAGGCAAAATACAGGCCTGTTTGTATTCAGTCACGAGGTTGGGTCTCTTAAGATTTGAGTGGCTGACATTCACTAATTTTTGTGTGTAAGTTTAAATAATTTATAGAGGTGTACCTCAAGCAATAGTTGGCTATTCATTCCATAAAAATAGAAATGTGCATGAAATACTGAGGTAGCTCTTCTCTTCTGTAAAATGAATATCTCATAAACTTTCATGTCTCTCAACTTCAATGCCTTTCCTACTTGTTGAAACTGGATGGTATTTTAAAACATTGTTTTCTGCTGAATTTTCCCCAGGAAGCATTTTATATCTTCAGTTTTCTTTGAGACGCAGCCAGGCACATTCACAATTCTTACAACAGCACCGCATTCTCTATATGTGTACTTTTAAGTGTAAACTCACATGAATGCATTTGGCCATTTATTTTTCTGACCCAATTGACTTTTTTTTCAGACAATCCATAATACGTATGGACCTTCAGGTCTTCATAATTGGTCATACATTCTTCATGTATTTTTAAAAAAATTAAATAAGCACAACATTGAAAATAATGGTGTGAATCCGCCATTTGTCAGCGATTTATTATAATTAGCCTTTAGGTGAATTCAAACTATACATAGTTCCAGCTATACACTTGGAGGGCCACTACACCAAATATTCTAGCACTGGCATACCTGAGGGGATCAGCGGGGATAAGGGCCTGCAGGTGGCACATTTAGGGAGTGCTGCTGCATCACCATCCTCTCCCCCACAGTGCCCCCATGGTGTACACTCTGGTTTTTTTGCTTTTTCAAAAAAAGTGGCAAATGTGCCCCTCCCCTGGCACACACTCAGCTGCTGCATTTTCAGTACAAATAGAGGTGGGCAGCTGCTCTGGGACAAGACTAAAGAAATGGACTTACAAACAGGATTTACTTTTAAACTCTTCACTACCATGTGACCTGTCAATGTGGATTTCGAAATAAATCTGGAGCAGTGCCAGTTCAGCAACAGGTTTTTACAAGTGCACACAAAACAAGTGCTGTGTCCCAGTGCAACAGCAGCTACTGAGAAGTGCACACAAAACAGGTACTGCATTCCTATGTAATGTAACATCAGGTAATTATAAGGGATATTATATGTGCAGAATGTAATGTGCAGAAATGTGCAGAAAACAAGTGCTAGCAAATGGGTTCATAGTGGGGACATGCATTTCCTCAGTGACATGACTTCCTGGTGCTTCTCCCATCCTCAGCTTGTGGACAGTGTTGGTGCTTAGATTATTATCTATTAATATTTAAGCCTCCATTAAGTGGTCTGCCTCTTCCTGAAGGCACCCATTGTGCACTGCATGCCTTCAATAGCCCTAAGGAACATCCTTATGCCCTGGAACTATTGCTCCACCAGTGACTCAAGGCTGGTGGTCATATTGTCCTAGCAGTTGCCCTCTCCATGGACACATGCCACAGCACAGCATCTCTTTCCTGAAGGTAGTTATTTCCCTGTTCACCTGCAACAGAGTCACTGGAGATCTTGAGATGCTGTGGCTTCTGCCCATCCCTCAGATGCTGCATCTGCCTCAGTCATCTGATGTCCCTGTTGCTCAATTTCTGCAAAAGAGAGCATGGTTTCAAGTATACCTGTCTGATCCTTATGGCAGTCAGTGCCAAAGGCATGGCAGTCACTTGGGCTAACTGGCTGCCTTCATTTTCCAAAGTATTTTCTGCAGAGGATAGAGTAACTACTTGATTCTGAATATATACAATGGCTCAAACAGCAGCAAGGTTTTGCATCACACACAACTTAGGACAACTCAATGCTAAAAGTCCTGCCTGTGGGAAGACTCCACTGGGTTGATGTGAACTAGGCTCAAGACCACATTTTCCCTTCTGTCTGCTTCTCCATGTCTGCCTCACCATGTCACTTCTTCCTTGCTGTCTGCTTCTCAATGTCCTTTGGCATGGCACACACCTTGAGTGGCATCACCCCTGAGCCTGTCATATTGGAATTCAGTTCCCCATGGTCCACAAGGAGGAACTGGTCTAGGCTGTTTAAGAAGGTCATAGTTGCCCCGAAGTGCCCAGAAGGTGTGCCTGCCTTCGCCAGTTTGCAATTCCTCTGAAGTTCCTTGGCTTTGCTCCAGCGTGCCTCAAGGTCCCTCTGGTAGTCCATGACCTTGAGCTGCTTCAAAATATAGTGGAACTGTTACACATTTCAGTATTTTCTGGCAAGAGCCATGTGAACAGCCTCTTTCCACCAGATGTCAATAAAGGTTCTCAAATCTTCTTCATTCCATGAAGGATTCCTTGGTTGGCCCCTTACTGCTGATCAAAGTAGCATGAACAGCTGGAATCATTTCATTTTCCACTTTCCTCAATCATTACTCAATCTAAAGATTCTGAGATTCCTTCAAAATTCAAAGTACATCTGCTGTTACACCTTTCTCTCCTATTCACCACAAGCAAGAGGGAGGATACAGCTGCTTGCTCAAAACTAGAACAAGCTATGATGAGGGAGGGCTACACTGGGAGACAGCCTTACAACCCAATCCATGCTACCCGACTGCCTGGGAGTGCAGTGGTAGGGGGAAGGGGATGTGGTAAGACAGCAGAGTGGGCAATGTGTCTACTCACTTTTGTGCTGGCTATTTAGCTGGTGCAGAAGCTAGGACCTCTGTGGAAGGCTGCAGGGCCCTACATGGAAGTTGGGATCCAACAGTAAGTGTCGCTGCTAGTCACATACCCCACTGCACCTCTCCCCCACCCCGGAATACCCTCACGCCCACCCAGAAAGATCACATCACTAGGTAGTGGTGGACTTGCCATTCATCAGCTTGCTAAGCTCTCTCTGGGGTGTGTGCAGCCATCATCACCAAGGGGCCATCACCATCATCACCCAGTGCCAGCGGTAATGGCTTAGCGCCGGCATTGGAGGTACTTTACAGTGCCTTGTGTGACACCAGCACAAGTGGTATGCTCGTACTGCTCATGCTGAAGGGCTCTGGATTGGGCCCTTACCTGCTGGTTCACCTTCTCTGGGGACACCAAACCAACTGATATCGACAACCACATGCATTTTGCAACCATGTGTTCAAAGCCAATGTATAAGATTCACAACAAAAATAATAAAAAGTGAAAATGATACAGTTCTTGGCTCATTCTGTGGGAAAACCCTGCTAACTGGGCAAGAGGCACTTTTTTCAAGTAATGTTCTTATATTTAGCAGGGGGAAGGAATTTCTCCTATTCCCCCATCACAGTTTCTTTTTCTAGTGGCTGTTGCTGGTGGTGGTGTGATCTTTTTTAGATTGTGAGCCCTTTTGAGAGAGGGAATCAATTAACTTTATTATTATTTTGCCTGTAAACCGCTTTGTGAACTCTTGTTGAAAAGCAGTATATAATTACTGTTGATTTTGAAAACACTCAGGCATAAGGAAACCCACACAGGTTTTCATTCCAGTGTTCATTGGAACTTGGTCATTTCCATGCAAGTTTCTGCACATTTTAAAAATATTTCCCTCTATATTTTCTAAAAAGAAATTGCTTACCTGTATGTCTCACTGTTATGTGCCTTATAGCTGTGTTACTAATTATCATGCCAGGAATTTTGTACATTTTAGAAAAAACCCCAACAACAGTAATCTGTTAAAAGCAAGTTAAATTTTAACTTGCTGTAATGCCATCTGATACTTTATTCCAAAATTCTTTTTTTTAAAGTAAATCCTGGTATATTTTTGTTGCCATTAGCACAATCAATATAATTGATTTAGAAAATCAGAGGAAGTTTACCTGCAAAGGTCATTTCCAATGTCTCTTTTCACAAATTCAGAAGTGTTATTCAGAAGATCATGAATGACTCTCAAAAGTTGCATTACTCTAACAAAATAAATCTTAATATGAAATATTATTGATTCTATCCAGAAGGCTTCCAGTCAAAAGACTAATTCACTCTTCACTAAAGAATGTGGTAAGGTCACAATGACATTTCCTATTACAAACTTGCTGTTTCAATGTGTTGCCACATGATTTTTATTTACTTATTCAATTTGTAACCCGCCTTTCTCCCTGAAGGGGACCCAAGGCAGCTAACAATTGTTCAAAATACATAAATGATAAAAATAAAAGGATCAAAATGCATAAAAACAATTAAAATACAAATAAAACTACAACATATACAATAAAAAATTATGCAACAGCAATAAAAACCCTTAAAACATAAATTAGTAAAAAAGGGGCCATCACCTCCTTACTGAGTGTCAAAGGCTTTCTGAAATAAAAATGTTTTCGGGCCTGATGCAAACTGGTATGTAGCAGGTCACAGAACTGCCCAATTTGTGTGGGTTTAGCATTCCTCAAACAGCAGCTGTCAATGTTGCACACCAAGCCACATTTCAAACTCTGTGATTCTGTAGGAATTACGGCACAGTCCTAACCTGGAGTTAGGCCAGCCCAGTTAGGCCAGCGAAGTTTGGCTGGCACAAGGGTCACCGTAAAGCACTCTCGGACCACTCTTGGTCAGGGAGGATGGAGCACGTCTGTGTGTTGGCCTCTCAGATTCCAAGAGTGGTCCAAGCATACTTTACGCCCTTGTGCCTGCCAAACTTTGCTGGCCTAACTCCAGGTTAGGATTACAACATCAATTCTACTTGTAATAACACAGGATACTCTAAATCATTACAGCTACACATTAGTACTGTGTAGTTTAAAACTGGTGCTGCCCTTGTTGAATTACTGTTTACAAATGCAAACCGGAGCAGAATTCAACACCCTATTTACTGATGGGGTTGGGTGGAGGAAGATATGACAGATGCTCCTATATTTTCAGAAACTGTCCATTCTCATCAAGGAACAATTCAAGATTCTAGTTTTGACCTACAACATGGTGTGTGTCAAACATACCATAGTGCAATGATTCCCAAACTTACATGGGTCCCAATGCCCCCACAGCTTCTTTTTCCTGGCTCAGCTGGGTGCTGCCATCTTGGATCTCACAGAATTTTCTGAGATCCAAGATGGTGGCAAACAAATATCACAAGACTTTATGATATTCAAAATGGCAGTGCCTGGGAAAACAGGTAGGAGGTGCTTATGGTGTGAATGTGCTGTGATGCCCTAAGGAAGTGCTTCTCAAAGTGGTGGATCATGACCCACCACCCTAGGCAGCACTGGCTCATGCCCATTAAGGGGCAGGGGGAGAGGGGAGACAGCAATGCAATCCCCAGCTTGCAATTGCAATCCCCACACTGCAATTGTGCTGCTGCTGAGGACAGAGGAGGGGCTTCCCACCTATTTGTGCTAGCACCAGCCTTCAGGGGGTGGGTTGCAAGAAACGTCCTAGGTGCCTCCACCTAGACCTAGAAAAAACCAAGATCGGAAACTGCATTCAGTTTTGTGATTGAAAAGCAGAAGCAACTTCTGATTGAAATTTTTTCACTGCCAGAGGCTTGGGGGAACCCTGCAGAGGCATCCCTGGGGGCTTCCCACACACCCTCTAGAGGCCAGCACTAGAACAGGTAGGTAGGAAACACACACACACACACACACACACCGTCCTTGGCAGCAGCACAAACCTGGGAATTGTGTTGCTGCCCTGGCCCTGGTCCCACAAAGACTTAGGTGGCTCCAAACTCCTTTGTAGGAGTTTGAGAACTACTGCCCTAAACATCAGCCAGCGCGGTAGCTTTTCAGGGCAGGGGAAGGCAGGAGACAGGCAGGGGAGGTGGAAAGAGGCAGGGGGAGGGCAGAAGGAGAGCAGGCTCTTGGGGGAGGCAGCTTGAGGAGGGTGAAGAGTCTGGATCTGGCAGTTATGCCCGAGCCAAACCCCCATCCCTGGGCTGTGCAACCCCAATTCTGGCCACTGCGGGCTTCTCAGACTTGCACCTGCTAAATAGCAAGTGCAGTTCTGAGCAGCCCCATAGGAGTGGCTGGCACTTACCCTGAAGTAAGGGGACAAATGTTCGCTTGCCCCATGGTGAGTTCCAGAGGCCACTCAACCTTTGCTGGCACATAATTATGATAACACCTCTTACAACCCAAGCCTATGCATGTCTACGCAGAAGTCACATTGTAGTCTACGGGCTTACTCCCAGAAGTGTGGATAGAATTGCAGCCAAACCAGTGATGTCATGCACCCACTACGCGAGTACCGGTTTCTAGAAGTTGAGCTGGCCTAAATCATTATTTGTTTGGCATTTGGACAAGTGCCAATCAAAAGTGAGTACCGGTTTCTAAATCATTTGGATGACACCACTGAGCCAAACCATGTATGCAGGATGTGTAGAGGACATTCTTGATGGCTGCCCAACACCATCAGAATTTCTTAAATCTTTAAGCTGATAGAGGTAGGGCAAAACTCATAAGACATTTTAGTGGGTGGGGAGTTAGCATAATTTTTATCTCAAATTAGCCTTTTTAAAAAACATGTCAATGGAATGTTATATCCATTCTTAGTCTGTTGTTATGCATTTGAGATGGAGAGAGCTGAAAATATGATTCAGTGAGTCATATTTATGTCTTTAGTATGAAAAACCAAAATAAATAACATTTTTTAAAGTGCACAGTACAGTGTTTGATCCTTGTCTCTTATATGAATATAGCACTTGGGCGTTTATTTCAAACTAGTTTGACCTTACTCGGCGTTGCCTGGGTATTTATGTATCCCAAGCTTCTATTAGACAGGAAAAGGAATGAATTCTATCTATAGTGTAAAATCAAAGTAATTTTATGTACAGGAAATTAAAAGTATAAGTACAGTATAAACATTATAAAGTGAAATTTTTTACAAATTCACTATAATATTAATTTAGCTCAGAACTTGATTATAAACAATATTTTTAGTTTCACCTCCAGGAGCAAGAATAAACAAATTCTTGGGTGAACCCACCCTTGAGCAAGCAACATAAAGTTGTCTGTGGGAGAAACATGGTGACCTCAAATCCACTCCACAGTACTTGACTGCCCCTGTGACTTGTTGATCGTGATCGAGAATGCAAGTCTCATTGGAAATTGCAATCTCTTAAAATTAAAAGGGAGATCCGTCGGAATGAGTGGGATAAAAACTGTTCCAACCTCTCCCTTTCTTGTTAAGATAGTCGCTTCAATTACAGTACCCAGCATCTTCTTGACACACAGCCTTGTGCTGTTGCAAAGTTGTGGCGGGTTGAGGTTCCGTAGTAAAATAATTGGAGATCCCACTGTAAGTAAAAGACGATGTGTTGGCAATCCAGCCGGATCAAATGAGTTTAGGAAGTCTGAAGGGAAATTGATGACCTCACAGGCATCTACTACGGTATCGATGGACTCGTATTCAGTGACTACGCCTGGTCACATGGCAAGTATTTGATTGGAGTCCAAGACCGGGGCATAATGATTTCTAAAAATTTCCAGAAGGTTCTACAGGGTTCTATTCATTCGACTACACTTGGGCTTAAATGTAATCAGGACTGTCACCAATCAGCTTAGCGACCCCGAAAACTATGGATTTGACACTAATGTTGGTCATTTTGGACATTTTACTTTGCACCCCTTCTCACCCCCCCATACTGATGGGGGCTGAACGTGGACTTAAACAGCATCGGGAGTGTCACTATTCATCTCAGCGACCCCGAAAACTATGGGTGCGACAGTAATATTGGTCATTTTCGATTATTTTTACATGTCACCCCCTTCCCACCTCACCCCTAGGGGTGCATTGTATTCGACTACACTTGGGCTTAAACGTCATCGGGACTGTCCCCAATCAGCTTAGCAACCCTGGGGTGAGAAAGGGGGGTGAGAAAGGGTGCAAGATACAGTGCTTGGAAATAGAACGTCCGCAGCACGCTGATAGTGGCATACAGGACCCCATTTGATTTCAGATTTCACAACTCACCCCACTTCTAGAAATACTGTGAGGGTATGACACCCCTAGCACCCCTAGGAGTGGGGGTGGGAAGGGAGCGACATGTAAAAATAGTTGAAAACGACTGATATTTGTGTCGAAAACTAACCCCCCACGCTGAGGGGGGGCCGAACATGGAGCATCGCCGTTCATCTCAGCGACCCAAAAACCATGGATTAGACACCAATATCGGCCGTTTTCGATCATTTTTACATGGCACCCCCTTCGCACCCCCACCCCTAGGGGCAGTAGGGGCGCAGTATTTCTTTCCAGACCGTAAGGCATATGTGTACCAAGTTTGGTGCACATCGCTCCAGGCGTTCCAGCAGGTCATGGTGGACATTTTATGTTGCACCCCTTCTCACCCCCCATGCTGATGGGGGGCCGAACCCGGACTCAAACGGCATCGGGAGCGTTGTTGCTCGTCTTGGCGACCCTGGAAACTATGGATTCAACACCGATATCGGGTGTTTTCGAGTTTTTTTACATGGCATCCCCTTCCCACCCCCACCCCTAGGGGTGCTAGGGGTGTCTTAACCCCACAGTATTTCTTTCTAGATCTTAAGGCATATGTGTACCAAGTTTTGTGTAAATTGCTTCAGGCATTCCAACAGGTCATTTTGGACATTTTATTTTGC
Source organism: Lerista edwardsae (assembly GCA_029204185.1). Lineage (NCBI taxonomy): Eukaryota > Metazoa > Chordata > Lepidosauria > Squamata > Scincidae > Lerista > Lerista edwardsae. Next base: position 11,624,148 of record JAJKFI010000001.1, read on the forward strand.
ACCCCTTCTCACCCCCCATGCTGATGGGGGCCGAATGTGCTCAAATGGCGTCGGGAGCATCACCATTCATCTCAGCGACCCCAGAAACTATGGATTCGACACTCATATCGGTCGTTTTCGAGTATTTTTACATGGCACCCCCTTCCCATCCACACCCCTAGGGGTGCTGGGGGGGGAGGGTCTTACCCCTGCAGTACTTCATAAGGCACATGTGTACCAAGTTTGGTGCACATCGCTCCAGGCATTCCAGAGTTATGCTACAACACACACACACACACACACACACCCTTTTATCTATCTATATATATAAAATCGAATGTCTGCACGTTTGTACGTGTGTACGTTTGTACGTATGTTCCTCATAGGCTCCGCAACGCCTGGACCGATTGACACCAAACTTGGCACGCATACACCTTGCGGCCTGGTGACAAACACTGCGGGGGTCAGACCCCCCTAAGACCCCCGGAGGGTGCAGGGGTGTGTGAAACGTAAACATGATCGCAAACGGCCGACTTCAGTGTTGAATCCGTCATTTCCAGGGTCGCCGAGACGAGTGGCGATGCCCCCAACGCCGTTTAACTCTGGGTTCAGCCCCCCTCGGCGTGGGGGGGTTGAGAAGGGGTGCAAAACAAACCGTGTACCATGCCCTCCTGGAACGCTTGGAGCAATTGACATCAAACTTGGCATGCGTGTGCCTTGTAGTCTGGCGACAAATACTGTGGGGGTCAGACTCCCCTAACACCCCCGGGGGTGGGGGTATGCGGGGGGCCCACGTGAAAACGGTCGGAAATGGCCGAAATTGGTGTCAAATCTATAGTTTCTGGGGTCGCCGGGATGAACAGCGATGCTCTCAACGCCGTTGGAGTCTGGGTTTGCCCCCCCCTCAGCATGGGGGGCGAGAAGGGGTGTGAAACAAAACATCTGCCATGCCCCGCTGGAACGCCTGGACTGATTGGCACCAAACACGGCATGTGGATGCCTGGCGGCATGGGGACAAACACTGCATGGGTGAGGTACCCCTACCACCCCCGTGGGTGGGGGTACACAGTGAGCCCCATGTGAAAATGGTTGAACACGTCCACCGTGACCCGTTGGAATGCCTGGAGCGATTGACACCAGTATGCTTTACGGTCTGAGGACAAACACTACGTGGGTCACACCCTCGTAGCGCCCCCAGGAGTGGGGGTGCACAGCGGGCCTCATGAGAAAATGGTCAAAAACGGCCGAAATCGGTGTCAAATCCGTAGTTTCTGGGGTCGCCGAGATGAATGACGACACTCCCAAGGCTGTTTTAGTCCACGTTCACACTTGGGATAATTTCTTGCCTGGGCAACACCGGGTCAAAAAAGCTAGTATAGATAGATAGATAGATAGATAGATAGATAGATAGATAGATAGATAGATAGATAGATAGATAGAT
>JAJKFI010000001.1:11628204-11641796 GCA_029204185.1 Lerista edwardsae
TAATAATAATAATAATAATAATAATAATAATAATAATAATAATAATAATAATAATAATAATAATAATACATTTATTTATATACCACCTTTCTTAATATCACTAGATTTCTCTAATGATTGAACTCAAGGCGGTTTACATAGGCAGACTTTCTCACAAACCCGAAGGTTTTTACAAATTACAGAATGTTCTATCTTCCAAGAACAACACTCCTACAGATCTTTCTTTCTGGATTTAGCCTTCTTTCTTTAGCCACCCGTCTGTCGTCTGCTGGCTGATGAGGCTTCCCTGCTGCCACCAGAGATGCAGCTGATTTCAGCACACTCCTCCTCCCACGAGACAGCTGAAACTCAGCTTCTAATCAGCCGCAGTTTCCAAGGTCTGCTGCTCGCAGAGACTTCCGGCAGTCCCGAGCTCATGACCTTGAGATCTTCAGGTGTTATCTTCGGGCAAACGGAAGCATTAACCCTCTCGGCTAAATCTTCTGCCCAGATTAACTAGGTTAATACCTAGTTAATTTACAGGTTTGAGAATCAGCCCTAAAATTCCCCATTCACAAGCATATTTTCATTACTTTGATGACTACAATATAAGGTTATGTCATCCAAGTATGAAAAAGCGATCATAGGCCAAAGATTACAGCTCAATTTTACATATCATCTCAGATTCATGAACTCATATACTGAATGCATGGAGTACCGAGTGACATTGAACCTGGTGGCTCTGGCCTTATCCCTGCACATAGGTAGACCTCCCACACATCCCAACCTCGTATATTAAGTACATGTGTATTACGTATGCAAGAGACCTTTACGTACAGCTGTACAAATGTCTGGTCTCCCGTGTGAGTGGATTGTGCAGAGGTCAGGACTGCTGCTTCTGCTGTTGCATTTGCAACAGTTGTAAAGTTGTTTACACTACAGGAGCATTTGTTCTAGCAGCATAAATGAGCCTTAGGATTGTGCCACTAGTCTTGTGAGCATATTTGTGAATATTTACAAATACAACAGGTTTGGTTTATATTTAATTCATTGGATTTCAGTGTGATCCTGTGAATGTGTGCTTAGATGTAAGTCCCACTGCATTCAATTTTTGTTTGCAGCCTTAGGCTGATTGTTCTGAATGGCATACCCTTGAGCCTATATAGTGGTCTAAATGTTGTATACTTTGAGTTGGGGTGCATTAATTTCATTGGGGCTTGCTACCTTGCAATGTGTTAGAACACTGTTATAAGTAGATAGTTCTATGTATTAGAACTGGGTTATATCCAGGTATAAATCTGATAGCTACTTGTGTCAGCCTAAAGGCACCAGCAGGAGCGATGACCGGCACTGGTGCTGGTGCCATTAGGCCAAAACTAGCAGCCCAAGGCCGCACCGTGCCGCTCATGTGCTAGTTGGCTTGCGCAAGCGCAGTTCTGGGCAGGGGGAGGGCGGGTGGGAGGGAGGAACTGGGTAGTGGGTGGGTGGGCCGGGAGGCGTGCTGGGCCACGAAGGGAGGCAGACATTCAAGCCTCCATCCCCAGACCACACAGCCTTGATTCAAGCTGCACGATGTCCTTGGCTCAGATGCACGTCGTAAATAGCAGGCGCAGATCCGAGGAACCCATAGGGGAGGGCAAGAACATGCCCTTGCTCTGGTGAGGCTCCTGAGCACTCCAAAGCTGCGCTGGATACGGTGCAGGCCTGGTTGCCTTTCTGTTCCAGGGCAGCGTAGGCTTGCACCCTGAATACATTCCACAGCAGGATTTAACTATACCTTAAATAAAGATAAGTTTGCTGCTTAAAAGACTAACGGTTTAGGTGCTTTTCTGCATGGATAGCTATTTGTACAAAGTGGCAGCCACACAATTTGGACTGCCACTGTTCCATTTGAAATATGTGTACCTGTTAAAGAGGGAGGATGGATCAACTGAGCGAGTTCAGCTTGATCTATCAAGTGAGTTAAACTGCAGTCAGGAAAGTTAGTTTCCTTCGTGGTGGACCTAGTGAAGAGATGCAGGGCCAGACCATCCATGTTGCTGGGTGAAGCAGCTGCTTAAGGTGATGGGCTGGGGTTGGTCGCAAACTGGTGGGGTCCTGCTCAGCTTTTCTACCTTGCCAGTGCCCCATCCTTTTCTGTTTTGCTCTCTGGGCGGGAGAGAATCCCTGCCCAGGGCAAAATATGGACTCTCCTTTATGTACTGCTTCGGCTTTAATAATCAGAAATGAGTACTGCAGGAGGATAAAGTGCTGTGAGTTCAAGGGACAGAGATGCAGACAGGGTAGAGGGGTGAATTGTGTGCCACCTTGCAGCATTTGTCACGAATGCTTTAACTGATATCCTTCAATATGCCCAGAGCCCCTGAATGCACCATTTTCAAGATCAAGTAATCTGGATGAATGCTGCTCTTAAACATAGTCATTAAACATAGCCGCTAGGATAATGTTTTCAGATTGACCATGCTAAAGCATTGCCAGAAGCTACTGCAGTAGCTGTGTCGCATGGAGCAACACTGAAGGGAGGGAGGAGGGAGCTTGGACTTCCTCTCCTAAACTGCTCTGCCAGTCTTCAAAATGACAAGACATTGGCTAATGTTTATACAAACGACTTGGCCTTCTGATTCAAAGTATAACTGTGTTCAGAACTGCAGCCATTGTAAAATATGCTATTTTATGAGGATTGCATGGTTTAGTACTTAACAACACTGTGTTCCCTCACAAGATGTACTCACAGAATACTTGTAAGTTTTTAAAGTGTTTTTTTCTTTGCTAGTTGTAGTAGTATAGTAATTGCTTTTTGTTCTTTTTTCCTTTAAATTTTGAAAAGTTTTGATCCAGTTTCCCTATTCTCTAAGGGCTATTAATTTACAACTATTCAACAATACATTATTGATTTCTTAGCAGAGAACAGAAGTGAAATTTGATTGTTCTCATCAGCTTACAGTATTCTAAGTTAGCCTTCTTTACATCAGTTTGGCTCTGATTCTGGTCATATAAGGCTTTCGTCTTCTCAGATACTTTTCTGATCATATTCTCATTGAAGAAAGGGAGATGCCAGGCAGCACTGCCCTGGAATTGTGTATCGGCTCTATGACTAATTTTCCATCTACCCTATGACAAGGAAGCATGCATGCACTGGAAGTTTGTGTTCATTGGATGCATGCACTTTTTGGGCTATGGAAAAATTCTCCCATTCATCATAGGTTTTGTGTGCTTGGCTCATAAAGTATTGATGTGGCTGCTGTTGCCAAATGTTGTAATTTCTCTGTCTGGAATACTAATTTGGCACACTATCTCCAGTTCAGGACATTGTGAAGGGAAGACAACTTTGCCCTATTCCTTGAAGATGGGACAAAGCAGGAGAATGGGGCCATATGATTGCACTGGGTCGTGAGGAGGAGGTGTTATCTGCACCTATTGCGGCAGCTTTTTACTTGTTGCCCCCAGTCTGACTGGGAGATGAAGACATCCACCTGCCTCTGACCTGAAGAAGTAGTCTGAGATTAGCTAGTTGCCCTTGAGGGCTGAATAGGATGTTTTTGCTCCAGCCTGATTGGCTGTAAGTCAGGAGATATTTCCTTAGCCTGGACTGTGGAAGGGGCATAGTGTAGTAGCTTAATTTGATCACAGCTGGCAGGCCTAATGAAGAAAAAAAGGATTAAGATAGAATAGGAAATTAGTGCATACCTTAAGGTAAGTGCAGTTGTTCAAAGGGGCTGCCAGAGACTGTTTGACGTGGGGGTGCTGGATTGGATTGTTTGCGTAACGAGTACATAGTCAACCTCAAAGGCTGTTTGGCTTGGAGGGGACAACTCAGAGCTTCCTTGACTCCTCCTTGCAGGTCACAATAGCTAGCTTGGAGCCATTGTTACCACAGGTGCTCTAATTACTTCTTTGAGAAATTAATCAAAGAATATAAGGTCGGGCTCATGAGGATTGGAGTAGATAAGCCCTCTCTAGCATTTCTGTTTCCAGAAAGACCAGCCAGTGAAACAAGGGATCTTCTGCGCTAGGTGCAAAGACCAGCCTCAGCAAGATTCTGTGCAAGAGGCAGGCAAGGGAGCACCTTCAAAACAAAAAGAAAGTGACAAGAGATGCATTAGAGTGGCTTGCAGTGATATAGATAGTAATGTAAAAATTCTAACTGGTGTGTCTGTGTAAAATGTTACTAGGTGATGGTTTGAGCATGTTCACCCTTGTATTTGGTGCAGGGTTGGGGAAAGGATGGGGGATTACTTTCAGGGAAGGAGTTTTAGGAGTGTTCTACACTTCCAACGCAAAAGAAAGTAGGAGTAAGACTCTAGGAGGGGAAGTTGGAAAGTTTCAAATTGCATTTATGGCCAGTTGATTCCCAAAGAATCTTACAGGGGCCAGAGGAGTTGGAGTTGCTGATATACAGTATGTAGCTCTGGGCGTGAGCAGATTGATCTTGTTACTGAAGCAAAAAAAGTCTTCTGTATTAGTGTGGAAATGTGTAACCTGGTGGATGAATGGACTCAGAGCAGGTGCCAGTATGCCAGTTCCTGGCACATCATCAATGGAAGCCCATCTAATCAAAATGCAGATAGACAGGGGATGTTGTTTTCAAGATTGAGCCAAAGCCTAAGTGGTAAAAGTTAAAACGTAGATGTATAAGGACTACCTCGCAACACAATGCACTTCTCTCCAAGCACTTTCATCTCCTCTTTCCCTCCTATTGGGATGAAAGATGGATCACCCTTGCCTGGCTACCTTCAAGGCTTCTGCCCATTTTGCATATGAAGTGCTTGCTTCTTTCCATTTCTGTGACTCCTCTTGCCCAGGGAGATTTGCTTGGTCAATCTTTGTGGCCCCTGCAATGCTACAATCTCAAACTACACAGAAAAGGAATGGTAGCCTTTGTCCATGGTGGAGCCCCAGTGCCAAGGATCCACCAAAGCCACTCTATCTTTCCTTGCCTTGTTTCTTGCTATCACATTGGCTTCACACTTAGGGTGCAATCCTAACCTCGTGTTAGGCCAGCACAATTTGCCCAGCAAAGTTTGGCTGGAACAAAGGACACCATAAAGTATGTTTGGACCACTCTCGGAATCAGAGAAGCCAGCATACAGATTTGCGCCATCCTCCCTGACTCCGAAACTGGTCCAAACGTATTTTATGGTGGCCCTGGTGCCAGCGAAACTTTGCTGGCCAAACTGTGCAGGCCTAACTCCAGGTTAGAATGTTGTCCTTAGTGATTATCTTTGTCTCTTTTCCAATCTCTCTCTCTCCCTCCCTCCCCTGTCCAACTGTCCAGCACTGATGCAGTTGTGGCAATGGGGTTGTGTGCTTCCTTTGGTGAAGGGGGCAGTCATGGAGACCTCCTCAAAGTAAGGGAAACATTTTCCCTTGCTTTGTGGCTGCATTGCAGGTACATCAATTGTGGAAAGTTGGATAGGATTGGGCCCGTAACTGACCCCTCAAGGCTTTAGAGCAGCGGTTCTCAACCTGGGGGTCGGGACCCCTGTGGGGGTCGAACAAGCATTTTGCAGGGGTCGCCGGCACCTCCCTCCAAAACACACACGGGGGGAAACGGGTCTGCGGGGGGTGGGGGACGAAGCTTGGCCCAAGACAAAGGAAGACACTAAAAGGGAGCTGCGGAATTTCTCATCTTGGAAGCCTCACGGCGCGCCATGGGACTACTCGGGAGGAGGCACGCAGGGGCGTTGCCCGGGGAGGCCTCCCGCCCACATGCGCTTTCCCGGGAGGGATGCTCATTGGGCGGCGTGGGGCCGACTCGTGAGTCAACGCACATCCGAGGCCGCCATCCCGCGTGCACTCACGGGCCAGAGCGGGACTCCCTGGGAGCAGTGTGCAGGACGGGCGGCGGCTCTCCAGCCCTGAGAGAGTCTGCAGGGCGCTGCACGGGTGAGCCATCCCGCCCCAACGTCAGGCTTGTGGGTGCTTTGCCTCCCCCCCCCGTCACAACAACCCTGCAAGGTAAGCGAGGCTGAGAGAGGGTGACCGGGTCAAGGGCACCCAGGAAAGCTGCCTGGCTTGAGCAGGGATTTGCGTGCTGGATCCGGTCCACGCGCCACGCTCTCATCCCTCTCGAGATGACTTTCCAGGCGGGGGGGGCGCACCTCATGTGGCGTTAAAGGCGCAAGTTCTCGCTGGGCAGGTGCAGCCACACTGAGGGAGGTCTGGCTGGAGAAAGAGGGCCTTTTGCTCAGATGGGAGGTTGCGCGAGCTAATGGAGGCCTTTGGGGAGAGTCAGAGGGCTGCTTGTGTCTGTGCGTGCTAACGTGGATCTGAGTCCCAGGCTGCAATCCTATACTCACTTTCATGGGAATAAGCTGCATTGAACACAATGAGACTTACTTCTGAGTAGACATGCATAGAATTGTGCTGTCAGTGAGTTTGATGCAACTTGCTCCCAATTATGGTTGGGGGTCCCAACAGGCTGTCATAGTAAAAAGTGGGTCCCGGTGGAAAAAAGGTTGAGAACCACTGCTTTAGAGGCAGCAGTTAAGAGAGTTTGCCCCATGATATACTAGCTCTCCTGCCACAAGTGGGTGAAATACTTTTATGGCCTGTTTCTAGGCTTCTTCCTTGCCTGTGGCCCTTGGTTCAGTCTCCAGGGAACCATTTCCATCTACAACCTTCTTTCACAGCACTGAACTATCTGTAGCTCTCTCCTTTCCTTTGACTAATTCCCTAGGCTGGCTTCCCTCTTTTTCCTTCCTTGCACACCAAACACTTCCATCTGTTTCTCTGGGTTCTTCTGGACACCACATCTACCACATCTAAGTTCCTCTCCCCCTCCCACATTTTCCCCCTCTTTTCCCTGACTCTTCTCCTAAGGAGTCCCTCTTTCCCCCTCTTGTACCAATCAGCTCTCTTTAGTTTCAGTCTGATATGTGTTATCAATAGATTCCCCGTTGTATTCCTTAGAGTGACTGTGATAATTCAGAGAGTTCCGTTCAAACCCTTGTTTGATTTTCTGAACACTTCAGTAAACATTTCAGTGCTCCTTAATTTGGTCTTAGTCAACTTTTCACTGCCAAATTACAATATATGTGCCATTAGCGTTGACCCAGGATCCCTGCAAACAGTTGTTTCCCCCTTGTGAACATATGTTGTGCATGTGTTTTTTTTTCCTAAAGAACAAAAAAAAGCATGGATGGCAAAAGCTTTATTAAACACAGTGGAGATTTACATCTGAGTCGACATGCATCCTATTCCACTGTTAGTGCACCTTTTGTGGAGAGATAATTTTGTCAGAAACAGAGATATCTACAGCTGTTACTGAGGATGGAGAAACAAAATCCTCTGAAATGACAATTGATTTCAACATCTGGCAGCCCCAGAATGTATTATTTTAAGACAAGAATGTTTGGAACACTTCTTTAGCTTGTCATACCTTCTTATTCTCTATCTTTTGATGTGATTCTGAAGTGTGTGTGTGTGTGTGTGTGTGTGTGTGTGTGTGTGTGTGTGAGAGAGAGAGAGAGAGAGAGAGAGAGAGAGAGATTCTTTTTTAAAAGATGAATGTAGCAGAATGAATTTAGCAATATATTATTTCTTTATTGAATTTAGCAATATTTGATAGTGCCATCTAGTGTACATAACATACAAAATCAAAGACAACATGTGAATTCACTATCTGTCTTAATTCCATGCATCTAAATGACAAGCATTTGGTATTTCCAAAAGTACTAAATACATAGCTTTTCTGTCACTGAACACTCAGCAAATGTTCTTTTCTTTACTAAACATTTTTTATCAGGATCTTTCATAATATTGTTATAGAGTAGCTTGGGAAGTTTACATTTTCTTTGAAATTTCAGTGATAACTCTATTGTGTTCCTAGGAGAGCAGTGTGAGATAAATAGCTTTGTCATACACATCCGCTAGTGTACCTTAATAATCTCAGACATGCCATCATTCAAACTTTGTGAGGAAGAAAAAGGATGTTACCAAAAGCACCTTGGCAATCCTCTGGGCAAAGCTGTAGAGTCTTACATATATAGCTGATAAGACACTTTCTTCTGCTAACTAAACCGCAGAGCTGCAAAAGAGAATTCTAGACTAGTATATTTAGGCAATATAAAGTGTGCTAGGACTGCTTAAAAATTAAATTTTAATAAAGTTGATCTTGATAGCTTAGTATTGTATAAGGAAACAGTCTCTATATATCACTTAAATAGTTGTTTGTTTTCTTTCTTCTGCCATGGAATAAGCCCTATGTTGGTTTTGAGGGTTTTTGCTTCTTCATTGTTTAGTTGTTGTTTCATTACTTGACACTTCAAGGAAATGGCGGAATGTGGTCGGAGGGTGGATAGTGGGCAGACCGGGCCTAGGAGGGGCGTGAAACTTCTGTGGGAGATCTAGGCCATATTCCAACCCTTCTCCTGAGCAGCCCGGCATTTTTCTCCATAAGGTAGCATGTGGAGATTGCAGTTGCGTTAGAACCGTAGTGTGGACAAAGTGGTAAAGGACCCTCTCTCCCATCTCCCAGCATGCTTTCTTAAAACTGAAGATCACTGCATTTTGCATTTTAATGCATTTTTAATGCTTTCTGCAAAACATGCAGTTCGACCTCGTATGTTAACTTTCATGTAACACTGTCAGTATGGTTCAACAGGGGAAGTTGTGTCTGAATGTTTGTACCTCTGCACCACCAATGAAAAGTAAATTATGTCTCAACTATTCAAGTTGCCTTATATGATTCATGAGTAGAGGTGTTACGCAGGCGCAAGTCCACGTGGTCAGGAGTGGCCCGAATTGGGCCCGCCCAGCCTGAGAATGAGGGTTTGGATACAGCCCAATGGCCTTGTCCCATCTCCTTCCCCCCTCTTCACCCATGGCACCATCCCTTTATGCTTCCTGCCAGCCTCTAGAATGCGTCGGCACAGCCCTGCGCCAGAGGAGCTAAGCTGGTGCTTGACCGGCACAGCTGATGGGCATGGCGGCACCTGTGAGGCAGCGCTGCTGCTTGCACTGACTCTGTGATGGAATCCATAACGCAGACGAGCCTTATGCATGTTTGCAACAGCGTTGCGCTGGTGCAACGCCAGGTTAGGATTGCACCCTGAAACATTTAACACTGCTTTTTGCATGTCACCCATTATTTTAGATATTCAGTGTATTATCCAGAAATAGCTTCTCTAATTCACATAAGCTATGTGTATTTCTGATGAAATACATTATTATCAAGAAAGTAAAAGGTAATGGTGGAAATCCTCCAATTTTGGAAACATTTAAACCTTATTAGAGATTTTATAATGGAGCATTTTGGGCACCCTTATCATGGCTGAAAACTCTCTCTAAAATGAGTCATCTTTAATTGGGATCATAATTTAATTAGATTTTTATTTCCAGTGTGGAGTGACAATTAAGAAAATGCCATTGTGCATATGAAATGGAATTAAAGTTGAATTGGGTAAATAGCCAAACTAAATAAAATTATGCAACTTTAGATTAATGAGTCATTTACAATGTCTGGGGAAAAACTGCCTTATCAACTGACCTAAATGCTAAATCATATAACATCACACAAATCATGGAAAGATGCAATTCATTTATTGTATTGTGCAGCTTTTTTATAGTCTCATAAACTACTTGCTTTAAATAATGTTTGAAATTAATATACCTTATCATTTTAACTACATGTAACTATATTAACTGTATTATGTTCATCAATTAATATACTGTAATGTAATGCATCAATAGTTTATTTAACACTTATAACTGCCTTTGTTTTCAAATGACAAACAAGGTAGCTTACATATTCCAATATCCAAGATCAGAATAAAGAAATACCCAGAAGAAATCAATACAAACAGTCCATGCTTAAATCTCCAATATCACTGCTTTCCCATTTAAGGATTTGAACAAGCCTGCTGCTGGACTAACAGCCCAACCCTAATTAAAGTCTCACACACCAGCACCACCAGTGATTCTGATTCACTTTGCAATTTGAAAATACCTGAGAAGTAACCCACCTTATGGCTGCGTTATCAGGAAAACAGCAGGTTCTGGCATCAAAATGATGGCACTTCCAGCCATGACATCACTTCTGCTGGGTCCCAGATAGATTGTCATTCTAAAAAGTGAGTCCCAGTACTAAAAGTTTGAGAATCACTGATCTACTTGTAAATTTTAGACCTTTTCTAAAGTTAATTTATGCAATTAATTAGACCTGATTCTCCAATCAGTTCGTGAAGATGAATGTAAACATACAAAAACCCAATCCTGGAATAGCCTTTGGCTTTGAATTATTCGCCCGCCCCATGCATTGCACAATTTAGGATGCTTTCCTTTGTGCATTTGTGCATGGAACTGTCTGTGACCTCCAAACTCGAAACAGTGCTGTCTATCATGTTGGCATATTGTTTGCAACAACAGAACATAAATAATATTGTAGTCATTGAGTGCCTGTAAAATACAGTTCTGATATCAGCTTAACTGAAGTAGCTATAAAACTTCTTAACTCTCTGTCACATGAAAGTCTGATTGTTCTCTAGTATGGGGTTGGTAAAACTTTACAGCTTTCCTAAGTTTTAGCAGCAATGAATTCATACTTCGCACTATCATTTTGTTTTGACACCTTTTCCATCACATTCAGCATCTGTTGAATAATATGAAAATGGACTTGGAAGGGGAGCGGGAGAAGCTGTCTGCAGTATTCACAGCTGGCGCGATGGTGTTGCTGTGCCTTGTCATCACCTGCCTACACTTACTTAATAAGCATCTGTTTCTTTTTTTCTTGTCTTGTACTTACAAAAGGTACAATATGAAATTGGTATGTTCGTTCCATCGTTGTGGCAAGATGTTTGTCTCTTTATCCCAAGTATGAATTCCAAGGTAAAATTTATCAAAATTTTACCAAGTGTTTTATTCAAACACATTAATAATACTGAATAGGCTGAATAATTGTCTAATTTTTTTTTTTGTTTTCCACTTGTTTTCCTTTTTGGGGTATGCCATTGGCAAGATGATATCATTGGCTTTTTGCTTGCTTACAAGTATGTGTAATTGTACCCCTGCAAACTGGGCAAGAGGCACTTTTTCAAGTGGTGTCCCTCTTATATTTAGCAGGGGGGCAGCAATTGTCCCTGTTCACCCCTGTGCAGTGTCTTTTCTAGTGGCTGCTGCTGGTGGCATTCTGCATTTTTTTTAGATTGTGAGCCCTTTTGGGACAGGGAGCCATTTAACTTGATTTTTTTTTTTTTGCCTGTAAACCGCTCTGTGAACTTTTCGTTGAAAAGCAGTATATAAACCCACTTTGACTGATTTATTGATTGAATTGGGCTTATCACCATTTCAGTCTAACCCAATGGTTCCCAAACTTTGGGTCGTGACCCACTAGTGAGTTGTGACCCAATTTTTTGTGGGTTGCTTAGATCCCAGCAGAGTGTCACATGAAAACAGATAATTAATTGCCTCAATTGCTGAGGCTATTCAAAAATCAGATAGCTGCTAACTGCCCTGCAAAAAGTTCAGCTACTACAATTGGTAAAAATAGGGAGCTAAATGTTTGAGCGTCTTTTTCTTATTATTATTACTTGTAAATAAATAAAAATATTACAGCATTTTTTTAAATGCTAAAATGTTTGGGAACCACTGGTCTAGCATATTTCACAAGGCTCAATAACATGGGAGTCTATATGTGAAACTAGATGTGAGACTATAGGGTTGGAGGAAGAGTAGGATTAAAAATTAAATAAATAGAAGAAGAGTGAAATGAAGCAAGCTTTTAAAATGGTGCCACACAGTGAACATAAGGGCTAAACAGAGATTAGCATTTGGGATTTGGATCTTGTCTGACACTTTTTCTAGTCTAATATCCCACTCTATGTGTTCTCAATTTATATTCTCAAGAGGCATTAAACATACAGTCCATATTTTTATTTCTATTCACTGGAATATCTTGAGATGGGCCTAAACAACTTGTGACTCATCAAGCCAAATGCAACCCGCAAGGCATGCATTGTGCTGCCAAATAGTTAACCCTGTAGTCCTAGGCAAAGAATAAAAACAGATTTATAAAGCTGCTGGTTGTCCATTCTGTATTGGACTATTGGGCTTTATGTGGTTCAGTCCAAGTTAAAACTTGTCCAAGTCTGTTGTGGGGTCATTATCATAATGATGTATATATTAGAACTATGCATGGAAAAGGCAGCAATATATATACTGTATTTATTTTACAAAAATACCTAATTAGTATTATGTGCCTTTAATCTTGTTATTCATTCCCATGGGAAGATGGAAGATGAGAATTAAAGGTACCCCTTACTTTTGTAGGTGGTCTCCCACCATGTATGAAGCATTCATAGCAGGCTTATTACAGTCATGTCTTTGGCCATATGGATTTCTTATAAATTGTACCCACACAAATGTGGTGTGTTCCAGCTCCAATTCAGCAGTGGAAACATTCATTTATAATTTGGACTAATATTATGGACTAATGTGGTCCAAAATGTGGACTAATATTATAAAGTTCTATTGGTTTAAAATATCCAAAATGATTCAATGCCATGATTCATCCAATGCTGTGCACATTTGAGTCCCACTGATTTCAGTGGATCTTAAAATTAAGTATGCACAACTCACCCACTGAAAACAATAGATCTTAAAGGGGTTAACATAGACTGGGTCCAGTATGGAATAATCAGCTCTTGCAATTTAGGGCAGATATTTAATAATACATTTTTTTAAATAGATACACACATGCAATGGGGTTAGGTTGACAATAATGTTTTTAAGTTTTAGTTCTTCAGGCCAGTTATGTGATTTGTTAATTAAATAAAAAGGATGAATGGGTATAATGCAGTCACAATCTAAGTGCAAAATAAATATTATTTTAAAAATACTATTTCATTACACCACATCTTTCAAAGATAAATACTTGCTAAGATTAATATAGCTAACAGCTCAGTCCTATCCTGAACAAAGGCTAGAACCTCAGGAGATAAAGTTGTGCAACATCAAGTTCGTTTCAGTGGTTCTTACTAAAAAGATGTTTCAGAGTGTGTCATAGTGATAGAAATGCTGTCAAATACTGTATATCCAGTGTATGATCATAGCATCAGAGACAAAATAAGAATAGCTAAGATACGGAAGAAGCTTTCTGCTTTGAATACAAAATAAACTGTCAGCTTTGAATACAAAAGCTGTGTTCAAATACACTATTCAAGGTTAAAACGAATTCTGTATGAAAATGTAATGTACACAATTTAATTTGTAAATTTACATAGATGTTAAGATCTATCAGTAATGGAGAAAAAATATTGGTTGTATGTATGTTTTCAGAACTGCAGTGCGATGTGACTAGGAGGTGAGAGTTAGGGTATTCTAATCCGCATATCCTAACACCCCTTTTCCAGCCTGCCTGGCATTATACCAGGCTTCCCAGATTTGCACCAGCTAAATAGCTGCTGTGGATCTGAGAAGCCCCATAAGGATGCCTGGGGCTTTACTTGGGGTAAGTGGAAATAAATTCCCCTACCCCAGGGAGACTTCCAGCCATCTGCTGAGCTGCCACTTCTACCGCAGTGGAACTGCGGCCCCACTATGCCAGCACAGTTTAGGATTAGGCTGTTAATGTATGTATGTATGTATGTATGTATGTATGTATGTATGTATGTATG
>JAJKFI010000001.1:11649576-11668598 GCA_029204185.1 Lerista edwardsae
ATTCTTTTGATTTGATATGGTAAGTGCGCTGGTAAGGAACTGGACTAGGCTTTATATCCAGTGCAATGTATGTTTACACTGCAATTGTAATGTAAATGGACTCTGATTGAACTAAGGACTAAGCAGTGCAAGTAGGTTTCTATCCCTGAATGGCATCACAGGTGCTTCTGCATTGTAAACCTGCAAAAATATTCAGAACACATATTTAGCAGTCTCTAAACATATAATTTTGAAATACATCCTTACCCCTGTTTCTTAATTAGCAAATGACAGATGGCTGTGGCTTCACTTAAAATAATGTGTCAATTTATATGCTGTACCATACCTTACTTATTTTTAAAACATTATTTTGGAAAATAAAAATACTGTAAAGGTGCTTAAATAAAAATGAGCTAAAAAAACAAAACAGACCCATTGTGTTCAATACACAGAGAGATTGTGGATGCAGTCCTACCCAGTCCTGGGGTAGGAGTCCCGGCCAGCCAGCGCCCTATCCAGTGCTGGGTAGGTGGAGGCTGGAGCCTCCCCCTATGTGCTCCTCGGATCTGCGCCCACTAAAGAGCAGGCGCAGATCCAGGGAGATCCAAATTGGGGCTGCGCGGCCTCCCTGATGGGCTTAGGAGGTGGCCATATTGTCATCTCCCAAGCCTGCCCATGTCATGCCCAAGTCCCTCCCGCCTCCCTCCCTCCCTCCAATCCCTGCACCACCTCAGCACGGAGCCTCCCTCACGCTGACTGGCTTTGGTCAGCGCGAGAGAGGGGCAGCTTGGGGGCAGCAGAGCCGGCAGCACCAGTCCTATTGCCTTAGCGCCAACACGGGGGTGCCTAACACCACATTCTCTCTCTCTCTCTCTCTCTCTCTGTGTGTGTGTGTGTGTGTGTGTGTGTGTCTGTGTGTGTGTGTGTGTGTGTGTCTGTGTCTGTGTGTGTGAGATTGTGAATGGGGCAAAGCCAAGGCAATCATGCATGTACTCATCCATGCCTGGGCAAGTTGGTGCTGAGAGGAGTTCTCTCCTGCAAAGGTAAATAGGATAACTGACTCAAAGGGCTGAGAAGAAAAAGACCCATTGATAGATTACCTCTTTCCCTGGACATGATTTTGTGTGGCAGATTTTCTGCCTGTATCTAGTGCTACCTGACTCTGAAATGTATTTTAGACCCTGCTGCCCTGCACTGTGTACCTGAACAGACAATTGAAATCATGTTCCTAATTGTGTGACTCGGTTTTTCTGTTTAGTCTTTTTCTTTACTTGCATGCTTTGTCGTTTAAATAAATGCCTCAAATGTGGATATCAGCTATTACTGACTGACACTTTTTGTGGAAGGGATCAAGATTCCTACAAAGAAAAATGGTATCTCAAGGTCCGCCTTTTCCCATACAGACCAGCCCATCCCCTAAGTTCTTCAGAGGGTGCCCTTCTTTGCATGTCCCACCCGCTGGTTTTTTTTTTTTTAAATTTGCATGCTGTTTTGATATTTTAAACTGCTGTTTTTAGTAGGTGGTTTAAGTATTTTTTTAATCTATATTATATTATGGATGTTTTAATAAAGATGGCATAAACATAGAAGTAAATGATTCTGAATATGAGGTCGAGGTGCTATGGCACCTCTCCCACAGCCTGGACAAGTAGGCTATTTTTATGTTCCCACTGTAGAAAGACAGCCTTGGTGGTGGTGATAGGCAGTGGGGGACTTCAGGAATTAAGCACTGACTTTATTCCCAATTGTGATCCTATTTAAACAGAAAAAGAAACTTCCATTAGCTTTCCATTGAAGGGTTTTCTTTTGCTTCTACTGTTAAAATTATGCATGGAGACAAAGTTCGATTCACCTCAGCTACCCCACCATAGTTGTTGTTGTTTTTTTAACATCCCACACCAAGAACAATTTTTGGTTTACTTTTGAACAATTTTAGTTTTTTTAAAAAACTGTGTTATTTGAAAATAAAACACAGGCCATACTGCATGTGTACTGAACAGCTATGTTTAAAATAGCCGCCACTGAGATGGTTTGACATGGTATTCTCTAAACATACACATGTTCTTCCTAATCCAGACATATGGTAAATGACTTGTATTTACTCAGGGTTGAGTTTTGCTACTCCACATTTCCAGAACTAAGCTATGCCACTCCATAGCTTTGAAAATATTCTACAGATGATCACTGGTATGCTTTAGTGCAGATAAATGTTTATAACTGCAAATAACTGAAATAATTATTTCTGTTTTAAGGAAAGAAGTAGTTTGGCTTGTGAGAGATTGAATGTGAAGGTGAAAAAAAGAAAAGAAAAAGAAATCCTCCTGCTCGTAACGGAAGCAATTGTTCCTTGACATTTTAAAACAGTGGTTCCCAAATTGTGGGTTGGAACTCACCAGTGGTTCGCGAGCTTATTTCAGGAGGGTCGCAAAGCACCTAGAGCAGCCATATTGAAAGCATAGGAAGATGGAAAGGGGAATGGCTGTGTGGTTGTTTTGCTTGTGTCAAGATTGTAAATAGGCATTTTTCTTTCTGATTCACTTTGCTATTGGAAAATGGCTGAGAAATAAACCAACTTATTGCTGCATTCTCAGGAAAACAGCAGGTTCTGGTATTACAACAATGGCACTTCCAGCCATGACATGACTTCTGATGGGTCCCAGACAGATTGTCATTCTAAAAAGTGGGTCCTGGCACTAAAAAAAAAAAATGAGAACCATTGTTTTAAAAGGTTTGATGACCCTATAATTCTTTTTGTGTTGCATTTTGTTTTGCTTTTAGTATGTACATAAGGGGAACAGTATCCACTTACCTTGGGGAGACCTCCAGGCATCTCCAAACCTTCACTGGAAGTTAGTGTCAATTGACTTTATTGGCTGGTTTCAAATCCTAGTATGGATTACAGAAAGCCCTACCTTGATCCACTTCTTCCACATTGTATATCATTATGTAAATACAGATAATATCCCTGCTACTAGATGTATTTTTCTATAATCCCCACCCAATGTTTAACATTTCCTCATAGGAAAGGTGGTCCAACTTCTTGACCATTTGGGTTGCCCTTTTTGTGTACCTTTATGTGCAGTATTTCAACTATGCCTACAGTTTAGATTTGTACAATAGCCGTACAATGTTGCCCAATTTATTTTCAACCACTTTCCTACTCTCCAGCATGAAATTTATCTTTATCACTTCAGCTGCACCTGAATGTACATTTTCATTGTGTTTGCTCACCACGACCTTAATAACTTTTTATTGATTATTCAGTGACTGCTCAGACTACATCAGGATATACAGTATGTAAAATTAAGATTTTTGAACCCCTGTACTCTGCTTAAATGCTGCACCATCAGAAGCTTCTGCAGTAAAAATTATTGCTTTTCTGATTGCCCAATCCAAGTTTCTGGTGGCAATGCAGCTGCAATGCAGCCCCAAGGTAAGCAAAAAAAAAATTAAAAAAAATTCCCTTACCTTGAGGAGGCCTCCCTGACTCCCCCTCCACTACAGAATGCAGCACACACACCATTGGGACAGCTTCATCAGGACTGGAAAATTGGATAGGATTTGGCCCTTAGCCACTTATCCTATATTAGATGACTCTGATATTAATAGCATCAGTTCCTATTCCTTAACTGAGAAGAAATCTTACCTAAGGAAACACATTTTCTGCTTTTGCTTCCAACCCACTATCTGTGTTCTCAGTGCAGCATCTCTGGCTGTCAGTTTTTATACTGAGATGACATGAGAGGCTGGCACAAAGGGAGGAAGCATTTAGAAGACAACAGATCAATAACTGAAGACAAAAGGTAATCAAAGAGTCTTACAAGGCTGTCAATAGTGTAGCTTGTTACTTGGGCAGTATTTCTCCTTAGAGAACTCTTGCTTATTTAAGTTCTTTATTAAGGCAAAAATTCAACAAGAAGATGTTGTTAACAATAGTTTTAAAACTGGTAACTTTCCAGTAACTCATGATACAATGTTGCAAATACTGGTAGATTTTAATAGCGGACACTCTCAACGTAAAAAGGTACCAGTACGGTTAAATTGTTATAATATTCATATATATGCCACATCTAGTCTCAGCATTTTATACTTATACAATATCCGTTCTGTTAGGGATCCTTTCTGAAGCCTGAGAGTTTTGGAGTAAAAATGAGAGCTCAATTTTGTGGGACTCCTGCACTGTCGGAACCTGCATTCCAGCAGCACAATGGGCTTTATGGCTATTGCAAAAAATAAAAATAAAAATGGCAAGCCATAGAAGGTGACCAGGCTCAGCTGCAAGCCCTCTCCCCCCCCCCCAGCAACACAGCACCTTAGCCAGAAATAGACTTAGTGCCCATAGGGAGCCCTATAAGAAGGGGAACGAACGGAGTGGAGACTGGGGGGGGGGAAGGCAGGTGTATTGAGGCCGGGAAGGGGGCCATGTGGGAGGCAGCAGTGCTGTCGATATCCTATCTCCCTTCCTGACCTCAATCCATCTTCCCAAGGCCACTCAGACATGCTGGCACAGGTCTGAGTAGACCCATTCAGGCAGCTGAGGCTTATCCTTGAGCAAGGCAAGAAATATTCCTTTAGGAGGAGATGTCTGGGACTGCCCCCCCCTCACACGCACAGGATGCAGCACCCACTTCTGTGGAGCAGTTGCATCATTAGTGGTGGAGGTGTATAGGATCTGGCTATCAGAGTGCTTAAAGATTATAACTTCCATAAAAAGAAATACTATGGCATAAGCTGCTGTATCCAGGTTGGTAAACTCAAAACAGAGTGAATGCTAAACATGGCCCTTTCTGATAAACACCTGCCTGCAATCAACAGTGTGAAGTATGGTATCTTATCACACAGTATATGAAAAGTGATGTAGAATTGTATGAGAACCTTGATAAATGGTTAAATGGAAACATGGAACAGTTTTCAATGGAAGTTGAAAACTTCTAGATGTTCTGATTCTAGAGAATCAGAAGGTTTCTGATTCACTTCACTAGACTTCACTTAGAAGGTTTATGGGAGTACTGGATATGTTTATGTGGTGCCAAACAAATAATCTGTTTAAAAATATCAAGGTTTTTATTTTTGTTTTAATGGTGGTCCATGTCATATGCTTTATCTCCTAATGCCATAGTTCAGGCATAATGCTAAAATTGTGGAGTGTGATTTTTTTTCCCATGGAGCAGCACAGTCAGTCACTAATTCAAGATTGACAGAAATCTTGATGTACAAGAGTCATAACTGTTTCCATTCACTTAAGTATCTGTAAACATATAATTGGAAAACCAATATGTTGCCTTTCTTGCCATTGCGGAACTGAGCCAAGTGTCATTTTTCTTCATAGAATATAATGCATGTAGTTGTGTTTTGAATACTGACTTCATGTATTAACTGTCATTATTAATATTCAATAAATATATGCCTCATGCCTATCCATCATTGGATAGAAAATCATTGGATAGAAAATGGTGCCACTATTTTCTGCTAATATGGAAACTAGCATTGTTAATTCTTATAAAAAGAGAAGATAAATAGGATAAAAATATTTTTAGTCAGATGTCTTGAGTGAATTTCAAATGAATTTCAAATAGGAGGAAGTAATTCCAAAAGAGAAGTTTTGACATTCACAGGAAAAACAAAACTGCTCTACATTGTACCTTGAAGACATAATATTTTGTGTCATGAAATTTGTCGGATTATTGTCCCAATCCTATACCCCGCCACTTGACCTAATGCAGCTGCACTCGCTGCATCCTGTGGTAGTGGTGGTGATCTGGAGGTCTCCTTAAAGTAAAGATCTCTCTTGCCTCCCTGTTGCTGTTGCTTTGTGGTTCTGCTCAGATCTGTGCCTGCTCTTTGGATGGCACAAGTCCAAGTGGACTGAATGCAGCTTGGCGGACAGGTAGGGGGCGTAGGACATTGGCGGCAACTTTGCCACTGATAACCTCCCTCTGCTCACAACCCAACATGCCTCCTGGGGTCCCTGATTCCTGCCCCTATCCTCCCACTCTCTGCCCCATTACTCTCCTTCACCACTGACGGCCCACTCCCTGCACCAACTTACCTGTGCTGGGAAGCCAGACCAGCCACTATTGCATGGTCAGCACAGCTCACTGTTTGTGGCTGTGGCATAGTAGTGCATGGCAGTGTGTCATGCTATGGGACTGAGTTCCAGAAGCACAGATGGAGGATAAAATTGGGTAGTGTATAACCACAAAACAGTGTGAAGAATGTAAGAGTGCATTTCAAATGATGATACGGTATACATGTATTGTAAATAGTGAAAGACTTTGAAAAACACTGATCTTGTGTGCAGTTAAAGACTGACTTTAAGAAAAACAAAGTTGCAGTGGGTTTTGTATAGGAAATCTCTTTATTTACTACCATAGTTTTTCAGAGCAGTCAGGAGGTACTCTCTGTTGGATGCACATTTTTAAATATTAATTGCATATGTTATTTCCTCCATTACTTTATAAAATTACTGAAACACTCAAGTTTGGAGAGCAGTGTAGAGAAGATTCTGAATAACATTAGTCAGACATAACATAATTACTTCCAGGGCAATGGATGCTTGATCCAAGTATACCTATTTATCAAACTACAATCTAATTTATTCTCTGCATAAAGATGTTATATAAATACACATTTTTAAGTTGTGAATAATTGTTTACATGAACTCTGCAAGCAGAATTTGGAGGTTTTTAAAGCCATTATATCTTATCTGCTGATGCAAAATCTGGTACTTCAGAATCTCAAGCTACTTGGAAATCTGTCCCCCCCTTTCCGCAACTGACATGCTTGAAAAGAAGAGCAATTTTGTTTCCTCCCAAGTGGTTTAGATTTGATTTGAACTCACAGCAGAGTTTAGGCTGATGAATAGCTTTTCATTGAACATGAATAAATTGAGAAATTCAGATTAGTCAGCCACTTTTTCCTCATAATTTACATTACAGAGAAAATGTGTGTAGCAAAAAATAGAACACAAAGGTATGCACATTTGATGAATTGTACTGGATGACTTCCTGAATTAATAAAACAATTAATGAATCTTGATATTGCTGTAAACCTTTTCCTGTTATATTTCTCTTTGAGAAATAAAAAGATGAGCTCACTCAAACAGGGGGATCAAAAAGGGGCAACCAGCATGGAAGATAGCAGTGTACACTCAGTAGGCCAAGTAGCTTTTCTGGCATGTGTGAGGCCTGGAAGTGACATCATTAAGCAGGAAGTGACATCATTAAGCAGATGATGGTCAGAAATAAGCACTTTGTTCTCACATAGAAACTCATCAGCTGCAAATGACAGAAGAGAAAATGTGCAAATCTTGTTCATAATTTCAAGATATGTGAGAGCCCAATTATCATACTGGGAGAGCCCAAATTATACCAGCTGCTAGAGAAATTGCTTCTAGGGGCAAATACAGCCCATAGGCCTTATGTGTGACACCCTTGCTCTAGGCAGTCAACTTCAGACACATTGGATTATATTCTAAGTGCTTCTCTCATTCAGGCTCCATATTAGTGATAGGATAGTGGTGATTTTCACTTGTCTCATTTTCCCTTTAAATCCTTCAGTTTTTTCCTTGAAGGACCACTCCCCTTTTATATAAACTCGGCTTCTGTGAAGACCTTAAAGTGACCTTAGAATACAACCCACTGATTTGAAAGTTCATATTAGTAAACATAAGGATGGTGGTATGAACGGTCAACCATATTATGCACTGGCCAATGGCCCATGCCCATCAAAGGACCCACTTGACCAGGCTGACCCATGAATTGTCCATACCAGTGTCACACTGCCCGTGTACCATGGGGGATCAGTGCAGGGCTTTGCCCCAGGGCCTCACACAACCTGATGCCGGCATTGAAGAATAGGCAGTGGTTCTTTTAAGCTGCCTAAGGGCGCAATCCTAAACTGAGTTAGGCTGACATAAACTAAACCAGCAAAGTTTGGCCAGTGCAAGGGCCACCATAAAGTATGTTTGGACCACTGTCGGAGTCAGAGAGGCCAGCACACAGCCGTGAGCCATCCTCCCTGACTCCGAGAGTCATCCAAACATGCTTTATGGTGGCCCTTGTGCTGGCCAAACTTTGCTGGCTTATTTTATGCCGGCCGAACTCCAGTTTAGGATTGCGCTCTCAATCTAGTTTTGAAAGCTTTGGGTATCTTAATAGTTTCTAGCCTATAGATGAGTATGAACTCACTCAAATCAGTTACCAACTTGTGTCAATCCTACATACCTAGGATAGCACTACAACAGTTCAGTGGGGCTTACACCTATGCAAGGTTGCATAGAATTGCAGCCCAATTCCCATCATGGCTGTTAGAAAGATCTGGATTGGCCTCAACATGCATTGGGTCAAAACAGCCCCTCCTCCTTCTATGTGTGTTAAGGTCCAAATCCTATCCAACTTTTCAGCCCTGATGTAACTGTGCCACAGAGAGGAACCCAGCACCGAGAGCGCCCATGGCAGGGCAATGAAACTGCGCCCCCTGCACATTGCCCCGCCCCTGTGCATCACCCCACCACGGCTTCCTGCGCGTGGAATAGCTCCATTTTGGAGCGAAACAGACACCAGGGTGGGGGGGTGGGCCAAACAGCGTGGGTTAGCGCACGGGTAACTCTGCGCAATGGCGCCCCGCTGCTGCCGGCGCCCATGGCTCACACCACCCCGGGCTACACCCACGTTCTGCTTCTGCTGTGCCAATGGGCTGTGTGCTGCATCCTGTGGGGAGGGGGTTTGAGTCATGGAAGCCTCCACAAGATAAGGGAAAATTTGTTTCTTTGCCTCATTTGGATAGGATGGGGCCTGAGTTACTGAGGAGCTCTATGACATACACAGTTACAGTGGCACTTCATTAATCTAAAAGAATTAACATTTAGCCCCAGTGGCTCAAACATTTTAGAACCAGGACCCACTTTTTAGAATAACCATCTGTGCAGGACCTACAGGAAGTGATGTCACGGCCTGAAGTGCCATCATTGTGTCGCCAGAGCCTGCTGCTTTCCTTAGAATGCAACAAGAAGTTGGGTTATTTCTCAGCCATTTTTCAGTAGCATAGTGAATCAGAAAGAAAGAAAAAGACTAATTACAGTCTTGATACAAGCAAAATAACCATACAACTCTCCCTCTTTCCAGGGTCTCATCTTCCCATATTTTCAATGATGGCTGTGCTGGTACTACGCAACCCACCTGAAATTGGCTCGCAACCCACCTAGTGGGTCTTGATTCATAGTTTGAGAAATACTGATTAGCCGATTGATCTAAAGGAAGCAGTAGTGAAGAAGGTGCCATACTAATCAACTGGGCATACTGATCCAGCAGGAAAACCATCCTATTAAATAAAATCCAGTTCACAGTATATATTGCAATCCTGGAATTACAAATTTAGGATAATTTATGCATGTCAGTGCAAAATACATAATTCTAAGCATCTGGAGTCCAGTAAATTATTACCTTAATTAAAAAGCATAAAAACTGAGTTGCTACATAGTTTAGTTTGATTGATCATATAATATTGAACAAACCTTCACAGTAACGTGATCGTTTTCTTCTGTTCAGTATCTTCAATTTATGAAATCAATAACGTTCTTTTTAAAAAATACATAATATTTTTTTTCTGGGACTCAAAGACTGCTGAACATGAGATTAAAATATCCATGAAAAAATTAGAGCAGCTTGATGGACCCAGGAGAGAAATGCTTCCCTGTAACAAGCATTGCCATCTGTTGTCTGCTTGTTTAATGAATTTATAAATGCTAGCAGTTTCTGATTATTTAGTAATCAGTAATAAAAATTACAAAATGTAATTGAAAAACGCTAGTGATTATATATTCGTTTATATTTTTATTCTTTTTGGCAGTAGAGTCAAAGTGAAGTTATGTTGTAGCCACCATGCAGGTACAAACATTGCAGTTAACTGACACACTGACTTTTATTGCACATGAGATGGAAGACATGAGCTGCCATGTCTAAGATATACTAAACTTGAAAATAGGCCATGAAAGGTGCAAACCAAGGTCCTGGGATAGGCTGGCACAAGTCTCCTGTGCCAGCGCAGGAGTGTTGCAAATGCTCCATAAAGTGCATTTGTGAAGATTCACAGGGACGGGAAGCCAGGACAGGAATGTACGCTGGCTTCCCTGCGCTGCCTCCCAGGCCCAGCAGCACCCAGGTAGGGCTGGCTGAGTTCCGCCAGCACAGGGGGGTTGGGCAGGGTGTTGGGAGAGCAGAGAGAAAGGAGGACCAGGCAGAGTGAGGCAGGGAGGGAGGGCCTATGGGTGGAATTGCCCAGGGTGGTGCCAGGATCCAACAATTGGGCCGGATCCTAACCCCCAACCCGGGTGGCCCCACCTCAAACTAAGTTGCTTGGATCTGTACCACTGATTTAACGGCACAGATCCAAGTAGCCCCATGTGGGCTGCTGCTACATTACATGGGGTAAGGGGAACTGGTAACTGCAACCAGCCCCAACTCCATGCTGGACATGGGGCAGGCCAGCTGGCCTCCCTATTCTAGCATGGGGTTAGGATTGCACTGTGACAGCCCAATCCTAATCAGAGTCTTGCACTGTGATGCAGCAGTGCCGGTTCAGTCTCTATTGCATCCAATGCAGGTATAGAGGCTGCTGTAGATCTCCCTGAGGGAATATTCAGCTCCTTCCCCCAGAGTGAGCTGCAGCTGCTGCTCTGGGGCTACGCAGACTGGGGCAAAATAGCTGGCACAAGACCAAGCAGCCCCACATTAGTAAACACTGGACCGTTTTAACTCTGAAATGAAAATAGCTAATCTTTAGTCATTTCAATGTGCATGAAATGACAATGAAATCTGTTGACCAGTTTAGGAGAAACTATAATGCATTGCGTATATAGATGGTGGAAAAGACGTGGATATTTACCAATACATGTCCATGGAACTGTGTATTGCAGACCTCTCACAACCACAGCCAATTTTGCATTTTCATTTCCGTTATTCATGATCTGCACCTCAATCTATAAGAATTTATTGAGGGCATGACTTTTGTAAAAATTTGTTGTCCTGTGAAATCAGGCCCCGGAAGCAATGGTGGTAGCCATTGCTTCCAGTCCCACCTCCCTCTTGGGCCTGATCCTAAATGGTCCAGAATAATTGCAAGGAATATGTGATACCACTGGCACCTTGAGATAACAATAATCTGCAATTTTCCACTACATATATCTATGTGATATTATGTGGTCTTTGTCATCGTTAACCTTATGCTGATAAGGTAAGGAGCATATTATTAATGAATGGTTAATATTATTAATGACATTTTCCTCTGCAAACCCTCATTCTGTATCATGAAGCACTTCTTTACTGAGAAAGCACCATACCTGTTGTTTTTGGACTAGAGTCATTTTATGTTCGTACATATTGCAGTGATTGGTACACATGCACAGAATCAGTTGGATCTAAAGATACTGATGTGCTGGTGGAATAACTTTCATTTTGTACAGGAAAGGATGCAATTCCCTTTTCCTGTGTTCTCTACAAATTGGGAACTTCCAGAGTAACTTTTCACAGGACACAGAGAAGTACAGAAAATGGAGGATATGACCATCCTGTTAAGACAGTGAGATCTTAGGGTCCAACCAAGTACAGACTGGAAAAAACATAATGAATCATGGATGTCTATATGGCTCCCTGCAACTTCTGTATACATTGTACACATAGCACACAAAATATACAGTAGATATAGCCATCCTATGTCAACATGAAATTCCTTAAGATATGCAGAGATGCTCTCTTACGTTCATGTTAATAACGTATCCCTTGTAGTAAGAATAACAAAGAAGTAACAAGTGAGTTGTTACTGGTGAACAACTTGAGTGATCAGGGTAGTGTGTGTGTGGGCGCATTCCTGAGAGTAAAATGCTTTGCAAGCTAATCTAAGCAAAAGATGCTTATCTAATAGAAAGTTTCAACAGCCTTGGTGACCATGGGGATTTTGCTGGTACAATAAAATGCACCTAATTGCTAGAATTGACATCTTTGCTTAACTGAGATTATTGTCAAGGCGCAAACTTAATTGCCACACATTTCAGTGACTGAGCACTGGAAGAAACAACAATTACTCAACTGCTAAGCTGCACACCTAGATGGCAGAGGCAAATTGTGGCATAAATTTCATGTTGCAGGTTGCTTTGTTCAGCTCAGTTCTGTTGACTTCTTTTTTCATTTCACCATGCTGAATAAATGAAACCATGCTTTTAAAGCACATTTTTAATAACATCATAATTATTTGCTGTGCATTTTCTTTTAATGCATAGGCCAAGGTATTGTTTATCACAAGTATTCTTGTGACAGTCTGACCGTCAGAATGAGAATGATTGTTCTTGTAATGTTTCCACTGAAGGTTTTCCAATTAATTGATTATTTTCTTTTCCTGATTATTGTCTCTGCACTATTACAACAGTGTCACCTTTTAAAAAGATTTGTCCTATTGAAAAGTTTTATTATGAAATCAATGATCAGGAGTCGCCAGAAGGTGCTTAAAGGTCACCTTATGATGAGAACAAAGCCCAGAGTTTATTGAACAACACATAACTAAAAACTCAATCCTACCCCCCACGAGTCCATAGTATGCAGCCCTGTGAGTGGAGGTTGTGCTGCATGCTGTAAGCAACCAGAAGGCAAAATGGAAATAAGTAAAACCTTTGTTACTTATCTCCAGCAGACCTTCTGGTCGCCTATGGCTCTCATCTGGCTCACACCAGCTGTGGAGTTGGTATAAATCCATGACGAGAAAGGGGCAGGATGGATTGGAAAAGGATCCTTATGGGAAATAAGGGATAGGATCCCTATTGCTGGGATCTACTCTCCTTCTTCTTCTCTGCCTTCCCCCCTTCTCAAGCCAAAATACACCCATGACACACCTCCATAGCAGTACAGCCCAGGCTCCAGGTGGTAAAGGGTATGGAGCTGCCACCACTTTCCGGCAAATATCTGATATTGGTCCAATAGTTTTTGTGCCATTGCTGGGCTTTTTCCAACACCTGGGCCTTTTACAATATTGGCAGATACATTGTCTTAACACACCATAGGATGGGCCACAAATCTTGCAAAATCATATGTAGCTATCTGACTAACTAAGGATCAGTTCACATATGTATAATCACTTGATAACTGCAACATCAGGTAAATGTGTGAGCCTGCCAGATCAAACAAAGCAGACCATGCTTTCATATTATCTCACACCTGGAGTACAATGCTCTTCAACCAAGTCAGGTGCATTTTCACAGGGTCCCTTGTATGCACATATATGAATCAACTTTCACAAATAAAGTAGTTTGGTTCTGTGCTGTTTCAATACTACAGATACTTTGAAGAGACACCAGAAAAGATACACCATAATTGTGACTAAAACCACATTTTAAAAAACATTGGCCACATTAATGCGGTACGCAGGCCTTTGTGAATCATCACACTGAATAATTTCATAAACCGTTACTTTGCACCATCGATGGCTTCATCAGATTTTCTTAAGGTTCCATAGCCTGCATGCTGTGTTCTTATCTACTGTAACTAACCCAAAGGGAAGAAGCTATTATGAATATAAAGCTAGGACTCTATAAGGCTCTCAAACATCCAGGCATCCTTACTTAAGCCCCACTTTCCTTCTTTAGGATGTAATCCTGTACAAACTTACCTGGGACAACATTCCATTGAGCTCAATAGAACGTACTTCTGAAAAGGCACAAATAAAATAGGATTGCATTGTAATAGATTAATCCTACCCCCACCATGCCATAGCAACACCAACAGAGGGTGTGTTGCCTCCGTATAGGCCTTCTGGCTGCCTATGGGTCTCCTCAGACCAATGCCAGTTACTGGGTAAAATACAAGAATAGGATCTGGTGTGCGCAACTGCTGCTGGACCCAACCCTTCCCTCCCATGACATGCTTCCCTCTTCTAAAATGCACGAATCTTGTATCTCCCACCAATACTCCCGCTGCACCACCAGCTTACTGGCACCTGTGGAATGTCCAGCAGAGTCTGGCATGCATGCGGAGCCACTGGCTGTTTCTGCCAGTGGTTCCATTGGGTGTAATGGCAGCACAACAATGACATATTTCCTCTGTTGCTGGTCCTTTTGCATTAGTAGATCACAAGATGTCCTGACACAGAAGGCCCTATGATTGGACCAGTGATGGGATCTGGGAATAAGGAAGCGGAACGCTGGGCGGGACTTACGCGTGATTGGCTGCCTGCCCGTTCCGTTCCGCGGCCGCCCTGGCCTCGGGGGGGCCTGCCCGCCGGGGGGGAGGGGGGGGCCACGCCGGGTACCTGGGCAAGCAGCGGTGGGGTGCGCCAACCGGAGACAGCCCCCCCCCCGAGGCCAGGGCAGCCGCGAAACGGAACAGACGGGCTGCTGTAAGTCCCGCCCAGCGTTCCGCTTCCTTATTCCCAGATCCCTCCGCTGGATTGGACCTTAAGTAATTTACAGCACAAGCTTATGCATGTCTACTCAGAAGTAAATCCTAATCAGCTCAGTGAGACTTACTCTGATGTAAGTGTGTACAAGATTGTAGTGTTAGAATGCACTGGTATTTTATGTGACCCAGAGTTTGAGATCCAGGGTAACTACCAACATAAAAAAAGTCCAGAAGCCATATTTAAAAGGTAGCATATTGCATGCCATTAGTCCAGTTGGACCCTGTGCAGAAGGGCAACAAGTCTCAGGGCACAATACTAAATGACTTTCCAGCATCGGGGTATGGACAGTGTAGCTCCAAGGTAAGGGAACAAACATTCCCTTACCTCGAGAAGGCTTCTGTGACAACTACTCCACTGCAGGATGCAGCACATGCCCCATTGGCACAGCTATGTCAGTGCTGGAAAGTTGGTTAGGATTGTGGCCTCAGTTGTTCTTCAACTACTAGCTGGAGTGATCCATTGGCTTTAGGTGGTTCCCAACATGTTTTCACTTGCACAGCCCTTGGCAGCCCCTTTCCATAAATTGTACCCTGCATTCTAGCAAAATGTTTGCAATTAATTCTTATACAGACTTGCCTTTTCTGCCATTATCCAATTCTTTTTTGAATACTCCTGGAAAGTACCCCTGGGGGTCTTTCTTTATTCATATCAGAAGCACCTACATTAATATAATTTTATACATATATCAAAATATATTTTTAGAATAACATACAAAGTTAAAACTAGATATCATTTGTCCAATACTGGGCCTCTTCAACAGTGTTCTCCCTTGCCAACATAAGATCTTCTGTTGTGCATGTAGAGGGGCACCATGTGCACTGTAGCATATGTGAGACGTTTTGTTCTTCTCCACATTCACACAGTATGTCTTTTATGGGGAGACCCCATTTCCTCAGGTTGTCCTTAGATCTTCCTACCCCAGCACACAGTCAATTTAAGGATTTCCATACAGGCCACGGTTGTTCTTGGCCTGGTGGAGGGCATACATATATTTGTGCCCATTTACTCAGCAGCTCCTTGCTTGTTTTCCATAGTTCCAAAGCAGTCTGTGGCGACTGGTTATTAGGGGGGTGCGCAGTCCTAAGGAAGCTATTCCTCAATCTCAATCTTGACGGTGGAAGTTGATGGCCATACAGTGGTTGTGTTTCTAGGAACATCGCTTTAATCCACTCCTTCTGCACTGAGTTTTCCCATTGAAATTTGGGAGGGATAAGACCAGCTAGGTAATGCACCTTTTCTACTGGAGTCGGTTTTAGGCATCCTATGACCAGTCTTGCTGTTTCTTTTAGTGCTACATCCACCTGTTTTGCATGATAACATCTATACCAGACAGAACTGGCATATTCCTCAGCCAAGTGGCATAGTGCTAAAGTGGATATCCTTAATACATGTGGTTGGGCACCCCATCTTGTGTTTGTTATTTTCCTCAGGATATTATTTCTGCCAAAGACCTTCGGTTTGGTGTTAAAACTGTGACTCTTAAAAGTCAGTGTATGATCCAGAGTTATTCCTAAGTATTTGGGGGTAGCACAGTGTTCTAAGTTGGTTCCATTCCAGCATACCTGCAATGTTCTTGATGCTTCTCGGTTTTTCAGATGGAAAGCACAGATGTCACAGTTTGTGTCTTTAAACAATTTGGTTTTAACTGATTATCCCTATAATATATAGTAGATTCAACGCCTCAGTCTGTCTTTCCTCGACGGCCTTGAAAGTTGCATTCTGTGTGGCGATTGTCAGGTCATCGACATAAATAAAATTTCTGGTAGTTTCTAGCAGTGGTTGGTCATTAGTATATACTGTATATTAAACAGCGTGGGGGCTAGCACGCTGCCCTGTGGCAGTCCATTTTTTTTGATTCTCCATCGTCTGTGTTCCTGAAAATCTACAAAAAAATCTACGATTTTCTAATAGGCAGCCTATAATTTTTGTAAATTTAAAATCTTTTGTAAGATGGTAAACTTTCTTCAACAGGGCAGCATGATTAACCATATCATAGGCCGCGGTGAGATCTATAAACACCACTCCTGTAATTTCCTTCAGTTCAAAACCATCCTCAATATATTATGTTAAATTAAGGATTTGAGCTATACGTTTTTTACCAGGTCTACAGCCTGCTGCTTGCTGCGGTAAAAGCAGGAGGTCTACTATTTCACTCAGTCAATTCAGAATTAGACGTTCAAATATCTTATATAGATGGCTAAGGCGGGATATAGGCCTTTAGCTTTTTGGATCATCTGGTGGCTTGCCAGGCTTTAGTATGGCTATCACACGGGCCTTTCTCCATATCTTGGGTATCTGAGCGGTACGTAAACATCTATTATAAAAGTTAAGTAGCCATTTTTTTTAATCCAAAATGTTTGATCTGCTCAACCCGAATCTCATCAATGCCAGCTGCTTTACCAGTCTTGCACCTACCTATTGCCTCTTACAGCTCTCCCATAGTAAAAGGGGTTGTCAGATTGCTCATCTTCCATTCCTCATTCCTAACTAGCCTCAATTTACGTTTCTGTAAATTAAAATCCGGTTTCCCATTAAGCATAAGCTGGTGGGCAATCTGATTGGCTGAGATATTAGCATGTGGTGATCGTTTAGTTATATCATTGTTGAGGCGGTTTGGAATCTCCATGCTTTTTGGCTGCTGCAGCTCATATCCGTCTCTTCCATAAACTTAATCCATCTTTCCCTTTTGTATTCCAAGATAGCTGACATTATCTGTAGTCTGGTACTGATGGTATCTTCACTAAATGGGTTTGCTTCAAAAAAGGTGAGGTATTTATTCAGTAAATCAGCTGTTTCCCATGTTAAGCCTTGGATGTAGGATGTTCTACATCCTCGTGGGATTGATTTCCTGGAGCATTTCTGAACAGCTTCCATAAACTTGTTGTAGGAGGAAGGATCGGGTTCAATATTAGATACGCTATTGTCCATAGCAGCAGAGAAACTGGGCCAGACAGGTGTCTTAAAATTTTATCTTCTTCGGAATTTCACAGCTTGTGGTTGAACAATGGCTATGAACTCACATTGGTTGATGTAGAATATTGGGTATTGCTACTGACTTTGCTACTGACTTTGAGCATTGGTGCACCATATTTTCACTTACAAAGATTAGATCTGGATTATAGCCAGATCTGGTAGTTGTTATACCAGGATGCTGGTAGTTTACTATCGTGGATAATTGATAATTGATAGGCCTCCACCCATTCTACGACAGCCTCTCCACTTTCATCAGTATTATCATAACCCCACAAGTTATTATGGCTGTTAAAATCACCTATTACAAACCTGCAGAAATTTTATGGCTCAGTGAAAGAAAATTTTATGGATAGTAGTTTGTATACAGATGTCACTGTACAGTCTCTAAGTTCAACAGTTATTATTTCTATATTATTTTCTTCCGTCATTGCTGTGGACAAGATATGGAGGTCAGCTCTTACAAAAATTGCGCGTCCATATGGCTGGAGTAGTCGTTCAGCGACCAGTCACATCCCAGGAACTCTAGGGCATCTACGGCGTTGTTGGTTTTCGCCCCTGTGTGTTTCTTGCAGGCATAGAAGGTCATACTTATATTTCTTGCAAAGTTCTTGGAGCAGGTCTTCTTTGACCGAGGATATTCCTTCTATGTTGACAGAGGTCAATGTCAATTTGGGCCCTGAAAAGGACCATTGTTTGAAATCATTCTTCCTAGTCATTTCTCAGTGGGAAAAAGGTGCTTCTGGGTTGAAAGGATTTGCCAGTGACACCACTGTTGCCCAGGGGATGCCCGATTGCCAAAGGAAAGTCAATCTTCGGGAAGGCTCCTTTCATGTTCCCTGTACCCCTGGGGTTTCACGTACCCCAGGTTGGAAATCATTAGCTTAGATAAATGAGCTTGTATGTCATTCAGAGCTAGCCATATTGTACTTTAGCATTGTCACACAGCTTGTGATTAGCATAAAAACAGTTTCAACAGAAGGAATATAATTTTGTATTTCTGTTTTCTTAAAGTGATGGCTAGATTTTTATGCAGGAGAAAAATATACAATTTAAAGTCATATAGGGAGTTGCCTGATTGATCCCCACCTGGAGAAGAGTTCACAATACCATTCTAGTCCTGAAAAACCTGGAATAATCTTAAACACAAGAAGCTACATATTCTTTCCTTCCTCTTCGCATTTCACCCCATAATGAATGCGAGAAACTAGGTCAGTATTCTTTAGAGCAGAGAAGATTAAGGGAAGAGCTCACTGAGGTATACAATTCAGAAGGGAAAAGGAAAAACAGATACTTCAAGGCGGTTTGGAGCTGGTGTCAAGTACAAGACATAAAAAAGTATGAACTGAGGTTGTGGAATAAATTACTAAGGGCAGACTGAGATGTTAGCTGGCATAAGAATTTTTTTTTTTTTTTTTAGAAAGATGGCTATTAGAATCAGGTTAAAGATTTAAAAATAGAACTACTAAATCTGATAGGAAGAAAAATAAATGACCTTAATGGCAATTGTTAAATGATCTGATCACTACAGTACATGGCTTATATCATAAAACCATCCTTTTTCAGCTTTTATTAATTAACTAGCTGTTATGTACCCGGCTTCGCCCGGGTGTTTATAGGTGCCATCCCTG
>JAJKFI010000001.1:11673598-11683675 GCA_029204185.1 Lerista edwardsae
CTCAAGCCCCTTCGCCACGACAAGGCAGTGATCCATGAAAGGGTGATCCATGAAAGGCTCTAGATGTAGTAGCCCTCTATTTCATATCCTGTAGTCGTTTGTGACGCTGCTGTACTGTTTGTGTTGCTCTAGATGTAGCA
This sequence comes from Lerista edwardsae, assembly GCA_029204185.1. Lineage (NCBI taxonomy): Eukaryota > Metazoa > Chordata > Lepidosauria > Squamata > Scincidae > Lerista > Lerista edwardsae. The sequence goes on from JAJKFI010000001.1 coordinate 11,673,739, forward strand.
GCTCTGTCTCTCTTATCGTTTAGTCTATTGTCACGCTGCTGTACTGTTTTTGTTGCTCTAGATGTAGCAGCTCTGTGACGTAGCGTTGCAAGTTGTGTTTTTTTTTTCCCTCAGGTGTTTCCTGTGTACGCTGTTGTTTCATCTTTGTAGCCTTTGGTTGCACCTGCCCAATTGCCTTACGTTACACAGTGAAAGTAAACTTTCAGAGAGAGAGCAACAGCCACAGCACCTTGTGCCAACTGTCCACTGCCAAGCAGGGACCACCCACATGTCCACAGAGCACATTTCCCTGGCCCTGTATCGGTTTGCCTGAGGGAAACCTATTTGCTGCTGTTTGTCTTCAACTGTAAAGAGTTCAGTTGCTGCCTGAAGATTCTGCATGTCATTTGCATGTCATTTGCATTTCATCATGACATCATCAGAGCCTCGGAATGCTGCGGCTCAGCCCATAGCCACCCATACAGAACCACAAATTCGCTTTTACCCACGCCCGTGGGGGCGCGATCCGTTCCAAAACCACGCAGCGACGGTCTCGGGGGGGCCAAGGCACCCACGTGCCGAGTTTGGTGCGAATCGGTCCAGGCGTTGCAGAGCCTATGTGGAACATACACACACACACACGCACACACACACACACACACATACATACATACATACATACATACGCTCTTCTTTATAGATATAGATTACAATTGATTTTATTATGTGCTCTAATAGTTTGCATGGGCACAATGGCATAGCAGAACACGGCATAGCATGAAAAGCTCATATATATGATAGAATGATACGCTGTATATCTATGAGATATACATCAATGTACATGAGATATACATGTATCTATGAGATAGGCACGTGTATATGCAATCATATAGATGGACTGTAAACAAATCAAATATTTTGTAGCCAATTAGCTGCTGAGCTTTAAACTGATAAATGCATTACATTTAGATTCACTGATAATATATTGCAGTGCTAAATGAACCCCAAATAAGAGATTGCATTTAATCCCTCATGCGTCAGTCTAGTTTTACTAATATACTGAATCCACTTTACAGCATAAAGAACATCTAGTCACTAGATTATAGTGGGTGAAGCTGGAAGTCAAAGAGTTAAAAATGTGTTGTATATTATCTTTGTGCTATTGTCTCTAATGGGTTCTGAGCTGTCTGTGACAGCTCAGGAGAGAGATCTCGGGGTGCTGGTGGACAATTCAATGAAGGTATCGACCCAGTGTGCGTCAGCAATTAAGAAGGCCAATTCCATGCTTGGGGTCATTAAAAAAGGGGTTGAGAATAAAACAGCCAATATTATCATGCCATTGTACAAAGCAATGGTAAGGCCACACCTGGAATATTGTGTCCAGTTCTGGTCGCCGCATCTCAAAAAGGACATAGTGGAGTTGGAAAAGGTGCAGAAGAGAGCAACAAAAATGATTACGGGGCTGGGGCACCTCCCTTATGAAGAAAGACTGCAGCGTTTGGGGCTCTTCAGTCTAGAAAAAAGGCGCCTGAGGGGGGACATGATTGAGACATACAAAATTATGCATGGAAGGGATAAAGTCGATAGAGGGATGTTCTTTTCCCTCTCTCAAAACACCAGAACCAGGGGGCATCCACTAAAGCTGAGGGTTGGGAGAGTTAAAACAGATAAAAGGAAGTACTTTTTTACCCAGTGGGTGGTTAATCTGTGGAACTCTTTGCCACTGGAGGTGGTGATGGCATCTGGTCTTGATGCCTTTAAGAGGGGATTGGACAGATTTCTGGAGGAAAGGTCCATCGTGGGCTATAGGCAATGATGGATTGTGCAACCTCCTTACAAAGGTGGTGGGCTACTGGTACCGGGTGCAAGGGAGTGGCAACAGGATGCAAGCATCTTCTTGTTTCATGCCTCCCTGGGGCACCTGGTGGGCCGCTGTGAGATACAGGAAGCTGGACTAGATGGGCCTTTGGCCTGATCCAGCAGGGCTCTTCTTATGTTCTTATGTTCTTATGACCTGGTGCAGGTCCAAGGACAGCCATTGAGGAGCAGGAGATTTAAAGAGAGGTAAGGGAATTTAAATCTCCTTTCCCTTCAAAAGCCTCCTAACCTGCCCCCGCCCCACTGAGCTCCTTTTCAGCATGGCTACACCAGCCGAGAGAAATTAGGATTGGGCTCTTAAAGTTCAATACAGTACAAATATGTACTTTAAGTACTTGAATACAGTATGAAAAGACATTGCCTTCCTTTTTCCCAAAAGGGAGAGGGGAGAAGAATTTTCTATGGTTTGCTGAGGTTTATGGCAGACTGGAATGCTTTCTGACTCGGAGAGGAGAGAAGGAATGCCTCATATTTGCACTCAGTAAGGGCCCTATTGAGCTGGTGGGTGTATTTCTGGATGTTTTCTCCTTCTAAGGCAGAATGATAGTTTATTGGGTTCTTATTTTACAACATATTTGTACGTAAAAATCTTCAATGCACCATTAGAGCACTATTGCTTCATCTCATACATAATAAATAACTTGAAACATCATGAAATGGGCTGCAGACCATATTAAACAACCTGACTAGATTAAATCATGTCATACTTATTTAATTTTTTAACAATGCATTAGTCTTCTCAGCCTATGAACATTTTTAGATAAGAAAAGGGTACAGATTTCAGATAATATAACATTGTTTTCTAAGCCATTACAAGGTCAATGTTTTCTTTCTGTTTATTTCTGTTTCACTCGAGAGACATGCAGGAAACACATACTTAAACATGTGTATTTGATGCTGGGTGCCTGGCTGGAAAACAAAAGACCAGGCCTTGACAAGATTATTAGGACTGCCGGCAGGAGGCCATAGATCCACAGGCCAGAAGGCCACAGTTCTGGTTTTTAAATAAGAGGCATGTAATAATGTACCCCTCTTCCACCACTCCTTAATCGATCCAAACAACTCAGTACTCCAGATTTGAATGGCCCTTGTTTATGGCTTAAATATTAATGCATTCTTTACAACTTCAAAACTTTCCAGCTCCAAATCCAGCAGGGACAGCATATTTTATGTCATGTGACCAGGACCATCTCCCTGGACTTCTGACTTAGGGGGGAAACAACTTATGTATAATGAAGGAACATTTTCACACCTCCAGTTGTTCTCACCAACCCCATGAGTCAGTTCGATCTAGGAACAATCCAGTGGACCATCCAACTAGTTACCATACCCTCAACTAAGTATGGAAACAAAGGCAAAATCCATTAGGAGTCCTTAATTAGCAACAAAGGACCTCCTGACTGAGTCACTCCACCTAAGCATTCCATAGGAATTAACAGTCCAATCCTAACATGCAGCTCCTAGCGTTCCACCACCACTGTTGGACACTTTATGGTGTCATAAAAGCTGCTTTGAAAGCATGTGAAGTTGGCGTGGTTGGGAGACTGGGATTGGAGGATCAGGGTAAAACTGGGGGAGGGCCAGGAGTGTTTCAGGGTGGTGGTGGCAACTGGCTTGAGTGACTTGTGTTGGATGTTATTACTCACTGGAGTGTACCAGCACACCTCAGTAGCATCCCTGCACTGGGGTGGAGTGCTAAGTTTTGCAAGATTCCTTACCATATTATTTAAATCACTTTCCCCCCTCGCTTTAGCAGCCAGTCCTCACAGTACAGGGAAAGCAACACCTTTCACATCCCTATCCTCCCGATCAACCCCCCCCCCACACACACACACCATAGCATGCAGTGCGGCCTGTTTTGACATGACTGCATGCTATGGCAGGGAAAAGGATAGGATTGGGCTGTCAGTCTGTATGAGCTCATGCATAAGAACATAAGAACATAAGAAGAGCCCTGCTGGATCAGGCCAAAGGCCCATCTAGTCCAGCTTCCTGTATCTCACAGCGGCCCACCAGGTGCCCCAGGGAGGCATGAAACAAGAAGATGCTTGCATCCTGTTGCCACTTAAAACATGAAGGCCAAATTACTTCAAACTAAGGATAGCCGGAGGTAGGTTTTATCAGTATTTTATTCCATCTGCGCAGAGGGCTGCCTCGGAGTCTCACGACTAACTTCCTGAGGACCAGCCTCGAACAACATATTACAAGAAATTATATACTTGAAATTACGCAGGCATCTCATAGGAAAAGGAGCAACATTATAGGTCAATGTAAGGAAAACACAGGGCGTTACTTCCTACGTAATTAGAGAAGGATACAGTTTCAATTTAGAATACAATTCAATCGCTAGATGTCAAACTGACCCAAACTCACTTGTAGTTTACATTCTCTCTCTCTCTATCCTTCCTGGCTGGCACAATAGAGAGGCGCCATCCCAAGGACTCTTTGCCCAAACTTCTTGAATCTTGTTTCACCCCAAGCAAAGCAAACTTGTTTACAGAAGCGGATGCAAAGTCCTAACCTTCAAGCTGGGTTCTAACCAAACGCTATCCTGCGCTGCCTAAAGCATAAGCCAGTACAGAAGCAGACAAGCATATATTTTATGAGACACTAAAATCGTCCTGTAACACACTCCCTTGCACCCGGTACCAGTAGCCCACCACCTTTGTAAGGAGGTTGCACAATCCATCATTGCCTATAGCCCACGATGGACCTTTCCTCCAGAAATCTGTCCAATCCCCTCTTAAAGGCATCAAGACCAGATGCCATCACCACCTCCAGTGGCAGAGAGTTCCACAGATTAACCACCCGCTGGGTAAAAAAGTACTTCCTTTTATCTGTTTTAACTCTCCCAACCCTCAGCTTTAGTGGATGCCCCCTGGTTCTGGTGTTTTGAGAGAGGGAAAAGAACATCCCTCTATCGACTTTATCCCTTCCATGCATAATTTTGTATGTCTCAATCATGTCCCCCCTCAGGCGCCTTTTTTCTAGACTGAAAATATCTTAACAGAATATCTCTCAGTTAGACTAAGCTTTGGTCGGGTTTTTTTTTTGGGGGGGGGTACTTTGGTAATCTTTGTGCACCTTCACCCTTGTCTTAGTTTTTTTTTTTCCTCCAGCTGAATTGTATAGTGGCACCATTGGCCATTATTCTTGGTCCTTGCGCACTATTGCTTTTTCCTGTGTGCACATGTGTATAACTGGTGTAATTTTCATTTTTTGAGATTGTGAGCCTGGGGGGGGGGCTCTTTGTGGCCCATCCCAGGGTAAGAGCTCCACATCAAAGGGGAATAAGAAATAAATGACAGAGAGCATGGTGGATCTAGGAAATGATGGAGGAGGCAAAGCATACTGCTAAAGATGATTTATTGAAGGGGTGGGATGTAGTATCAGGATCTGTCAGATTGGTTTGTAGATTTAAGCTTTATTCACAGCCTCACTTTGATCCCTGCCTGGAGCTCACAAACCAGGGCTTTGGACTGCCTTTCTGGGCAAGCAGCCATTGGCCCAAGGGGATTAATGTCCTGGTGTAGGCAGAATTAGGGACGAGATCTGGGATGGGGTACAAGGGCAAGGTCAGTACAGCCAATGGTCCTGGGGCCCACCAGTCCTAGTCTCTTCTCCCCTCAGTTGGTGTTCCTGAAGCCTCATCTTTTTGCTGTCCTTCCATTCAATCCATCTCCACCTCCCTCCATCTTTTCCTGGCCTCTGGTCTCTTCTTCTTGATGCTTCCTGTGCCCAGATACTACTGAAATTCTGTCCCCTCAGGTCGCCTAACAAGAGTATGAATGGTTTTTGTCTTCATATTTTCCAGTTGTGGCATACAATGTCTGCATTTTGCATAAGCGGTCTGTTAGTGGAATCAGACACAGTATGCATTAGTGCCATATTAATTTTCCTACTTATACCAGTTGAGAGATATTCTGTTAAGGCTTATATGAGTCATTGCTGCTGTTTCAACTGATATAGGAAAATTTTGTGTCACTATGCTTTCACTACTGCCTGCAAATGCAACCACCAAGATGGTTCACAGGGCTGATTTGTATGGAGTCTGTGTAAGACAGAGCACTTCCAATGTGTTGCTATTTACCTTATCTTGCTGCCCCCACCAGTCCCTTTCTCTTCCCAGCTTCCCATCTTAGGCTTGCTCCTTCACTCTAAGCACTCCTATTTTACCTTCATCCACTTATTTGACCTTGGGTAGCATCCAGAACTTTGGTAGGGTAGGGTTCTTACAATGGAAGCTTTCCTTTTTATCAGAAGTAACATTTTGCTCACATAAGGGTTATGGAAACCTGCTCTGTGTGTGGCCACTACCCCATGAGTTGCACACTACACCACAGGGCTGAGGGTTGTGGTATGCCTTGGATGTGAAAAGGCCAGCAGAGCACTCCAGAACCACAATGCATTTAATAGAATTTTTTCCCCTCTATTCAAAAACTCTACCACCTTAGGCAAGCAATTAAAAATAAATGTCTGTATTATGAAAGCTGATATGAATAATCATTTGTGCCCTGTAACATTCAGTTCTGTTTGCTTGTAAAATCACATCTTTTTTTAATGCATGAAAGAAGAATGTTGTTTTGATGCTATTACCTTTAAGTTGTAATTTATGCTTAAAAATATTTTCACTGTTAAATTTCTTACTTCTAAGTCCTACTGAAGGATATTGTTCCTTGTGTGGTCTTGTGTGGACTTGTGTGGTCATGAAAATGTGTCAGCTATGTGATGCAACTGAAGAAGCAGAAGGCTAGATATTGGCTGGGTCCTGGTATTACCTATATGATAGCTATTTAAGTGAATGACTTTCAATAGAAAATGTAAAGGGCTGTACAGCAGTCACCACTGGAGTGAGATCCCACCTTCTCTTTGCCCCTGACAAGTTGTTCAAGTGAAAAAGCTGGTTTAGCTTCCATCCCAATTGTGTCTCTGAGCACACCCCTTTTTATTTCCCATGCAACTGAATGGAAGGCATTCATTCAGTTGTATAGGAGAAACATGAAAATATTGTGATCTGAGTGCAGAACCTGCAACCCCCCCCCCAAACACTGGGTGACCCAACACGCAGTAGCAGAACGGAGGTGATGTGTATGCACAGTCATGTAGCGGGGTGGGGCAGGCAAAGGTTAAGTACTGCAGGTGCTGCAACGCTCTGTGTAAGCAGCCCCTACCCCTCACCTTCTAAACCATTCCAGTCAGTGATGGCAATATGCATGCGCTCATCAAACCAAACTGTCTCTTGCATGTTGCCATAACTGCTGAGAATGGCTCTCATGAGTGGAAGGAGCCAGTTATACAGTACATTGCAGCACCTGCAGTACTTACTGTTTTCCCCCTAGCTACACTACTGTGTATGCTTGGAGAATATTTAGAGATGCGCAGCCTTTCCTACCAGATGTCTTTATGGCACCCAAGACTTCCACTCCGACATGTTCATGCTCATTGTAACAATTTGACATTTGCTGCCTTGCTATATTCAGTACCTTGCCGTCTTTGGTGGATGGTTCCATTTAGTCTAAACACTGCTGTGATAATAAATCTTACTGCACATCCTCATCACTTTACGAGAATAATGATATCTAAAGAAAGCACTATGCAAATCAATAAATCAGTAGGGGAGAAACCTTTTAAAAGAAAACAATATCAAAATAATTTATTAAATAAAACCCTTGCTTGAAAATGTACTATAAAGCATTTAAACAGTCTGGCTGAGGTGTGTGATGTTAATTTTATGTACATAGATTTTCCCAGGAATTGTATCTGAATCCTTCTTACTGTTTCAACCAAACCATATTTAAGTGTTGATTGCTGCAGAAGCAAATGTAAAGCTAATGAACAGGACTTGAAAGTGTGTGATCATTCTTTCTAATGGGGAAAACAAATCAGTAATGCTAATTCTCCTTCATCTGGAGAAGTCTATGATTGCGGGGAGAAAGTAGAGGAGGGAAGGGAGCTCTATACTAGCACTTTTTTTGAAAGAGCGAAAAAAGATGAAAGCTTTTCACTGTTGGTTGTCAAAACATTTTTTTTGAAATTCTCAGGCCTTGAAAATTAGCTTACTGTCATCACAGCAGTCTTTTGCCATAAGAACCATTATTTTAATTTCTTACCATCGTTCCTGTTGAGAAATCAAGCTATTTGACCACTTGTTTTACATAACCCAAACCACAGTTATAGATGCAGTACGTCATGTAATGTGACAAAAGTGACTGACGGGGTTCTACCCTCCTTGCAGAAGGCAGAGTCAACCAGGTCACTCTGTATACTTTTGTTTGTTCCTTGATCTTGTGTAAAATAGTGTGTGATGAACACAAGAAACACTTTTCCTGTTACCTGAGAATGAGACCCTTTTTAACTAGAGATGCCTGCATTGGACCTGGGTTGTCTAAAAAAATGTTCTTGCCCACTATAGAGCTATGACCCCTGCGTAAGATTGGAAAATACATATGTAGACTATAACAAAGTACAAGACCAATTTGCAAGTCTTTGTCTTGTAGCAGTTACTTAAATTGGGAAATCATGCTGCTTTTAGAAAAGACTTTTATGTGATCCAGCAAAAGATTCCATATATCTGAAAGTTTTAGTTTAATTGAGGGCACAATCCTAACCAACTTTCCAGCACCAGGGTAAGGGCAATGCAGCTCTGATGTAAGGCGACAAACATTCCCTTACCTAGAGGAAGCCTCCCTGACTGCTACTGCACTGCAGAATACAGAACATGCCCCATTGGCACAGCTATGCCAGTGCAGGAAAGTTGGTTAGGATTACTCCCTTAGTTTCAAATGAATAGTAGTGTTCTCATATTAAAATTATGCCAATGGCTTTCAATGGTGAGAATTAAAAATAGAAAGGGGGGAGAATCATGACCTAGTTTTAAAAAAGGAAGGATCTTAAAAGATAATTTTGGATGCAGTACTATCTCCCACTTACTGCAGTCAGTGCAGTGCTGTCAGGTCATTTACGATAACTTGAAATGGATGCTGCCATCAGGCACTCTGGAGCCACTGGTGCAAATGGCCAGAGACTCTGTGCATCTGCTGCTGCAAAACCTGACCCCATACCGACCCATGTTAAAGGGGTAATGGGGATAGTCTTGGGCAGGGAGGAGAAGGTTTGGAGTGGGGGAGGGATGAGATGGGGAGCAGACTGGAAGGGTGGATCAAAGTAACAAAAGTGCCCATTTTCCAGCTACCCTGACTTCTTGAACAAAACAAAAGCCAGCTACCTAGCTGGTATAGGTCTGAGGAGACTCATAAGTTACCAGAAGCCTACTGAATGGCACATAAAACATTTTTTTCAATTTATCTCTTGTTGGCTTTCTGGTCTTCCCCGCCCCCCATTTTGCTCACAGTGGGTAGTTCTCTTGTACTTTTTGCTTCAGTAGGTTAAAATGCAGTTTTATATTTGTTTGGTTTTTCTTATTCTAAACATTTGAATGGAAAAGTGTTTCAGTAGCAACAACCACTTCACACATGCGGTCAGATTTTATCTCAGCCATTAATATATTGGTCGGGCACTGGAATTGTGACCTCTCAACTGTAGTTGGTTTGTCTGTAGGGGAATAGGAATTGTAAACCACATTGCACACAGATTCTGTGATGAATGCAACAGAATCTAAATATGTAGGAAGAATCAGACCAAGGTCCAACTCATCTATTTTCAGTGTTGGTCACCGAGGTGCCTCACAAGGAAGTCATGAAGGTGGTGGACATCACCTTTTTGGTTCTAGCAAATGCTTGCAAGTTGGGGAAAAAAAGTTCAAAAAAAGAAGAATTCCTGGAGACCTTGTGGCTCCAGATAATTAAGACTTTCTTTTGCTGACTTGGTTTACTTTTCTGACAGCATATAGGAATGACCTTGTTAAAGAGTAACTCTTAAGGGCTTGCTTAATGAAAGCAAAACATCAAAAGTGTTTCCACTGTTTGATTACATTAATATAGTAATTGAGCCGCCTTCTTTTTTTGGGGGGGGGGGAAGGATCCTCCATGCTGATGTCTCAAAATTATGTATAAGACAAGAGCAAGTTTTTTTTCCTATCTATCTATCTATCTATCTATCTATCTATCTATCTATCTATCTA
>JAJKFI010000001.1:11683685-11697699 GCA_029204185.1 Lerista edwardsae
CTATCTATCTATCTATCTATCTATCTATCTATCTATCTATCTATCTATCTATCTATCTATCACACGCGCACACACACACACAGAGAGAGAGAGAGCGAGAGAGAGAGAGAGCATGTTATTCTCTGCATGCTTTTCTTTTAATTAAGTGTGCAGATAAGCAAAATACATGCTTCAGGAATGTTGTGTTATTTCCTACGACAGGAAGTCTTTTCAGACACCAAAAACAATGTTAGATGATGTGCACTTGGATGTACAGTTGAATAGGAAAAAACGCTATTTGTTTTATTTTGTTATAACAAAAGAATAATATTTAACAAAAATTGAGACATATTTGAATTAACAGTTCATATTCCCATATCATTCAATATTTATTCATTTGCAATACAGGTACATCATGGAAGCATACACTGCATGCATGCATGCCCCCCTATGAAGAGGGGGCAATCTGGAGGCCTGTGAAAGGCAAAGGAAAATATTTTTCCCTCTGTGTAGGCCCCCTGATGGTCTATGGGTCTTATCAGAGGTCTGAGGAGGCACACTCCTATTGTGGGGTTCAAAAGGTCTCCTAAGGATAAGGGAACGTTTTTTCCCTTATAACCAGTGATGTCATTCAGGGCGTTCCGGATCCTAACGGGCTCCGTGGCTTTTTTTTTGTTTTTGTTTTTTCAACATTTGAATTTGAACTCAAAAGTGAGTTCCTGTTCCTAAAACATTTGAATGACACCACTGCTTATAACCTCTGTTGCCCTATGGATCTACTTGAACCTGCACCTGCTCCTTGGCTGGCACAAGGCCAAGTGAACCCATGGGGGCATGGCAAGGTTGGGTGCAGGGCGTAGCAAATAGGCAGCCATATCTCTCCACTCATGCCATTTCCCCCTTTCTTCTCTTTCTCTTCTATGTTGCATGCTTACACATCCTTCCTTCTTCCAAATATTCTAGTTTTTTTTGTATTCTTAGCTATTCTTGTATTCTTAGCAACCACTACCATTTTCAGCTTTTTGCCAAGAAGCTTTAATTGGAATCTATATGTTGAAATGCTTAGGGGGGCGTGCTGTGACATTCTGTGGCGGTGAGGCACAGAATGTCATGTTGCCCCATGACCCAAAAGTGACATCACTTCTGAGTCACCTCCAGTTGTGCACAGCTTTTCTGGCCCTTGGAAGGGCTTCTAAGGCCTTTCTTATACCTTCGTAGGCATTCCAGAAGCCTTAGAAACCTTCTGAGGGCTGGAGAGGACCCTACCGGCTGGAGAGGACACATCCTACCAACCCTGTTTTTTTTAACATGTTGGGGCCTTTTTTCTATTTTGTATGGCCAGGTTCAGGTGAGATTCTGTCTTCTCTGCTGCCCTTGGCTGCACATCCATGTAGACCCTGTTTACATTATCTGTATGCCATAATGAAGACATGGACAAATGAATGGGGAAACTCATCTCTCCTTGTAAACTACAGTTCACTGTTCACAAATTCTGGAGAAGGTTGCATGAACTTGTGGGTCACTTACATGGCTCACAGAGCATCAATTATGTTCATATTTGACCTTGATGAACTGTCCTGGGACTTTCAAATATTCCTTGAATAAAGGCTAAATTTGTCCCATTGTAATGAAGCGCAAATGCCTGGAGCGTTTCATTGTTCCAGACAAGGTCACATCTGACAGTAACACAAGTCCTTCAGATTCCCTGAGGTGACATCAAGTCACTTTCTATGGAATAGTTCTATGATGGTGATAGGAGAAAACATTCAGAAGTAAGAGATTTAAGAATTGGAGTAAGAAATAGCTTGTTTTGTGTATAAAGATGACCAGTTACATAAGGATTGAGATTGGGTGTGGTTTTCAACGCAAACATCATCATCATCATCATCATTATCAATAATAATAACAAAGATACTAAATGAATGTTGTGCAATGTTTTTTTTTTCAGTATCCACACTCTGAACATTTCCTCATTTTGATTTCCACATTAACTGTGAAGTGCTAAACTCATCCCACAGTTTCACTGTACACAAAAGTCAGACATGAAAATTATGTGTTGGGATAAAAAAAATTGATTTCTTTTTTGACAGAATCATGGTTATCTGGGATCACCTTTGGATCATCTTATCTTTGCTGTGTTACATGAAAGCAGTTAAAACAAGAAACTAAAAAGATCATGTTAATCATGATAACATTAGAATGATGAAACAGTTTCTACAAAGGATAGAGGATCTGGTATATTTGTTATGCTTACTCCTGAACAGTGGTCAGCAGAAGCTATTTCTTTCTGGTACAATTTTATGTCCTGTGGATTACATTACAGGAGTGCCCCTATATCAACTGATTTGGTATCCATGGTTTCAGTTATCCACAGATACCATAGATACTGGGGCGCCCATTAAAAAGATAGGAGAATTAACCTTGTTGCACTTATTTCTTTTAACCTTGTTGCAGGAAAACCACTGACGTTCCCCTATCTTTAAAAAGGTGTTCCCAGTATCCACAATTTCAGGGGGGGGGTTGTCCCTGGGGGTGTTGGGCACAGAAATTCAGCAGATGCCGGGTCATGCCTGTATAGCTATAATTTAACTACAAATAAGATTACCACTGGAGTTAGTTTGCATGCAACCGTTGATATGTACCTTGTCTTCTTGATAGTGATAGCCATTGATAACCAGCATGTGGTTTCTTGTATTCACCATGGGTTAACTTGTAGGGTTAATTTTAATCAGTAAATCCCTGAACAGATTATGTCCTGACTGTTCAGAAACTGCCTCTGCCTTGCTATGCTGCCTAGGAGAATTTGACAGAGCTCTTGACTGCACAATTCACTTTACTTTTGTTCCGCCGGAGGCAAAGTCTATCTCAGAATTGCTTTTAAAGCCCTTTTCTGTCTCCTCTTAGAATTTAGTCTGATTGGGATGGGCTTGAATGTGTTGGATTCAGCAATATTTTTAATCATTTTAGTTTTGTAGACAGAACAATCTTGTCATAAAAAAACAAAGTGAAAAATGACATGATTAGTGTAAGTTCTGTATGCCTGTTTACTAATTATGCATTACATTGACATTTCCTTTATGTATGTTGTTTTCTTAATTCTTGCAAATTTTTCATCAATCCTAATCAAAAATGGAACATTTAAGAAGCAAGGAGGAGTGTACACCAACGAGTTATTAGTGATAGCGCCCATCATCATCATCATCATCATCATCATTAAATAGGGCTGAATGCTAGTCAAGTTTCCAGCCATGTCTATGGGGCATGCTGTATCATGTAGTGGTGTAAAAATCATGGAGGCTTCCTCAAGATAAGGGAACATTTGTTCCCTTTACTCGGGGTTGCATTGCATTTGAATATGTGCTGGAAAGTTATATAGGATTGGGACTATAGATGCAGTCTACTGAAATGAATAGGGGTGGCCCAAGAGAACTTCGCAGTAGATTACAGCCTGTGTTTCGTCAGGAAAGTTTGCATCAGCACTGTTAAAGCTACAATGCAGTAGTCTGAGGATAAAAGCTCTGCAGGTGTTCAGCTTAATAGGGCTTAATTAAGTACCAGATGAATATAAATATGAAGCACAGATTGTATGTGTTGACTTTTTATGTAGGAAAGAAAAGGTAAAATGCTGAGTCTGGCATCCTGAAATAAAGACAAGTGGAACCATATTTTACATAATTCTGCATAGGTAACAAATAAAAGAAAGAGCTGGTATTGCTTTGTGCTAAGTAATGAGGCCAGAATTGATAAATGAAGCAGATATTTCTACATTTAGCAACAACATTGTTATATATCCATAGACTATGTTTTGATAAGCAGACAGATTTTTGGTGGGATATTAAGTAGACACGTACAATCAGAGCTTCCATGTGTAGAGTTATATGCTGAGTCAATACTGTGGGATGCACAATACAGTACTATGGAGTTTTGAGTTTTAGGAAACATGTAGGTGTCTACATCGAGGAACAGAGGAAGTGGACAGTAAAATGGTATGATTCATAAATAGACACAGCCTCCATCTTGTTGTTGAAGGCTCTGAGCAAAGCCCTACATTGAGCCCCAAATTTCAGTCTGCCTCTATCCTAATGGCACACTGAATGCTAATGCAGTACCATTTTCTTACTAAAATATGTAGAACCTGATTGAGGGCACAATCCTAACTTGTGCCCAGAACTGCAAGGCCAGCGGGGTTGCTCCGTATCCAGCACAAGTTAGGAGGCTGCCCCATGCTGCCCCAAAGGGCTTGCTTAAATCTGAGCCTGCAACATGTTTAGCAGGATTGCGCCCTGAACTTGAAGTAAAAAATAATAAAGCTGGACTGAAGGATTAAAAGGAACTGGAGGAGAAAATGGGGAAAGTACCGAGTCTGAAAGCAATCACATCTGCCATTTTGGGGAGCAAAGCCAGGAATGGAATAGGCACCCTTCACAGAACAAAACTGTTTGCATAATAACTCTGAAGTAGTAGTAGGGGTGGTCAAGCACTAAGCATGGTTCTCTATATCTTGCTTGTTCTTTTCCTATTTTGGTTTTCTGATGTTCTTCACATATATGTTCTTTTAGAATATATTTTCGCATTCTATTCATATGGCAACTACAATAATAAAAGATTACATATAGACATTTAAACAGAGATACTCAGGGCTGTGTTTTCATTTCTGAAATGTCTTTCAGTGCTAGATTTGCGAATTTTAAATGAACAGTTATAGAACAAAATGATATCTCAGGGAAAATAAAAGTAATGCATTATGGAATTTGGAGCACTTATCCCTTCCTTAATACATGCTTAGAGTATTTTTAGCAAATTATCATCAGTCTAATGTGTATCCCTTCACGATTAGGCTCAACAGAGTAGTGATGTGTTAATGATAGGCTTACTAATCTGTCAGCATTCATATGCTACAGAAACGAGCTCAGTAGTGTGGGACAGATCATTTATCCAGAACTATTGTAAAACATTGAATAAAAGAGCGAAATCCAGAGCACTCAATCAGCTTTCACAAATCTCTTGTGCCGGGCCAGTGTTGTCACAGACGCACTGTAAAGCACAAGGGTGTGCTTCCTTCCCCATGCCAAAACCTGGGCCCAGCAGCGCTCAGGTAAGGCTGGCCAAACTCTGCCAGTGCAGGGGATTGGGGAAGGTGGGGGTGGTGGGGAACGGGCAGGCCTATGGGCAGACTAGCCCAAGGTGGGGGTAGAGCCAGGATCTGGCACTTGGGCCGGATCCTAAACCCTGGTCCTGTTGGCCCTGATCCAGGCTTCTTGGCTTTGCACCACCAATGTTGGCTGTGCATTCAGGCCACTGCCATGTTGCCTGGGGGGAGAGGAATCGATTCACTTTTCTCCAAGTTGGGCTGCAGCCAGTCCCATTCCTGGGCTGGATATGGGCAGGTTCGTCAGCCTATTCCGGCGCTGGGTTAGGATTGCCCCTCAGTGTACATTTTTAACAATTCTTTTGAACCTTAACTGATCTGCATTTAATTATAGTTAATTATAAAGTCACTGCTGTGAAATTAGAGGTTTAAAAGCCACCTTTCAAGCTACCAAAGTGCATTCTGGGTAAGAGTATGTTTTGAATTCCACAGTCATAAAACAAATGCAAAGACTGAAACAGACACATTGCTGGTGTTTCTTTCGGAAAGTTTAAGTTGCAAGTCAAAGGTGAGGTGTCACCTATCCCATTGCAGTTTAGACATTTTGCATGCCTTCTACACGCTTTCTGAAAAAAAAAAGAAGGGGGAAAACCCAGGCCAACTATCATGATCTTTGCGACATATAGTTTGGTCCTAAAGCATTGGGAAGCGAAGCCACATTTGGATAGCTCTAAATCCAGAACATCACTGAATCAACAACTGAATCAGATATTCATTGAAATATGTTCAAGTTTAGGGATTTTAAGTAGGATACTTCAATAGCTGATAAAAGGAATATGGAAAATAAGGAAGTTTCTTTGGCCTGTATTTCACCCATTACAGGAATGGTACTGAAATCCATGCAAATGTAATCCATTTCCATTCAGTTTGGATATTTTTGTGTTACACTTCAAAGTATATGGATGGAATGAGTGAACGTGTTATCGTCTTACCAAAACTCTGTTGAGGTTTATACATGAAAACTGGTTCAGTTGCTATAGGGGTTTAGGTATTCACCCTAATTTATCACACTTTTACTTACCATTTTTATAGTGCTTCCTGAGTACACAAAGTGCTTCTTTGTATACACTCTACCAGTGGTATTCAAACTTTTTTAGACCCGGGGCCCACTTTTTAGAATGGCACTTGTGTCAGGACCCACTGGAAGTGATGTCAGTAACCTGGAAGTGATGCTGTGGCAAGAAGTGACATAATCAAGCAGGAATTGCTGTCATTGTAACATCATAAAATGACATTCCTGAAATACAAATTGGCATTCTTGGACTGCAGCAATTGTACAACCATGAAACATCCCTGACAGAAAGCAGATTAGGGCAAAATATTATTA
Organism: Lerista edwardsae; assembly: GCA_029204185.1. Lineage (NCBI taxonomy): Eukaryota > Metazoa > Chordata > Lepidosauria > Squamata > Scincidae > Lerista > Lerista edwardsae. The sequence continues at coordinate 11,690,141 of JAJKFI010000001.1, forward strand.
TATGTAAAACCGGTGAACTAAAAAAAATAATAATAAAAAAAAATCCCTCACTTGAAAATTCAAACTGTTAACACTCACAAAAGGAATATAGCAAGAGTAAGGCCTGCAGTTTCCAAGATGGCTTCTCCCTGCTTTCTGTGACCCACCTGACATCAGGTCATGACCCGCCAGGTGGGTCCCGACCCACAGTTTGAATAACACTTACAACAACCTTTATTGTGCAATCCTGTGCTGAAATTGTGCCTAAGTTGCTGATACTCCTGAGCAGGAGGTTTGTTCCAGAGGTTGAGTTGCCTGCCTGTCGAAGAAAACTAAATGGTAGGAGCTCAGTTGTGTCTGGAAGGGAGACCGGACTGAGATCGAAAGTCACTGATAAATTGTGATAACCCCATGTGAGATAGAAGAGTCACTGGCAAGCTGGGGTGAGGGGAATGGAATGCTGAGAAGTAAGTCGGTAAAAGTGATTGAAATCCTGCCTGGCAAGATTTATAGCTTTCTGCGGAAATTTAAAGCATGTGCTATGCAGCCAGAGAGATTACCACACTGTGGAAGGGAAACATCTGGAGACTGGAAGTTTCTATATTTCAATAGAACAATATTGTATAGACCCTTATCAGGTCTCGGATAGCCTGCCTATGTAAAACTGACTTGAATAAAAATCTGATGAAAAATCTGATGTTGAGAAAGGCACTATATAAATACAGAACTATCTGTCTAGCAGAAAGAATGAAAACAAGGGTCAAGCCGTCCTGGTATTTCAGCCATCATCCATTGAAATCCTGAAATAGACCACCAATCATGAGGTGGTGATCCAATATTGGCCTTACATCAGCCTGAGATTGGCCCACCATCAGTCTAACACTGGCTCTGTTTTGATCTATTATTGAAACTGTTTTTTTTTCTTCTTCTTTCATATTGAGGCCCAATACTGAAATGTGTTCTAGCAATGACACATTGAAAATGCTGAAAGAGTCACTTCCTTGCAATGTGTAAATGAGGAGCAGGAGAGCTAAGGCTCAAACAGAAAACCTTTGTTTACCATTTAATGGAATCAGCTCCTTGCATAACTACATCAGATTACCATGTATACTCATAAAGACTAAAAAATTATGCATGAAAATTGACCCTGAAAAGATGGATTGATTTATACAGGGGTCAATATGGTCAAAAAAAAAGGTTAAGAAATGGTTAATAAAGCTTCTAACAGCAGCTGGGGGTGGGCTAAGAAGCAGAAAGCAGGAGGGCAGGGAAAAAAACAGAGCTATTTTGCCTTACCAATAATTATTGTTCTTAGGCACCAGCAGACAGCAAGCAAAAAACTGTAGCCATTTTCCTTCTTCTCCAAACAGGCAGAGAGGTGAAGATCTTATGGGAATTGTAGTCATTACAAAAGTGCTGTACTCTATGAGTGCTGCTACAGAAGTGCTGTACTCTGTTCCTCGCAAAGCCTACAACTCCCACAAGCACCTTCATCTTTCTTCCTTGTTTGGAGAATAGCTCCATTTCTGTGCTCCCTCAGAAGAAAGTGAAATGGCTCCATTTGCTGTCTGTTGCTGCCTCAGAACAATAAGTAATTATCAAATAATTGCATACCCCACCTCAGTTTTACTCTTGACATATCCACATATTTGCATACATATCATAGTATTCTATTATTATTGGCTTAAAAAATTAAAAAAAATAGAAAAAATATTGGCTTAAAAAATAGAAAAAATTCTATTATTTTTGGCTTAAAATTTGCCCTTGACTTATCAAGGGCAAATTGGGATAATACTTATACATGAATATATACAGCATTTGAAAAGGCAGCTGTTTACTCTTCTTAGATTGAAATAGAATGTCTTATGCACATGGATATACTATTGCTTTTTCTCTTTTTCAGAATCCAAACATAATTCAGAAACTTGATTGGGGCTCCACACAGAATGCTGATTTTGGCATTACATAGTAATGGTTTTGTAATGAATTGCACCAGCCTCTGTTTTTGCAGTCCACTTTCTCCCACAACTCACTAAAATGTTATTTTGAACATACAGGTTGAGATGCATATGGCACTATCACCTTTTGACCCAATGAATATTTAAGTAAATATCAGTGGCAATGTTAATTATTAAATGCTAAGTGATTATTGTGAAGACGTTCTAGGGAATTGTGAATTGAGGAGGTTTTCAAATTAATTTATTGTAATTTATTTGTAGTGTAGGAAAGAATGATGTTTCATTGTAGGATTGAAAAGAACTTGAGTGTGGCTGATACAAGAAGAAACCTCTGATTTGTCATGGAGAAAAGGATTGTAGTGTCCCTGTTACAGAAGAAATGACACAGCGTCCCCTGATGTAGGGAGAGAAATATTGCCAAGCACTGTCAGTGACAAAGATTAAAATGTTTGCATGCCATGGAAGAAGGATTGAGGCATGCCTGCTAGAGAAATGATCAGAGCAAAAAGAATGATTAACATGACAGTTCAGATTTCATGATATGGTAGTAATGAATTAGAGAGAAGAAAGAGCTATTCTTTGTTCTTTTCTTTTCTCCTGAAAGTTTAAAAAAACCTATCAAGAAGTATTTGTGGTGGCATATCATTCTGAAATCGTAATGTCATGTTTCATATTGCTGGCATTGTGGCTAGTACACGTAATCCCAGACAGTCCACATTGTTGTTGACGGCTGCAACTAGTTGGACTTACAGCCCAATCCTTCCCACTGATGTAGTGGCACCAGCAGAGCACATGTTGCATTCTATGGTGGGGGAAGAAAACACATTCTCTGAGGTCTCCAAGTAAGGGAACATTTAGGACGCAATCCTATACAGTGCTGGAATGGAAACCAGGAGGAGGTTCCTAATCATCATGCATTGCTTTCCAACCTCATGGCTCCCACAGCTTTGTTATTCATTGCAGGTGCAAATGGGACTACTTCTGAGTAGCTGCAAATAATTGGGTTGTACTGGTAAGCCTCCCAGCTGCTGCATGCAACCCACCTCCTGCATGCTTCTTTTATCCCTACTCTCATGCTGTCTGTCCCACCCCCTCCTGCCTTGCTCAGTAACTTTTGGTCTGTGCAGTGGCATCCCTTCTTCATAAAGACCTGACACAAGTCAAAATGATTCAAGTCAATTTAGAGAGGGGTGAGTCACCGTGGGCATGTGCTAGGACTTGTGCCCAAGGCCATCCTAGGGAGTAGAGACTTAGGACTTGACTTGAGTCTAGCCCCAATCCCAAATTCCTATCCCTGTCAGAATCTGATTTCTCTGTGAGCTGCTCAAGTACGTCATAGAGCTTGAGTTCAAACATTTGAGATGTTGTTTGTGACTATGTAGTGTTTCATTGCTTGATACAGTTATCAGACTTCAAATAAAATCTTGGATGTTTTATTATGGAAGCAGGAGCAGCAGAAAGTAGGTCCAGTTAATTAAAGTAACTGTAATAAACTGCCCTCTTTCATCTTGGCTTTCCACTTTTGTCTCCAGCTTGTAGATTTCTATCTGCTTCTCTACATGTTTCCTTACTCTTCTATCCTAATCCTTATAATTGCAAATTGTCATTCAGCATAATTCCTATGTATGTTTACCGAGAAGTTCCACCATGTTGTTATCATTATTAAGAATATTTATATACTGCTTTTTCAACAACAACAACAACAACAAGTTCATGGTGATTTACATAGTAAAATAAGTAAATAAGTGCTCTCCGGCCCTCAAACAGCTCACAATGATAGCTATTTTGCTGATGAAAGTCTGAAGAAAGGAAAGTCTGGTCTGGGAAAGAGGGATAGGTTCTGATGGCTGTGGCTGAGATCCTTCCCATCCATGCCCTGTACTGCCCCTTCCCTTCTGCTCCCTGCCCTCCCCCCACCAGCCCATGAACTGCCTCATTATCTGCTCTGGTTTGGAGCAGGTCTAGCAGTGGTCGGAGCACAGAGCTGCTGACCATTTGCAGAGGTCGCTCTGACATGTTTTGCAGAGGTGCACAATTTATTACTGTGCAATTCCCATTGGAGCCCATAGGATTGGGCCATAAGAGCTTTTGAAAACATACAAACATTTTTTGGTAGGTCTTGTAGATAGATACATACTATCTGTTTATATGGTTTTGGCAAGAAACAGGCCAGGCTCATGTCACACTGGAAACAAGCACAGCCACAGGAGCTCTAACTCTGTTCTATTTGAGAATAAACAGAAGGCTGCATATTATCCGAGCATCTTGCTATGTCCCTGAAGTGGTGTTGCAATGATGTTTAAATGCCTGTTGTGATCTGTTCCTTTTATTTGTGAGTGGGAATGACCATCAAGTGAACATAAAAGAGGCTATGATCCTTATAAAATGACACTTAATTTCCAAATTGGAAGGAGCTTAACAGTTGGAGTGTTAAAAGTAACTTTGCCAAGCTTCATACAAATAACACTAGCAGCATATGTTGGGCTTTTGCATATATAAATGAACAGTATTTAGCAGCTTCATGCCTCAGAAAAGAACTGTACTGAGAAAATTAACTCTCTCTCTCTCTCTCTCTCCCCCCCCACCTACCTACCTACCTACCTACCTACCTATCATCTATCTGTGAGCACAATCCTAACCTGGAGTTAGGCTGGCACATTTAGGCCAGCAAAGTTTGACTGGCACAAAGGCCACCGTAAAGTGCATTTGGACAGAGTCAGGGAGGATGGTGCATGTCTGTGTGCTGGCCTCTCTGACCCTGACAGTGGTGCAAACATACTTTATGGTGTCCCTTGCGCTGGCCAAACTTTGCTGGCCAACCTGTGTTGGCCTATCTCCAGGTTAGGATTGCGAAGTATGTGTGTGTGTGTGAGAGAGAGGGGGGGGTACTCATCACAACTGTTTTTTTTAAATGTCAGTGCAAGATTTTAAAGTGTTCTGATATTGAAGTGCATGCAGTGGAAAATCAGAAACAAAGAAAGCAAAGGAGATCTTGCTTTCCAAGCTGTGGGAGAAGTTGGCTATATAGATTATTTTTTAATGACACATCTGTACCTGATGTGCGGTAAGATTTGGTATGAAGATGTACATAGAGTAACTATGGAGTGAGAAAGCTCTCCAACCTAATACAGGAATCCAGTCTTGTATCATGAATTGGAAGGGAAGCAAGCAAAGAGAGCTTGTTTAACCCCCTTCTTGCCTGCCTTCTTTACCTCTGCCCACAAAAGGAAGTTGTAATGCCAATAAATAAGTAATTGATTTGATAAGCCACGAGTTAAGCCAAGGCAATGTCACAAAGAAGATCTTAATTGACCTCATAAAAGAAGTGCCACAGACAGATACCCAGTATTTGTTGAGTATCATACAGTATACAACATCAAGGTTTTAAAATCCTCCTTTCAGTTCTTGTATGCAACATACTAATAAAGAGGCTTATCCTCTTAGAAATATGTTCAATAGTCTGTACTATAAAGCTCCTGTGTCTTTTATATTTAAGTTTTGCTTTCCTTTTGAGGTGAATATTGTAGCAGGAAGGTGAAATAGGTGATGGTGCAATACAAAATGGGAAATTGAGCTTTCGTTTTTTCCTCGGAAAAGCATCCCTAGAATACAGTGGTTATTACATGTTTTTCTGACTTGAAACACATCTGGCAAAGTATGAGTAGTAAAACATCCATGGAAACAAACCGTCCATGGATATCTAAAAATTGAATTACCCATTTTCATGAATATTTGATCTGCTTATTACCTGCAAAATGTTCCAGATTGGATACCCATAATTTGAGTTTATTAAAGTGCTTGAGGCAAGGTTTTGTGTGACAGGTAAGGCTGAGGTTCTGAAAAGCAGCGGAATTGTGCAGTATATTAAATTTAACTGAGTAGGAAGATAGTTTGGAAATATAGGCTCTTGTCTATTATTAGACCATTAATATTTTCATTAATGTTCCAGAAATGTATAATTTCTTATTTGTCATTTCTCAGGGCACATGTTCTGTAATGGCAGATTCAAGGACATATTCAGTTGAGTTCTTTTTGAACCTTCCGCTACCTTTAAATATAATGGACACAGGCCACAATCCTATCCACACTTTCCTGGGAGTAAGACCCATTGAATGGAATGGGACTTACTTCTGAGTAGACATGGCAGGGCTTACACAGACATATCCTAAACCATCATAGAAAGGTACTGTATAATTATTCCACGTATATGCTTATATGTAAGTACAAAACTGCATATGAAATCACATTGATTTGTGATGAAATTACAAATCACAGCAAGACCCCTGCTGGATCAGACCAAATACCTATTTCAGTGTTATTCAAACTGTGGGTCAGGTGGTTCCACTTGGTGGGTCACAATCTGATGTCAGGTGGGTTGCATCTTGGGAATTGCAGACCTTATTCTTGTTATATTCCCTTTGATTGTTAACAGTTTAAATTTTCAAGTGAGGGTCTTTTTAAATTTTGTTTTTAGTTCAGTGCTTTTACATCATACTTTATCCTAATCTTGCTTTGTCTCAGGGATGTTTCATGGTTGTACAATTGCTGCAGTCAAAGAATGACAATTTAGATTTCAGGAGTGTCATTTTATTACATTACAATGACAGCACTTCCTGTTTGATGATGGCACTTCCTGCCACAACATCACTTCCAGGTTAATACATCACTTCCAGTGGGACCCAACACAAATGCTATTCTAAAACGTGGGTCCCGATCTAAAAAGTGTGAATACCACTGGCATATTTCATCCACTATCCAGTTTCCCACTATGGCCAACCACAAATCCACAAACAGAAGATCAAGGCAGACTCATTGCTTTCCTTCAATGTCTGTCCAGAGGCATAGTGCCTCACAAACTGTATTAGACTGTTGTACCAATTGCTGTGTTAAGCCTGCTGCAGAAATGCAACAAAGAACCTGTTGTTTTTCCTTTGCTTTGCTAGTTTTGCTGAAGCAGACTAATGTGTCCTTAGAAACAGTTGTATTATGGCATATTTTAGGGGACTAGAGTCCACTTTGGCAGATACATCTGGCATGAGCATTTATGCCATAATAATCCTGGTAGCCTTTAAGGTGCCACACAATTCTTTATTGTGAAATGTTGATATTAAAAGAACGGAATAATTTGTAAAATTATATCTAAATACGATATATATAAATAAGCAGTTGTATGTGAAATTCTTAATGCATCTGGGATTAAGTTCAAAAATGACAAAGTGTACATTAAAAACAGATTGGTTGGCTTATTTCTAAAAATAATTCTTCAGCTGTGGTATCTTATAAGAGCCTGACCTCCATCACTAGAGAATTTAATAACTACTGAGCCTACTGCACAAGTACCTCTATATTAATCTCATTGAGCAGTAAGAGGCTTTTGGGGCACAAGTGAAACTGATTCCTGTAAGGATTTCTAATTTTCTATAGTTCAGTTTGATTGTTCTCATCCGTGTCTATGAGAAGGAGGAGCCAATTGTTATGATAAATGATATAAGAATGATAAAGCAAATTGACCACTGAACACTGTGCAAGAAAAGCAAAATACAGTACTCAGCTGCCCATGTACTTGAAGAAACAACAACAACAACAACAACAACAACAACAACAACAACAACAACAACAACA
>JAJKFI010000001.1:11697709-11713701 GCA_029204185.1 Lerista edwardsae
CAACAACAACAACAACAACAACAACAACAACAACAACAACAACAACATTCTCCATAGCTTTGTCTGCCAGATATTTCTCATTTGTTCCAGTTTAGAAACCTGGCTTTGAAGCATTTCAAGGTTTTCAGAATTATTTTTCTGATGCTAGTGACAAGTTAGTTTAGAGGAAGACAATTGTAGCACATGTGTGGATTTTGCATGTAAGAGTTATCATGACTTCTCAGTGGTGGTGGGAAACTTCTGGAAGCCAAAACCCATAGCTGAGCTGATGGACCAAATACAGTATTGCTTCAGTCAGATTGCATTTGTTTGTTGGTTTTCTCAAGATGAATTAAGGACAATAATAAAAGTATTGCCTGGGTTTCTTCTCATAGCATAGCAGCAGAAAGACTTGCAAGAATGTGTTATCCTTCCTATGTATTCAGGGGGTGGCCTTGGGTTGGCCAGCTCAGACACTGGTCAAGGACACAGGGCCATCATGGTTACTCCCATATCTTTGGTGAAAGGAGATGACTCTCAATGAACTGCTGCCAATACCACTACCAAATAAACCTTGCCCAGTGACAATTGCCCAGAGCGCTCTTCAGCAATTGCGCTGGTAGCTGCCATTTTGCTTTACTTAAAATATGATGCCCCTGCAACTGGACGCAAAGGCAGGAATGGGGAGACTACACTACGTCAACAAATTAGTGGTTACCATTGTGGCTGCCTTGTCCCCAGCTGCTAAGGGAGCCACAAAGGCACATGAATGCCCTTTAGCTTTGGCAATGTCTGTAGGCGGTAGTTTATTACTGTTAGAAAGTAAGCTGAAATACGTCCTTATTATAGTTTTAAGCATATGACAAAAATTATGCAAGAATTTGATTTATTAATTGGCCACCTGATAGCTAACACCATCATGAAGCAAATCCCCATGGTTCATTCCTGTGAATTATTGTCTGCCATCCATGATGTGAGCATACCTTAAATATTGTGTTGGTTCACTTCACTTGATCCCTATGGGAAAAGTTCTGCTTTCCTTTGCATTAGGATGAGTTAAGGCTACACGAAAGTCATTTTCAGCACAACTGACTCCTTTTTCCATATTCCGTCAGTACCGAATACAGAAGTTTGGTTTACGACCAAACTAGATGCGATTTTAAGCAGGCTGTTTGTCCTTCCATCTTACTTCGTTTTAAATGGCGGCCGGGGTGGGGGGTGGGATCTGGTCTGGGACTAAGACATAATGGCTATCTCTTTTTTCCCTGTGTTATATTCCTCCTGCTCTTCTGAGTTGTCAAACAGAATCTGACCCAGTGGTGAAATTCAGCCAGTTCTCACCTATTCTGCAGAACCGGTTGCTAATTTTAGGTTGGGAGAGGGAAGAAAGGCAGCAGACTGCCCTGAAGGACATAGAACCGGTTGTTAATTTATTTGAATCCCACCACTGACCTGACCCTCACCTTGTGCTTGGAACCTTCTCCTAGAATTCCGTGGTGATGCCACCTCTTACCTCCGCCCCACAAATATTATATCAAAAGCTACTTTTTCATGGAAAATTTGACAAACATCCTCTATCTTCATCCCTTATTGAAATTTTGGCTCGAACTACTGTTGGCCTTAATTGGCCTTTTCATGCCTCTTTTGTTTCTTGAATAGCAGTAAGGGGACGGGTATGCAGATTGGAACCACAGGAGGAAAGGGTTAAATCAGATCAGGATTCCCTATAGCTGCTATTTAGAAAACAATCAGGCAGGCAAAGATCACAGATACATTTACCATAGTGTGTACTTTGTATCTGTAACTGAACATATTGCATATTCTGTCTCTGCTTAATATCCATCCACACGATTACTATCTACTATCAACTTAGAACCTGTAACCTCCTTGTAGCAAAGCCTGTCATCTTACTACTCAGTAAAGTGCTGTACACATTAATGAAAATATCTAAAAACCTATTTGGTGTTGTAAGATGCTAAATACTTTGGTTATGTCCTATGGTACATTGTTATTCTAGTGACTGTGCTTTGATATGAACAACATATCAATGGAGTTGTTAATATTCAAGGCAGACATCCAATGATGTCTGGGGGAAAAAATGAAACCAACCCTTGAAATTTCTCATAATTGGTCTGCTGTTCAATTGACCGCTGTTCATTGCTGACCGGTGCTCCATCTGGTGTACTGACTATGCCTGTATGCCATTACATAGTGCTATAGCTACTGCTAGTCACATCATGAAATGGCTTGAAACCCTTCAGATGTTTCATTCAGAAACCAAGAGCATAGTCTGATTCAGTATTGATTTACAGAACAAACACCATTTTTGCTCGTGGCCATCTACTGTAAGGTGTCAAACTATATATGACATTAAATGCATCATGTTCTTCTTTGATGGGCAGTACAATCCTATAGACCGTGCAGCATTGGCGCAATGGAGTTCTGCACCCCCACGATCTGCACCCCCATGATCTGCAAGGTGGCATGGGAATTGGAGGGAGGAAGGGGGCAGGGCAGGATTTGGGCGTAACATGGGCGGGACATGGGCAGGCTTGGGAGGTGGCCATATGGCCACCTCCTAAGCCCATCTGTGAGGCCACACGACCCTGATTCGGGCCACGCGGTCTCCTCGGATCTGCACTCACTCTTTAGTGGGCGCAGATCCAAGGAACACATAGGGGAGGCTGGAGCCTCTCCTACGGTATGGGAGTGCACGCTCCCTTGATGTGGGGAGGTTCCAGCCTCACCTATACTGCACTAGGATATGGCGTAGGATGGCATAGGATCACGCCCTTATTCTTCATTTTTCAAATAGCAACTGTGAAGGCCCCCAACCCAGTGGAACCACAGACTGGGTGGCCAGAGATATCAATCAGTCGCTCCATGCTGAGAGCCTGAAAAAAATTGCCTCTCAGATTTATTTGCTCTAAGAAGAAAGATACTAATGACAGCCATACCAGAATCTCTCCCATGAAAATAGCAGTTTCAAGGACTACAGTCCTAATCCCAATGAAGGTCTTGTAGCTGCTTTTTTTTTTTTTTAATGACAATAAGAGTTTTAACACCAGTTTAACACTAGTTTAACACTAGTTTGACCTAAAACTGGGGCTAACTCAGAAGATGCAAGAAATAAAAATATTTTGTGAAGATGATTCATTCTAGCTAAAAGTCATCAAATGTGAAGTGTTATTTGCAAATGTGTGTGTGTTTTGAACAAATTTCATTTAGGGTGCAATTTCATTTAACTTGCACTGGAACAGGCAGACCAACTGGTCTGTGCCATCGCCAACACAGGTTAGGAGTAGGCTGGAGCCTTACCCCAGCGTAGATGCCAGCTGCCCAGATGGATCCGAGCACAGCGCATGGTCTGAATTGGGATTTGGATGCAGCCTAATTGCCGCATTCAAACTCCATGCCCTCCCCGGGCCAACCCATCCATGGGAACACCCTCCCCATGCCCAGTTCTGCCCCCCTCCTGACTTCCCCTCAGCCCAGAAAAGCCCCTGCACTTGGTTGAACCCGGTCAGCACAGGAGCAACTTACTGGCAGCTCACTCCAGCACAACTGTGTCAATGCAGCTTGTGTTGACACAGTGTGCCTTGGGCTGGCACGCAAGTGCTTTATGGCACGTGCATCACAGCACTTGGCCGACGCAAGTGGCTTGTGTTAGCAAAAGGAAGGGGGTTGGATTTCCCTGCCAAACTCTATAGAACTTTCTTCTATCAAACTTAGTAAGACCTCAGTTATGAGCAACAACTTCAGATTTGAATATTCAACTAATTTTATTTGTCCACTTTTAAAAAAACTTACCTATAAATGGACATTAACTTGCCATGCATCATGAAGACAAATTAGTTGGCTAAGTCTTATGTTATATTAGTGGCTAAGATAGCTGATGTACAACATTGGGCAGCCCAACCCTAAGATGCACTGGTGCAGCCAGATTATATGGCCTGTTCTACATCCAGTGCAGCTAAGGAGGCAGCTGAAGGTCCCCTCAAGAGGTTTCCCCTTCCCCCAAGTAAAGCACCAGCCATCCCTATGGGGCTTCTTGGCTCCTTACTAGCAATATCTGGAAATTCTCTGTAGGGCTACTCACTCTGGGAGCAGGGGTTAGGAAACAGATACAGGGGTTAAGATAAGGCCTCCACTATTCCCACCCCTCCCGGGCCTGATCCTCCCCACTTCTGCCCTCCCCCACCCAAAAATACCCCTCCCTTACAGCACATTTGCCACACTTGGAGTCAGTGCCGGGATGGCTGTGCTGGCTCAGGACTACATTAAGGGCGCAATCCTATACTGCGCTGGAATGGTGAGGCCGGCCGACCTCTCCTATACGCTCCTTGAATTTGTGCCTGCTAAACAGTAGGCGCAGATCTGAGGAGACCATGTGGCCCGAATCAGGGCCGTGCGGCCTCCTGGATGGGCCTAGGATTCGGCCTTATGGCCGAATCCTTGGCCAGCCTCCTGGACAGGCTGGCATGCCTGCTGGCCCGCCCACCCCCACCCAGAACCACCCACCCACCCTCCTCTCCCCCCCCCTTCCAAGATGGCGCCTCCCTTGTGCCGGCCAGCTTCAGCCGACACAAGAGAGGCGCAGCGCCGGTCCCTTTGCTGTAGCGCTGACGCGGGGGTGCCGTTCAGACCCCCGCATCTGCGCTACCAACATAACGCCGATGCAATGACGTAGCGTTGGCAGTATGGGCGAGCTAGAATTGCACTGAACGATAGCATTATAAAGTGTATTTCTGTCATTAAGCAATTCCTCAGGTCAATGCAGTCTCATGAAGATAGTTGACTGGGTCCTAAAAGCAGAAAGAAAATTGAGAGAAATGTAACTGAGAGCGATTTCAAGCTCAAAAAAATCATCTCTTACTTGTGCGGAAGTACCTGTCCTATAACAAAATGAATATATCCTATACACAAGAGAAGGTATTGGGCAAACAACTTGAAAACTGTTTTGATCCTTTTAAAAAAGTATATTCATAAAGAATTAAGATGCTGGCCATAAAGTTTATTCTAAGTATAATTTATCTACAAATGCAAATCAGAGGTCCTTTAGATGTTTTAGGGTGCAATCCTAACAAACGTTCCAGCACCGGGCTAAGGACAATGCAGCTCCAAGGTAAGGGAACAAATATTATCTTACCTTGAGGAGGCCTCTGTGACTACTACGCCACTGCAGAAGGCAGAACGTGCCCCATTGGCACAGATGTATCAGTTCTGGAAAGTTGGTTAGTGCTAGAAAGTTGGTTTGTATAGGCTGAAAACCAACGTTTATGGGAGTGAGGTCTCAATTCTATCCAATTTTCCAGCACCAGTGCAGCCACAACGGTAAGAAAATAAATGTTCCTTTACCTTGAGGAGACCTCTGCAGCCATTCCCCCACTGCAGCATATAGCACACACTCCATTGGCATTGCTGCACCAGCACTGGAAAATTGGATAGGGTTAGGTCCTGAGTCTAGCTGAACTCAGTGGGGCTCATTTCTGAGATGTATAGGATTGCACTGTTGATCAGTTCTCTTTCTCCTTTTCTTCCTCTTCCCTATTGCCTTTCCTTCATTATTATATGGGACTGGTGTGAGAAAGAAACTTGTTAAAAAGTTCCAAAATATCAAAATCTTATGGAAACATTGTGTAAATCTACTTACAGTATGTAGGTACAACACTGAACATTCTGTATTTATAAATCACTGTTGTTGCTAAACCTATTTATATATAAAATAAAGTATATATACAGTATATACTTTATGTATACAGTATATATATATTCCTTATGCAACAGCACAGACTAGTGGTTGCTCAACTACAGCATTTTATGCCTTCTGCTGTGACCAACAATGTGAAAAAAAGCACCATATGGAGAATTTCCTTAAAATCTTGTTCCCCTTAAGGTTTAAATTGGGTGGAAGTGTCAATAAAGTTTTTTCCAGAGGAAATTCACTGTGCATGATGTTCAACAGCATGTCTTTGTTCAAAGTACTGAACAAAGTACCTATTCTTCAACAGGCAGGTATGCTTTATAATTCAACACTTTGAATATTGCAGTAACCCAATCCTACTCCTGCCATGCTGTAGCATACAGGCACACCATGGAGGGGCACACTGCATGCTATGGTTGGGGGATCAGGAAGCCATCAGGGGGCCTACCTCTGTGTATGTGCCCTAATGGTGCTAGGGCAAGGTTGCTCAAGAAATGGGGGATAGAACATAAGAAAAGCCTCACTGAATCAGACCCAGGGCCCATCTAGTCCAGACTCCGGTATCTCACAGTGGCCCACCAGATGCCTCAGGGAGCAGGCAAGACAACCAGATACTTGTGTCTTGTTGCCACTCCCTTGCATCCGGCAATCTCAGGTAGCCTATTACCCTGACACCACCCCAAGGAAGACACCAAACTGAAGTTAGTGTTTAACTTTATTAATACAAGTATAAATCATGAAACCTTCTGAACATCTGCCCCTCCCTCCCCAGTCTGGGGTAGGCAAAAAAACTGCTGTCCATGGCCAATCTGGATGACAGAAAAAAAATTCCTAACTGGCAGGGTTGCTCAAGAATGGGGGATAGGATCCAGCATGCATGACTGCCTCCAGAATCTCATCTCCAAACACACGTCCTGATTCCTCCTTGACATGCTCCGCTACGCCCATCCCAATGCACCTCCTCTGGTGGTAGCTGGGTATTCTGCTGGCACATGTGCAGTTGCCAGCCATTCATGCTGGTGGCCGCATTGTGCAACTGCAGCACCAATAGAGGGGGCTTTCCACTGATGGAATGCCTTAAGATTGCCCCCCCCATTTTTATTTTGTTTTGTCTTACTTCAGAATCACAGTTGTAAGAAATACTTGCTTACATAAAACTTGTTTTTATTTTGACTACCGCATAAATTCTTGCTTTTAAGTAATGGAGGCTCCAGTGGCTGCCTTGGCACTCATAGGATACAGTGGTCACAATTTTGGGCACCAAAGCACAATAGGATTGGGCTGTTACATTATTCATATAATTGAATGTTTTGCTGCATACAGATTCGTGTAGCAGGGTGCTTGATGTGTCTATGTGAGAGAGAAAAAGTGACTGAATAAAAGCCTGGAATTCTGATGTGCATGGAGGCAACAGGCTAACCTGCTGCGGACAAAGTTGAGCTCCAAGAAATTCAGGAAGCCCTTGAGTTCCAAGAATGCTTCGAACCATAGCACAAGTAATTGCAAGGTCCAGGGACAGCTGAAGGTGCAGGATGTGTGCTGAAGTGATAACGAGTGACAAGAGATTGCCCAGTCAAGCTGTGTGTGTCACACACAACCAGATTGAGCCCCAGCTGCTTGGGAGGAGGAAGAGATAACCTGGAATTAGCAGTGGATGGGGGAAACTATGGAGGAACTATTTGGAAGTTCATTGATGGATTGAAAACAGGGTTGCAGTTTTTGTGAGAAAAATGCAATCAAAGGTGTCTAGTATGTACTATGGGCATTGTAACTGGATTTCCAATGAATAAATGCAATAATTATTTTGAAAGGTGAGGATAATCTTAATATTTTCTTAAAGATTTAAATCATTAAAAGGAATAGAAAGCTCAAACTATAGTGTCCTTTGACAAGCCTCCCTTGATCTTTTCCTTCCCTATAGCACAGTGGTCAGGGAACAGGGGTAAATTACCCCAAATGGGGTAAAAATGAAATTCCTGGGGGTAATGGACAGATAGGAGTATGCCCCGCCCCCTTTTCCCTCATCCTTCCTTCATGACTAACATTCTCTCTTCTGACCAATGGGAAGTTCCTCTCATGCTTGATGGATTTCCCTTGCTTCCAATAGGAGATTAGAAGCGGCAAGGTACTTGGCCCCCAATAGGCAGCATTCCCCTCCCTTCTCAGGTGGCAAAGAAGGCCGTGGTTATTGATCCCACTGCTGGTAGAGGGAGAAGGAAGCAACAGCAGAGAAAATGGCGGCCGTGGCTGCAACTGTGGTGGTGATGGGGCCAAGCCTATTCTGGGCAGCAAGGCCCGCACAGAGCCACTCCCGGCTGGCACTCAGGCAGCCATGGAGTCGGCGGTGCTCGATGCCAAGGAAGAGCCCGAACCAGCTCCAGGTGGGGAGGCCAAGGAGCTGCCGCCATCGCCGCCACCCAGGAGCCAGGCAGGGACGCAAGACGTGCAGGCATGGGGGAGGCTCTGGTGAGTGGCTGTGTGTGCATGTGCCCGCAGGCGTGTGTGTGTGTGTGTGTGTGTGTGTTGAGAGGACTTCTGTGGACGTGCCTCTTTGCTTGTGAGCAGCTAGGGCTCTCCCTGGGTTTGCCTTGTCTTGCTGTCCCAAGGAGTGGGGTGGGTGGGTGAGCGAGCAGGGGGAGGGCTGGGGTGCCTGCGCCTGTGCAGGGAGTCAGGGACACAAAGAGAGGCAGGAGGTAACGAGGCAAGGCGAACAGCAGAAAACAAAAACAAAATCAGAACTGCTGTTGCTGGCCTCTGCATGTGTGTGTGTGTGTGTGTGTGTGTGTGTGTGTGTGTGTGTGTGTGTGTGTGTGTGAGAGAGAGAGAGAGAGAGAGAGAGAGAGAGAGAGAGAGAGAGAGCCAGCCAGCCAGCCAGCCAGCCAGCCAGCCAGCCAGCCAGCCGCAATCTGAATTCATTATAGAGAGAAATCTTAAGTCCAAGCACCTAAACCTGTTGTCAAAAAGGTAAGCTAGTTTAAAATCAGAAGGATTGAATTATATTATCTCAAGGTCTGCAGGTGTACCCAAACTCTTTACAACTTCATATTTGTATGGGAAGATCCACCACTGTAAACCCTCCATATGTTTGGGCTGTGAGCTGCTGAACATTTCATGCCATCAGATAAGCTCAACCCAGGGGAGACAAATCATCACCACAACTGCAGTACAGTATAGACGAGATGAGTAGCATTGATCGTTGCCTTTTGATACATGCTAACAAACACAGCTAGTACAACCAAACAAAACCCAAGACAAAACAAAGCAAAAGTATAGCAACAGGCAAAAAAAAAAAAAATCAATAGTTCTGGTATCACTCTACCAAATATAGTTTTAAACTCACACATGTCAACACCACCTGTGGCTTTAGAGTCTCGTTTCTTATTTTCTTTTGGTAGCCACATTAAACAGCTTTGCAGTTGATTCCCCAAAGGATTCACAAGCACAGAAATGCAAATAAACAACATGAGCCTCATTAGCGTGCCAAGTTACATGAGTTCTCTCTCTCTCTCTTTTTTTTTTTTTACTACCCACATGCCAAACAGCTTTTATGTCCTCAGGTTACTTTCAGCATCCCAAAATGCCCAATCTAGACGATATTGTACCTTGTTAAAGAATAATGGATGCCAACATATTATTTTATTTAAATTGGTTGCTGTTCCAAAGCATCAGCTTATTTTAGGTCTATGCATTGCTGAAGAACTTCATTGTGACTGAATCATGGCCTGAACATATGAACATATGCAGCCACCTTTGTACCAAGTCAGACCAATGTCTATCTAGCTCAGGGTTGACTACTCTAGTTCTATTGACTACTCTGTCAGTGGTGACTCTTCAAAACTGTAGAATGTCTTTCCAAATCCTACTTAGTGATGCTAGAGATTGACAGCCCAATCCTAGCCAAACCTAGTGCAGCAGGCCTCCAGGCCCATGCTATATCCAAGACTGAACAGGCAGGAAGTCTTGGAGTTAAAGAACATTTGTTCCCTTACCTTGTATAGTGCCTCAGCTTGGTCGATGGGGCTACTCGGATC
The DNA here is from genome assembly GCA_029204185.1 of Lerista edwardsae. Classification (NCBI taxonomy): domain Eukaryota; kingdom Metazoa; phylum Chordata; class Lepidosauria; order Squamata; family Scincidae; genus Lerista; species Lerista edwardsae. The sequence goes on from JAJKFI010000001.1 coordinate 11,707,424, forward strand.
TGTGCCAGCTAGTTAACTGATGCAGAATTGAGTTGCCCCTTGTAATGTTGGCAGGCCTGTGATGGGGATTAGGATGCAGCGGAGGCCTGCTCTGTTATTCCTGATGGGTACTATCCACCCCTATTTGGCCCTCCTCCCACCCAGAAACACTCCTATTCACCTTCGGACTGCCTTCCCACCACTCTCCCCGCTCCCCTCTGTTGCCCAATGCAAACCTTATCTACCATCAGTTGGAACGCAGTGTTCATGGAATATGTAGGTCTTTCCACTGGTGCAGCTTACTTGCTGTGTGTTAAAAAGCATCTTTACAACACTGGCACACACACACACTCTTATTTATTTATTTATTTATTTATTTATTTATTTATTTATTTATTTATTTATTTATATAAAATCATTATCTATTTATATATATAATCATTATCTATTGTTGTACCTTTATCCTTGCATCCCTCCTTCTTTATGCCATTCCACTGAACTGTACCTTGGTGGGTGTACTTAGTCATTACATACATAATTGATTTCTCCCTTCTGCACTTGTTTCATGTGTGCCAGGTGAGAATATACCCTCGTTTTGTCCTATGTAACAAAGAATTCCATTATTGCATTGAATTCTGGATCCAGGAATAAAACAATAAAGGTATGTGACAGGTACATATGCACACATGCACAAGAATTTCCTTATGGTTTTCACATGTTTGCAGTGAAGCAACTTGCCAAGCTTTTTGAAAGCTGTGAAATGTTCCTACACACAACTGAATAGTATTGAAGTCTTGAAAAAATGAATGGCAACCTCATATAGTCTTTCTCAAATTTCAGGCTTTTTGGTGTATGGTCATTTGCATTTTAAGACACTTTCCAACACTAACACTTTGAGTTATTCTTCCCATTTTAATTCAAGATGATGTGCAAGTAGCAGCCTTGGCAATCGCTAAAAGCTGACAGTTTCTGTTAAACGTATAGGTGCATTAGATGTTTCTCAGCAATTCCATCAGGTGCATTTACATTTAGTATATTTCTTGGCCCAGTAAAAGGACTGGGCGACAGGAAGAAGTAGATAATTCACTGAATATTGTTTCTACTGTTAAGAGAAAGGCAAATGGAAAACAATTGACTGTCAGTAAAGTAGGTCATTATGGTGAAAAGGGCCAGATCCCTATAGAAATGTCTCTTCACTCAAAATAAGCAGAGCAAATTGGATTCTGTCAAGGGATTTATAAATAGACAATGCCTTGAGTTCTATTAGGGCAAGGTTTTCTTCACAGTGAACTTCATACTTACAGAAACTGAGCATTATCCTCTTCACAAAAGGACTCTTTCCTATTTCAAACTGCAAAGGTGCAGCTCTTGTGAAAGAGGTATGCTTGCCCTATTTCTCATTATGTTTAAAATATTTTGTCCCTTAAAGAATGAAAAGGAGCACTTCTTGAATAGGATAAGATATCAAATTAGATCAGTAGTCCTGAGTTCAGGGTACAATCTTAAAGGATAATATTCCCAATTTTTAACAAATGTGAAATTTAACAGCCCAATCCTATCCTATCATCCTAATCCTATTCCCTGCCAGCCTACAACATACAGTGCAATGGATGGAGTATGTATGTATGCATATAGTATAGTGGAGGGACAACCAGATGGTTGTCTTATCTACCTCCTTGTAGGCCATCTGGCCTCCAGTGAATAACATTTGACCTATGCCAGCTATTCAGCTGGGGTAAGGAGCCTCGAGGATAGGTCAGGCTGAGAAATGGTTCCTGCCACTACCCTTACCTGCTCCAGCACAACATCCAGGAGCTGGTGACATGCATGCAGGGCTTCCAGCTGTTTGCGCCAGCAATTCCTAAGCACATGGCATCAGGACGTTTTTCATACTGCCAAAACAAAGCTTACACTCCCGGCTCATAAAATCCATCACTGTGTAAACCCAGCATTGGATTGGGTGCTCCTTGTGATGCAAAGTAGGTTATAATGTTTTGTATTCTGCAGACTTGGAGAAATACAGATAGCCACATGATTTGGGTTCATTCATTCCTCTCATGGCTGTTGAAAATGAGCATGCTGAAGCTTGGAGAATTTGTAGACAATAGATTGAATGCCTTGATCTTTAAAAAGCTGAACCATAAACTATAACAGTATTTGATTCCATTGTTTCCAGCCTCTATAAAGACCAATACTGTTTGTCACATTTAAAGTTACATTAGCAGTGCATAGGAACATGTCGAAATGCTGCTATTCTTAATTTTCAACATACTTGTATACTCTTGCTCTCATCACAAGACTAAACATTTTCATTCCCAAACACTATGGTTTTAATTTCCTTCCTACATAATATATCCTTCCTACAGTATATACCCATGAATGTGTGTGCTCTTTAGAGGGCTGCTTCAAGAGTGATCAGACCACAGGTAACTTCAGGGTAGCAGGAACTGATCCATCAAGTAACAAAGAACTGCCCACCTTCTATGCCCATTTGGTCAGTTCCCCAGCTGTTTTTGTTAGTGCAAACTAAATAAATCCCATCATAAAATAACAGTTTTAGTGGTATCAGTAGTAGGTCTATTATATCAGTATTTAAGTCCCAATGGATGCAAACTGTTTTATGTCCAAAGTGGCTGATAAACTGATCACAGTGAATTTAATACATCTGAGGACCAAACCTTCAGAACACCCAGAGCAGCTCCATTGAAATACTGCTATGGAGCAACTCCAAAAATCACATCTAGCCCATGTTCAGTTGGATTAACAGTGAGTCTTATGCGACTGCTACTTCAACCTCCTGCTACTTCATCAACCTTAACTTCCTGGAGAACCAAGAAGCATATTAGGCTTCCTGAGCAAGCAAAGTATGTTCAGGAATGATTGGGTCAATGACTCAGGTCATTTTTTTTTCCATTTCCGAGGTCAATCAGGGCTTCAGCAGAATCACTGGCAGATGCGGCTAAAAAGTCTAGAGGCATCAGGGATCCATCTAGATCCATAAGCCTCAAGGGGCAGACCTTTGTCCTGCACCCCTGCATAGGTTTTGCACCATTGCAAAGGCCTAAGGCAGTGGTGAGCATAAAGCATACAAGGTTATGGAGGTGATCTATGGAGGTGAAAAGACTAATCCATGACTAATCCATGAGTCTCATGACTAATCCATCTGAGATGGTTGTTTCAGACAGTAGATTGACTGCCGGCAATTGTTGGTGCTTGCCCACTTCTATTGTTTCTTCTCCCCCCCCCATTTCCTGGATTTGGAAAGAAAGGTGCAGAACAGCAGAAGAGAGGACAGTGGTGGTCTAGAGCAGCAGTCTCCAAACCATGGACTACTGCATTTAGGAAAAGCTGTCCCTGCGCGGCATTTAGCTTTATGTTCCACGCTGCAGCCTCTGCTCTTATTGCCCAACCTTCTTCTACCCTTGCACCTGTCTGCCACACCTTATGGGAGACCAGGACACAGACACTTCTGGGGCAACAGGAGACAGAAGTGGCTGGCTAGCATAAGGAAGATTGGGTGATCAGAGCTGAGGTTGTGGCATGGAATAGAAAGCTCTGTGCCATGCGGGGACACCTTTTGCAGGGTGCTGGATCTAGCCCATGGGCCAGGGTTTGGCACCTGCTGGGCTAGAATATTGGAGACTACTTTCATCCATATGTCCTTTTCCACTCTGTTCCCCCCCTTGCTTTTCGGTGCTTCGAAGCAGGAAGAGAATAAGTGATAGCCAATATACAGTTGAGCAAGGGGCAAGCATTTGGCATAAAACTTCACGCACTGGGAGGCCTTGGGCCAGTCCTGTCAATGCTTCTCCCTACCAAAAATAAAATAATATAAATCTAGTCTAGACTTATACCTGATGTGCTAGTTTTCTATGTGCAGCAACATTTCTTAGGGAGGAGTATTCTGTCTTATAAGCTTCCACCTGCTGTCTGCAGTTGTACAGCCCTGAGAAAACTAGACCTTATTTTCCCTTTCCTCAGCAAGGTTGTACAACAGGAGGTCGCTCTAGGCACACCATGATCACAACACATTACTGGCTTCATGTCAGTTGAAATTATGCCTGAATATGGTTCTGTAGCCATGGTCAATAATTCATATTTAGAGATGAGCTGGAGGTGAAGTTTTACATAAGACAGAAACATATATACACCTCAACAAAATACACCCCACTAGTACGTTTGCCATTGTTATGAAGCCATCAGTAAAAAGGAAAGATTTGCTGAGCCTGTAACATGGACATACACACCGCTAAGTCATATTAATGACTGCTGTTTAATATTCTGTTCAGATAAAGATGACGATGCGTCATTTTCAGTCACATTGTATCTACAGCTGAAAGCTGATTCAGGAAGGTTGAATACTCCACCAGATGGCAGTAAGCTTCCACCTACCCCAACAGAAATAGTGACAGGTTGGATTTACCTTTTCAGAACATTCTGTTAGCAAAAGTTGGTCAGGCTCATGGATGGGTTTCTAAGTGAGAACTGGTATTTCACATGGAGTATAGCCAGCTGCTACATGCAGGAGGTTTTTATTATACCAAGATACTTCACGTAAGAAGAATGTGCTTAGCAGCTCTTCTGAAATGGTGAAAGGGTTTGTTTTGCTAATATTTAGAAAGTGAATGGCAAACAGGTTTGCATAGAATTATGAAATACTCCTGTAAATAGACAGTACACCTTCTGTGTATGTACAAGTAAATAATCAAAGGAAGTCAAAGCTGCAATCCTACATTCATTTCCCTGGCCTAAGTCCTGTTGAATTTAATGGGCCTTACTTCTGATTAGACCTGTAGAGGATTACACAGTGATCTTATGGTTATTGTTTTTTCTGCATATAGATGCAAAGAATGTGAACAATGCCCAATGCAATTGAGAAACGGCATTTCTACTTTCAATGATAAACCCCTAGGATTATGGCTAAATTTAATTGCAGTTAATTGGTGGGTGCATTTTACCATGGTTGTGAATAAACATGTCTTGGTTCTGGCCATGAAATTTTGCCGGACCCTGAAGCAAGCCATGGAAGTTGGGCTCATGCTTGGTTAAACACATTCATAGGGGCATGTGGGCACTCAACTAGTGCCTGACCTGAATTATATCTGACATGGCCCAAGGTCTGCCTCTTACAGAGACTTCCGGTAGTCTTGAGCGCACGACCTTCGGATCTTCAGCTGTTATCTTTGGGCAAACGGAGGCATTAACCCTCCGTTAAAACAGATGATAGAATAGCTTATACATTTTTTGATTTGGAGTGGCTATTTCAGCCTCCTTAAAGCCTTCTGACAGCCAGAAAGGCAGTGTGTGGCACAGGAGGAGTGGCACCTCCAGGTGAGGGTGGCACTTCTGGAAGTATGCCTCTGGGAGCCACAGTGGCCAGGAACACCTCTGTCTGAACCCATTCTGTTTGTCTCAGGGCACAATCCTAATTTGCTCTGGAACAGGCAGGCTGGGTTGCCTAATCCATATCTAGCATAAAGTTGCGCAGAGCTGGGGTGCAAAACTTGGAGTAGGGGGATTTTATTTCCCTTACCTTCTTGGGCAGAAGATTTAGCCGAGAGGGTTAATGCCTCCGTTTGTCCAAAGATAATAGCTGAAGGCCGTGCACTCGAGACTGGATTGCAGGTGCTGATCCGAGCAAGCCCACTGGGGTGGCTGGCACCTGCCCCAGAGCAAGGGCACAAACTTGCTCCAGTGGCTAGAGGCTCCAGTGCAGTCCCAACCTGCGTTGGATACAGTCGGCCTGTGCTATTCTGGCGCAGGTTAGGATTGTGCCCACTAATGGATACATATTAAAGGTCCCTTTTCTGTAATATTACTAAAACTGAAGAACATAATCAACTTCGTAAATATTATTGTGTAGCCAAAAGCAAGGTGAACTTTCTGGGTTACAAAGGCTATCTGATGTACAAACTTTAACTGGCAGTATGTATAGATAGTCCCTCTCAGATATAGCTAAAAACAATAATGCAGACACCTTTTCAGGAAAGGCCCCAATCACTAAATGAAAGGTACAAAACATTTTTTTTTTTTTTTACAAATGCCCAACTTGAAGAAAGGGAATTCCTTTCCAGATGCACAAATCAATTATTAAATAATTAATTCCATGGGAAATGCATATTTGAACTTATATATATTCATTTCTATGAACAATGCCCAAGCAATGTCTCTCTTAGCTCAGGGTTAGCCCATCTGACAAAACATCCATCTGAGACTACCTCTGGGAGGGGAACTTAGCTCAGGCTCAGGTTAGCCCATCTGACAAAACATCCATCTGAGACTACCTCTGGGAGGGGAAC
>JAJKFI010000001.1:11721975-11737332 GCA_029204185.1 Lerista edwardsae
CTCAAGCCCCTTCGCCACGACAAGGCAGTGATCCATGAAAGGGAACAGAGATACACTTTAAAATAAAACAAAAACTAGGCTCCTACCACTGACTAGGCCCTAATAACAGCAAGCTGTTTAGCCCTGCTAATTCACCTTGTCCTCAAGTCCAAGAAGACAGCAAGTCCAGGCTGATGCATCTTGGCCTGACATAGAGAAGGTGGTCTGAGCTTGGGAAGGTCTTTTCAAGTCTGGTGATCTTCTTGGATGATGGTCCAGAGAAGTCTTGAAGTTCTGCAGGTCTTGATGGTCTTGAAGATCTGATGGTCTGATGGTGGGTGTGCTGTTATACCACTCTGGCTCAGGCGCTTAGACTATCAGGATAAAGGTCGGCCATCTCCTGATTGCAGCACTAGCTAAATGGAACTTTGCTGCATAGATTGCATTCCTGACCCCAGCTGTGACCTCACATCTTTTGCAAAAAACAAAGGAGATAGGCTATTATACTCCTGATTGCGTCAGGGGCTGTGCTGATTACCACCAGCTGGTCTTCAGTAGTTACAGTTTTTTTCCACACCTGGAGTTATGTTTTAACAAAATTGAGTCAAGCCATGGCCTAGCTTTCTTTTGCTTTTTACACCATGTAAGTAGAACAATGGCAGTACCATTGTGTCTTGGGTCCTGGTAAAATGTGTCCTGGTATTGGACATTTAAGAACATAAGAAGAGCCCTGCAGGATCAGGCCAAAGGCCCATCTAGTCCAGCTTCCTGTATCTCACAATGCACAACAAATGCCTCAAGGAGCACACATCTTGGGAGCAGATGCCTGCATCCTGTTGCCTCTCCCTTGTACCTGGCATTCAGAGAGAGCCCACTTCTAAAACCAGGAGATTGCGCATGCCCAACATGGCTTGTAACCTGTGATGGACTTTCCTTCTAGAAATTGGTGCAATCCCCTTTTAAAGGCATCCAGGCCAGATGCCATCAACACATCCTATGGAATAGACTTCTACAGATTAATTATCCGCTGGGGAAAATGTTTGTTCAATACACAATTTTAGTGGATGAACCCTGGTTCTGGTGTTGTGAGACAAGGAAGAAAAATCCCTTTATCCTCCTCTCTATCCGTGCCTTGCATAATTTTGAATGTCTCAATAATGTCCCCCCTTAGGTGCTTTTTTTCTAGACTGAAGAGCCCCAAATGCTATAGTTGTTTTTTTTTCTCATAAGGGAGGGGCTCCAGTCCAGTAATTATTTTGGTTATTCTCTTCTGCATCTTTTCTAGTTCCATTGTGTCCTTTTTGAGATGTGGCGCCCAGAACTGTACCCAATATTCCAGATGCAGCCTTACCATAGATTTGTACTCGTATGATGTACAATGAATCTAGAGCAGTGTCCTTCAAAGTGGTGGGTCACAAACTACCATTGAAGGTTAGAAAGTGCCATTCCCCCTTAAAGGGAGTGGCCCTGGAACAGATTCCCTGACATCAATCCACATCAATTGTAGTGATTCTGGGGGTAGAGAAGCCTTCTGGAGGATCTTGGAGCCTTGCAGCCCTCTCCGTGACCTCATAAGGTCTGATTTGCAATCAGAGCTCACTTACAGGTTTTGATCCAGAGCACCAGTCAAAAACTGGAAGTGAGCTCCGATTGCAAATTGTCGCAAAGGGGGCTGCAAGGCTTCAGGACTCTCCGGAATGCTTCTCTACCCCCAGGTACCTTCACATGCCCCTAGGTCCTTGCGGCGCCATGATTGCTGTGGCGCCGTTGAGGCACCTCCCAGCCAGTGATGGGATCTGGGAATAAGGAAGTGGAACGCTGGGCGGGACTTACTCGTGATTGGCTGCCCATCCGTTCCATCCCGTGGCTGCCCTGGCCTCGGGAGGGGGCCTGTTCGCTGGGGGGAACGGGTGGGGGATGCGCCAGGTGCCTGGGCGAGCAGTGGTGGGGTGTGCCAATCGGGGGCAGCCCCCCCGAGGTCAGGGCAGCCGCAGAACGGAATGGACGGGCTGCCAATCACGCGTAAGTCCCCCCAGCGTTCTGCTTCCTTATTCCTAGGTCCCACCGCTGCTCCCTGCCCCAGTTCCTGTAAGCACACACTTACAGTAGCCTCAATATCCTAATAGGTCATTGAGGACCACTGATATAGAGAGATAAATTCCTTACTCTTTTTTCTTCCCGTATTGTTTTAAATGTATTTTACAAAGTGTCATGATACATCAATCAAGGGAGCTCATGTATTGGGCTGAGCCAAGTGATACTCATACACTCATGTTAACAAAGATTGTATCCGTTTCCAATATATGTATTTAAAAAAGAGATTATGAAGTTGCATTGACTGGTAAGCATTATGGGCTCTAACACTGGAATTCTCAGAAAGTAGTTGTGTCCTTAGTACTTAGTATATCAAGCCATTTACAAAATATCCCTGTACATTATTATACTACTAGCTTTTTGTACTACCGGCGTTGTCCGGGTAACAAAATGATCTTCCAGAGTTTATGAGTTTTGCACCCCTTCTCACCCCCCCCATGCTGACAGGGGCCGAACCCGGACTCCAACCGCGTCAGGAGCGTTGCCGCTCACCTCGGTAACCCCGGAAACTACGGTTCCGACGCGGATTTTGGCTGGTTTTGACCATTTTCACGTGGGGCCCCCTGTGCACCCCACCTCTGGGGGCACTGGGGGGGCCTGACCCCCGCAGTGTCTGTTGCCCGGCCACAAGGCACATGTGTGCCGAGTCTGGCGCCAATCGCTCCAGGCGTTCCAGCATGGCATGGTGGACATCTTGTTTCTCACCCCTTCCCACCCCCCCTTGTTGAGGGGGGGCGAACCTGAACTCCCACAGTGTCGGGAGCGTCACCACTTGCCTCGGCGACCCCAGAAACTATGGATCTGATGCCAATTTTGTCCGTTTTCGACCATTCTCACACGGGGCCCCCCACGCACCCTGGGGGCGCTAGGGCGGCCTGACCCCCACAGTGTTTGTCGCCAGGGAGTGTCGCCGGTCGTCTCAGTGACCCTGGAAACTACGGACTCGACGCTGATTTAGGCCGTTTTCGGCTGTCTTCATGTGGGGACCCCCACGTACCCTTGCCCCCAGGGGCGCTAGGGGGGTCTGACCCCTGCAGTGTTTGTCGCCAGGCCGCAAGGTGTATGCATGCCGTGTTTCGTGCCGATCGCTCCAGGCGTTGAGGAGCTTATGCGAAACATACATGCATGCATGCACACACACACACACACACACACCCAGGCTCTTCTTTATATATATAGATTGCCTGTATATATAGAATCTTCTTTCTCTACATACACAGAAGGTAATTGGACACTGAAGCTGACAAACAGAAAAAAGATTGGGGTTCTGGGGCTATCAGCAATCGTAACTGCTAACAGAGTAGAATGTTTCAATTCCCATCATTCTGAATACCACTTGATGTAGTGTGAGCCTAAATTCTCTTTCCTTGTTTATGCCAAGAATACTGACAGTTTCTTTATGTCCTGCGTATAAACAAAATGCTTTTTGTATTGCTCTCATGACCCTTTCTCAAGCACATCAGCAACCAGTACATACATTATCAGGCTCTATTGTGAAAGATCTATCTCTAATTTAGTGAGCATTTATAAATAATCTCTCTCATGCTTGTTATAAATTTGTACAAGTCTGGAAAAAGACTTGTTTGTACCCAAAGACCTGAAAAGGAAATGATGTAACGATTATTTTATACAGAAAAAAATCTTAGAATGGAAGAAGCATATCAAATTATAATCCTGCTTTGTTTGTATGGATAGTTTGTCCCTACCTCATGCTGTCCTTATTTTAGGGCCTAATCCTATTAAATTCTCTAGCAGAGGCGTTTCTACAGGGATGGCAAAGCTCTAAGTTTTGCAAGAAGCCTTACCTTGCAGTGGAGATTACTCCTCTCCTGCACCGTTTTAGCCAATCTTGGCGTTGCTTACTGGCTACAGCAGCAAGGGAGAGGAGGGATTTACACAACAGGGTAAGGCTTCTTGCAAAACTTAGAGCTTTGCCATCCCTGTAGAAACGCCACTGTTCTCTAGCACCGGTGCTGCCATACTGCAGCTCCAAGTTAAGGAAACCAGTGTTCCCATACCTTGAGGAGGCCTCTGTGGCCACTCCCCCACTGCAGGATGCAGCACACATCCCATTGGCATGCCTGCACCGGCACCGGAAAATTGGATAGGATTGGGCCCATACAAAGCAGATGGCAAGTGAGGAGAACAAGTGTTTATGTAAAGAATAACTTGTTTTGTTAATGGAGGAAGTCATGACCAGAAATAAGCAATTTTTTCTCACTTAGGAACTCATTAGCTGCAAATGACAGAAGAGAAAATTCACAAACTTTGATAATATTTTTTCAAGATATGGGAGAGCCCAATTATCATGCAAGCTGCCCTTTCAGCAGTGACGTTCCGGCCAAGCTCCAGCCAAGCTCCAGCAGCGGAGATCAGCTGGTAGTGGTCCTTAAGAGAGTCCAAGGGATGGATAAAGAACTGCATTTGGGCCCTGGGCCTTATGTTTGACACACCTACCCTAGATTTGCAGCTGCAAGAGCAAAGAAGAGGCATCTCCTCTGCTTTGCCCTCACATCCATGAATGGCTCTGAAGAGGAGGGGCTGTTTTACATGGGCATTGAGGTGCCTGAAAACCTAGCGCTTTCTGCCCTCTGGAAATGCCTTGGGGGGGGGATCATGATGCTCATGGAACACTGAACGGTGATTACGTTTTTTTCCCCCCCTGTTCTTACAAACACTTGTCTTGTGTTCTGTTCTTGAAACCTCTCCCAAGGCAGCTTAATGGAACAGCTTTAGGGCTGCATGACAGGATGTCTTCTGTGTGAGGAATGTGTACAATCAAATCTCCTCTCTCCGTGCAATTTTGGCAGCACAATAAGGAAGCAGGGTCTCTTTTCACAGAAGCTAGATCAGGTGCCTCTGTTTGAGAGCCTCTTCTGGTGCCTAGCTAGCACTTGCCTTGTTTCATGCTCCCAGCAGGGAGAAAGAACCCTGATCCTACTCACCCAGTCTCTGAATCAAGCCCTAGCTTATTTTAATTAGCTGTATCCCACTGCACTAGCTGTGTTCTCTCTTGGTTCTTTGCTGAGCAGACAAAAGGTGCCTTTGTACTTCTTTTCTCCGGACTGATCAGGGACATGAATTTCAAGTGGGTACTTTAACAGGAGTTTAACATTTATATAAAGCAACCCATCTTACATTGTGTGACATGTAAATACTTGGATCACATGTCTAAAGGAAGGTTATGTCTTGCATTATGGTGAAATGCTAATAAAAGATTCTGAGGCACAGATGAGCTTCTTTCTGTCTATCTGGCATTTTATCTGGCAGTCTGAAGGCTCGACAAAGGCTAGGTGGCAATGGAGCTATAATTCACATTGTCAACAAGCAACTATTTAGATGCCTTAGATGTCAGGGAGCGAACTGTGCAAATGGGCACTGGGGACATTGGTTGTTACTAGGTATGTGTACTGTCAGCTCCTACCTTCTGAGATAAAAATTAACAATCTTCCGTTTCCAAAATATCCAAAGCTCCAAAGGCAAGTGGGAGGGCTGCTTTACACAGGAGCTGAGGCTCCTGCAAAACATAGTGTATTGCTCCCTCTAGGAACACCACTGAATTTAAATTTGTGATTCATGGCTGACGGTGGTGCCCAGCAAGGTAGAAAACGAGGTGTCACTAATCAGCTGGCGAGAAGAACGAAGGCCAATGATGCCCTCAGTTATCACCTGCTCCTGGCTCCAGGCAGGTCAATATGATTGTAATAACCAATCAGCTGGAGTGTGGGATTGGTGTCACACTATAAATGCAGCTTGGAGGAGCTCAAAAGAGAACAGAGGAAATGCAGGGGAGAGACAGAAGCCAAGAAAGGCACAGGAGAAAGGACAAAAGGAAGGCAAGAAGTACTGTAACAGCAAATAAGAGGAGCAATGGAGGAAGGGTAGAGAGCAGAAAGAAGCAAAAGCAAAACAATTGGAGAGAGAAAGAACAGCAAAGAAGGAAAGAGAATGGAGATGGAAGGCAGGTGAGGAGCCACAGGAAGGAACAACAGTGGAGAGAAGAGGAGGAAACGTGGCTGCAAGGGAATGTAAGAATATAAGCCCTACTGGATCAGGTATAAGACCCAACTAGTCCAGCTTCCTATATCTCACAGTGGTTTACCAGATGCCTCTGGGAGCTCACAAGGCAACAAGATATCATGTTGCCGCTCCCATGCATCTGGCATTAAGCAAGAGACTACCTCTAAAACCTGGAGGTTGCGTACAATCATTGTGGCTTTTAACCTTCATGAACATTTCCTCCATAAATATGTTCAATCCCCTCTTAATGGTATCTAGCCCAGGTGCCATTACAGCATCCTGTGGCAAAGAGTTCCAAAGATTAATTATGCACTGGGTAAATAAACTCTCCTGTCACTGAGTTTTAGTGGGCGTCTCCTGGATCTAGTCTGGTGTGTGACAGAAAAGAACTTCTCTCTATCCATTTTATATATTCCATGCGTAATTTTCTATGTCTCACAGCTGAATCCTCTGTGTGGTACCCTGTAGACCCAAGATCCTTGCATCATCAATAGTACAGGGCAGGCCAGACACTGGTGTTTTTTTTGCTGGCAGTGGGGGTTGATTGAGGCAGGGATTGGGCAGGATGGGCTGATCGGGGCAGGACAAGACCAATCTCGATAGAGCTTGCAGCCACTTAATCCTGTACTCCCATTCCAGGACTGACACCCCCAACTGCAGCTCTTCAGAGCTATGCCAGTAAAATGGCCGAATGGAAGCAAGGGAGGGGGTCAAAACAGAGCAGTGCGCTGAATCCTAATCTAACTCCTGGATCCGATTGTGCAGTGTGGATCCACACGTAGACTTGCACCAGCTATTTATAGGTCAGGTATGAGTAGCCCTCCCTCATCACTTACCCATGTGTAAGGAAACAATTGTTCCCTTACCTAGAGGAGACCACCACAACTGCCCTCACCATTGGATGCAGCAGTACCCATTTTGGCGCAGCTGCATCGATGAGGGACAATGGGTAGGACTGGGCTGTAAGGTTGTAGTTGTATGCACAGTTTCCTGGGAATAAGTCTCATTGAATTTAATGGACCTTCTTTCTGAGCAGACATGCGCATTCTGGTCCTGTTAATATTGTGGCATTTTAGGACTGTGGTACGTTCAACTATTTTTAGGTTATCAGATATCATAAATAGTCATAGTCATTAAGTACATGATTGTAGCATGAATATTTTAATTGGAAAATGTCTTCTAAGTCATGTAATGTTATATATGTGACCTTTATGTTCTACGAACTGCACTATTATGCATCATTACTGCTGTATAAATTCTTCTTTATAATGCTGTTCTGCTGTGGTTTTAATATCTACTATTCACTTGTTAGCCTTTTTAATAGCACGATGCTTGGTAGCTATACGTGTTAATTAAAATTTTTGAACTCTTTTACAGGAAACTTTTGAGGAGTCTTACTCTTCTAATCCTCCAGTCATTGATAACTTTGGGTGTTGAAAGTTGGTAAGTCCTTGTTTAGCTAATATTTTGTGTTGTGCCTGTTGAAAGGCTCATCTTGCATGTGTGAGAAGTATGGGTGAAGGTTCTAGAAGATTAGCCAATTAAATCTTGAAAAACAAGGTCAGTGTCAAATTCAAGATAGCTAAAATTGATTAGGTTTGGATGGTAAATTAAAATTGTATGGGAACTGTAGAAATATATACGTGGACAGAAAATAATGTGACTTTGGACCATGTGACTTTCCATTCTTTGCAAAGTTGTTGGGAATGTTTGAATTTTGGGGGATATTAATAGTATTATGAACTAGATGGATGAAAACGATGGCACTGAGATAAAATACAGTCTTATACAGATAAAATAGCCTCAAAATTAGGCTAACGGTAACCATAGACTGAGCTTTTTCGAAGAAGATAAGAGTTTATTAAATATAGATAAGAAGGACATTTAATATAATGTATTAGCATTATATAATGCATGTTAATATTATACCAATGAAAATTAATATCATTTTCTGCTAATAAAACCATATTTTCAACCAAATTCTTAATTTCAGTCCAAAACATAATACGAAACTGAAATATGGATCAGTGATTCTCTGTTGAGCAGCCCAATCCTACATAACTCCCCGTGTGGTGATGCAGGGCCAATATACCTGCTGAATTTGATTTGCATTTAAGAGGTAATGTAATGATGTGCCTAAAGCGGCAATCCTATACATCAGCGGTTCCCAAACTTCTAAGCACAGCAACCCACATTGTCCTCCTTGGTGGGTTGCATCATTCCAGGTAGTTCCCAGACACCTTATTGAGTGGCCCCATAGGCTTCTTCTGGCTCGTGCTGGGCCTGCAACCCATGCTATAAGCTTCTGCAGGCCTCAGAATGTCCTGCACATGTGACTGGAATTGACTTACATTCAAATCGGAAGTTGTGTCTGCAAACAGGAAGTCACTTCCAGTCACTTCTGCAGGACATTCTGAGGCCTATTACGGCTCAGTTCCCAAACAGAAATCTACAACATAGACCAGGGCTTCCCACACCCACAGAAGGCCGGAACTCACCCAGTTAAGTGGAAAACACCTCCCAACCGTGGCAGCAGCGTGATCCTGAGAATCGTGCTGCTGTCCTTCCCTCCCCCCACTCCTTAAAGGGACAGAGGCAGAGCTTGAGAACTTCTGCTCTACAGAAGTGCAAAGTATGAATTTGATGTAATTTAAATATGAATAAATGTGAATAAACACATCCTCATTGCAATGAATAACAAATAAATGTGGGGTGTTTTTTTTTTGTAGGATTAAGAAAATTTCCTAGTAATAAACCTAATTGTACACAAGTAATGTTATTACTTATTTATACACTAATAAATTATGTGAAGTGAAAAGCAGTTAATGGCAAAGGCACTTTAAAGCAAATGTTCGTTTTGAACTAAACATGTTTATTGGTTTCCTAAGAGTGAAATATAGGTTACATATCAGTGGCTCTAGATTTTTTGCTTTATGTGCATAATAAATCAGATTAATGTTTTTCATCATGGATAAGTAAAGCTAATTTTTATATACTGCATCTATGTAGTGAACAAATTTAGGGCTATCTTGCATACTGTGTTTCTGAATGCTTTATTTAATTTAAATTAGCCACATTATGCAGCTTAGCCAATTAAACTAAATACATTGATATTCTGCGGTCTATGAAATTATAAGGAAAAGTATGCAAAGTATGCTTAGCAAACACTGAGTTGTCTTCAGAGTAAGCAAAAATGTTACTTACTCTTAGCTCTTTCAGATGATACTGAATTGATTCAAAATTACAGTGAGAATGGCTACAGTTAGGATGGCCTCGTCCACAGCATGGCTTCCTCAAACCTGCACCCATGATTTTGCAGGCGCAGATTCGAGGAATCCATAGGCGCGGCTCCTGGTGCCTCCTGAGCTGCGCTGGATACAGCACATGCCCGCCAGCCTGCCTGCTCTGACGCAGTTTAGGATTGGGCTGCCTGTGGACTTGAGGATATACGTGAAATGTCCTCATCTAACTGATTGGACATGCAGCAGCTGTTGGCTTTCAGCTGCTCTCCTGAAAACTGCAAGAAGATGCACCTTGTAGCACATGCAATGCTGTGCATGTGTGTTGGGTGTGTAGCTGATAGGAGCAGCAGATGACAAGCTGTATGGAAAATCTCCACATCCTGTATTCACTTCCCAAAGTAAAGGGATGCCTTTTAAATGAGGATGGTAAGATCAATAGAAATGTAAAAGAGAGACAGGGAGAGACAGCATGCCTTGTAACGGAATAAGCAGACCACTGCCTCCACTGTTAACTCCACTGTCATCAAGCCTTTCAATACCTGGCACCATTGTGTGGCTATATATAGTTCTAAGAGCGCAATCCAAACTGGGAGCTCTGCCATCACAGTAATTCCTGTGCCAGTAGAAGGTGTCACAAATATCCTATAAGGCATGTTGTGACACCTGATGAGTAAGCCCCTGGTGGTGGCGCAGCCTGCGCCACCCAGCCAGCACTGCATTTGGAGCCCCCAGCTGCCAGCACAGGCAGGTAATGTGTAAGTGGCACAGGGACATGGCGAGAATGGTGGGGAGGGAGGGAACATTTCTGGGTGGGGAAGGTGGAACAGGGAGCACATCAAGCCTGGAAGGGGGGCAGGATTAGCAGAGATTTCCTTCACCATATCTTAACCCTCCTGTGGGCCAAGCAGGTCCTTACACTAGTCTGTTCAGACTTCTACCAGCTAAATAGCTGGTGGAGATCCAAGTAGCCCCATAGGGCAGGGCAGGGCATTAGAGTAAGGGGAAAAATATCCCCTTACCCAGTGATGTCATCTGTAAATGAAGATCCGGAACGCTGGGCGGGACGTGGGCAGGACTTCTGCGTGATTGGCAGCCCGTCTGTTTCATTCCGTGGCTACCCTGGCCTGGGGGGGGCTGCCCCCGGTTGGCGCACCCCCCCCCCCCCCCCCCCCGGCCCCCCGGGGGGCCCCCCCCCCCCTCCCCCGGCGAGCAGGCACCCCCCAAGGCCAGGGCAGCTGTGGAACGAAGCGGACGGGAGGCCAATCACGTGGAAGCCCCGCGTAAGTCCCGCCCAGCATTCCGGATCTTCATTTATAGATGACACCGCTGCCCTTACCCCATGGAGACCTCCAACCAGCTCTCAACTAGTGCTGGATTCAGTACAAGCCATGTGGTCTGGCTGTGCGAGTCCTAGATAAGATTGGGCTGCCCATCATTTATCTTCTCTTGCTATTTTCCACTCACCCTTGGTAATTGCACTTATTGTTCTCAATATACTTTTCCTTGTTCAGCATTTTGAGTGTTTTTTACTATCCCCCATTCCTGCACACATGCGCATGCAAGGTACACCACAACCAACAGTCAAAAATCCAAACACTCACATGTTTTGGGTGACGCATGTATAAACATCCTCAGAATATCCATAATGACAACATCTGTTGGAAGACATATTCTGTTGCAGACAAATTCAGTAAAAGATATAGAAAGCTAAACTAATTATTCATTCAAATTCAGATACAATTTATATACCACTTTTCAACACAGAGTTCACAAAGCAGTTTACAGGCAAACAGTAATAATAAAGTTAAATGGCTCCCTGATCCAAAGGGCTCACAATCTTAAAAAATGCAAAACACCACCAGCAACAGCCACTAGAAAGGCCACTGTGCTGGAGTGAAAAGGGACAATTACTCTCCTTCTGCTAAATATAAGAGGAACACCATGTGAAAAGTGCCTCTTGCCCAGTTAGCAGGAGTAATTAGAATAACAATGCCAAATTATTGTTCCTGAAAAATAAATTATAGAAGATAGTGCCCTGATTGATTTATGGTTATTCTGGATATGTTACACATTTTAAAAATGTGTTAGGTTAGAGCAGAAGACAAGCAAGGAAGGAGGCACCCTGGCAGAAGACCTATGGAGCAATAATGGAACAAAGGAAATCAATTCATCCCTAATTTCTTGGAATAATCACAATGTAGCTTCTGGCAGCGCTTATCCAATTATAGCAAGCTGTTTGGCTCTACAGAACGCTATGAACTGCTAATATACTCTATACTTTGAGTCTATTTTCTGAACTCAGTTTTGCTATTTTCTCAAATGTTGGTCTGGAGCAGTGGACATTGGAATCAGCCTACAGGATTGCACAATGATGTCCCAGAGAGTGTATTCTTATACCAATCAAATGCTACCAGCAGATCAGTCTCATATATGGTTTGATCTGTTTGTGAGTATGTAGACATCCTATTTTACACAGGTTCAGGAATTTCCAGTAATAAACTAGTTCAGAGGGATTGGCATAGATTAGGCACAGGCCTATTTGAAGGTTATGTGTTTTGTCAATATTCTTTTAATCCTGTATATGGACAAACGTTTTCACAAAGTACTATGGGTTTGTTTGTGGGTTTGTTCGTTGTTGGTTTTTTTTTTGGGGGTGGGGAAGTACACAATTTTCAAAATTCCTGTTGGGTAAACGACAAAGGGCAAAGTTCATTGTAGTTTTCATTATATGCAACAGGAGAGTGCTTTTATTCCCAAGGACAAGAAAATTGGAAACAAGTTAACTGTATTCAATTCAGCCAAGCAATCCTTTGCAATTATATGCCTCCGTGGTGATGTGAGTTCCTGCCTTCAGGATGTGAAATCAAAGCTAACAGCTTGAAACACTGCCACTGATCAGCCAGTCCTTTCTTCCTCCAAAATAAAGAACGTAATCTATATTTTCTCTTCCATGGTAGTGTTAGATTGATTTCTTGGCAACAGTTTTATAAAATATATTATTACCCCCCTTTTCCAATATATGAACTTGATGTTACAGCATGAATTATCATGTTTTCACAAAGGGTATTTTTTTAAAAAATCCTTCTTATAGCTTACAATGGTACCAGTATAGTATCATATACTTTCATGGGACCTTTCATTTCTCACAACTTTTAATGATGCCATTCACTGTTGAGAAAAAAAAAAAGTATGCTATGTATACTATGAACTAAGAAACCACTGCTTAAAAATTCTCCTCAACCATAAATTCACCAGCTGGAAATCTCTCCGATTCAATCCCACTTCTATCTGTAAAACAGAGATAATATTGCTCTATCTTGCAGGTTTACTGTAAGAATTACTAATATACAGTATGTGAGCTTTGAACTCTCATATATCACTATATGTCTATGAAGCGCTGTATAAATACAGGGTGATTTTTTTTTTTTTTTTGCAAATGTGTCATTAATAAAAGATCTATGATGTAGATTTATAGCTCAGCATGAAAACCTAATGTGGGGTGTTCAATATTTATAGATAATTTAGAAACTAGCATTCCATTTGAAAACTCTGATTGCAGAAAAGTAGATAATCAAATTTAATAGGTAGAGTACAGTGTATAGAGAATAGACCCCCCTCTGGTGCATTGTACTGCAAGAGTAAGTGACTAAAAACTACTTAGCAGATCTCTTTTTCATTCAATTGAAGGCTTATGAGACAGGAAACTCTAAGACTCATTAGTTGATTATTGTGGTGAGAAAACTATGAATCATTTCTCTCCTCTTAATTGTAGAATTTTATCAGAGTATTTTCCTGCTCATTGCCAAGTATCATCTCCATTATTATGGCTCAGTTCTCAGACAGAAATCTACACCATGGACCTAGGAGTTTTAAATTCCCAAAGATTTATATACTGTATTATCAAAACCACCTTTCAATCCTGAGAACATAGACAGTTGCAAAAATACTGTACACTACTTGTGTTCAACACAATACCCTTAGGCTGCAATCCTGCAGCTTAGCTGCGAATAGGTTTGATTGAAGAAAATGAGACTTAACAAGAAAAAAAAAACTTACGGCAGGATTTAACACTTGCAGCACAAACCTTTCCATGTTTACTCAGAAGTAAGTCACAATAATGGGACTTACTCTCTAGTAAATGTCCATAGAAGTGCTCTTCAAACTGGTGGGTTGTGACCAGTAGTGAAATTCAGGGGGTTTGCCCAGGTTCTATAGAACCAGTTGTTAAATGGCTGGGCCCCGTCCACTCGCTTACCTCGGCTGGCTTCAGGGTTTTTTTTTTGGCTCTGGCTATGATGTCATAGAACCGGTTGTTAATTCATTTGAATTGCACCACTGGTTGTGACCCACCAGCCTGAAGAGCATAGCCCCGTTTCCCTTTAAAGGGCGGGGAGAGGGAGAAAGCAGCAATATGATCCTCAGGATTATGCATCTGCCTGCACAGTAGGGGGCTTTTTAAAATTACCTGAAGATAGCGCTGGGCTCCATGAGATGTGGAGCTACCCAAGACTCTGATGTACATTAAAATGCAATCAGAAGCCATTTCTGGTTTTGCAATAGCAAACCGGGAGTGGCTTCTGATTGCATTTTAAAATACATCAGAGTCTTGGGGAACCCTGCAGAGGCTTCTGCAGGGCTCCCCGCACCCCATGGAGCCCAGCACTATCTTCAGGTAATTATTTAAAAAGCCCCATTCTGTGCAGGCACCGGCACAATCTTGGAGATTGTATCGCTGATGTAGCCCCATCCCTGGAAACATTTAGTTGGTCTTCTCCTCCCATGGAGTACTTTGAAGACCACTGGTCCCAATATACGTAATATCATAGAAAACAGAGTTGGAAAGGACCTTGAAGATCATCAGTTCTATCCATGCTCCTGCCAATGTAGGCTGTCCACAGCTACAGGTCGGCCCTCGGCATCCATCCCAAAACCCTCTCAGATGTCAAAAAAACAGATTGTCAAATCTGCTAAAAAAAATTTAAAAAATAGCGTCCCTTTAAGCATAGTTTAATGTGCTTAAAGTAGGGGACGTGGTGGCGCAGCGAGTTAATCCGCTGTCGCTGGGCTTTCAACCGCAAGGTTGGGAGTTCGAGACTGCGTGACGGAGTGAGCTCCCGTTGCTTGTCCCAGCTCCTGCCAACCTAGCAGTTCGAAAGCACCTAAAATGCAAGTAGATAAATAGGGACCACTTTGGTGGGAAGGTAATGGCGTTCCGTGCGCTACGGCGTAGAATCATGCTGGCCACCATGATCGGACAAAAACGCCGGCTCACAGGCTTTGAAACGGAGATGAGCACCGCCCCCTACAGTCGGTCACGACTAGACCATTCGGTTGTGGGGAAACCTTTACCTTTAACCTTTAAGCATAGTTTAAAAACCTCTTTTCATACCACTGTAGAGCAGCAGGCAGGCACTCGCCAGTACTTAAAACATCTATTTTCAGATTGCACTGAGGCAAGCCAAACTTTGCCTTCGCCCTGACATACTGAAGAATACCATGCAGATGTGATTAAATGCTTTCGCTTTGCATTCTGGGGCAAAGGGTGGGGGTTGGGATCTTGGCATTACCCGGAAATAGCTGTTCTGATAGTTGAAGACTGCTGCCTGCCACTCTACAGTTGTAAGAAAGGAACTCAATTTTTTATTTAAAGGATCAGCAGGGCCCTTCTTGTCGACTGTTTCACCAAATCCTCCGTCCCAGATATTGCTTTCACAGTGTGGTTCTCTCCTCTGGCCGTGTGACAGCAAGCTTCAACAGGTGATAGTAAGTCCAGCCTGGACAGGTCCTCAAGGTTGGACTTGTTCTTTTGTTGGCTGGCCTTCTCACCACATTCTCACACTGGCTAATCAGCTCCACAGTGACTCTGTTCTGCAACAACAGGTACTGCATCTTGCCACAGCCTGGCATTCTGTCTCCCATCCAAAAATCAATCAACCAACCAACCAACCAACCAACCAACCAACCAACCAACCAACCAATCAATCAATCAATCAATCAATCAATCAATCAATCAATCAATCAA
>JAJKFI010000001.1:11754947-11765583 GCA_029204185.1 Lerista edwardsae
GCGAAGAGTCGGACACGACTTAGCGACTGAACAACAACAACAAAAAAGCTCAACTGTGGATTGACCAGGCCTCCTGGACAGTCTTTTCAGCCTTCTTCTGCCAAGTTTGGCCAGTTCAGGGCCGTTTCTGGACAGGGAGAAGGCAGAAGGGTAAAGGTTTCCCCACGACCAAATGGTCTAGTCGTGACCGACTGTAGGGGGCGGTGCTCATCTCCATTTCAAAGCCTGTAGAGCCGGCGTTTTGTCTGAGGACAAGCCTCCGTGGTCATGTGGCCGGCATGACTATACGCCGTAGCGCACGGAACGCCGTTACCTTCCCACCAAAGTGGTCCCTATTTCTCTACTTGCATTTTAGGTGCTTTCGAACTGGTAGGTTGGCAGGAGCTGGGACAAGCAACGGGAGCTCAGTCCGTCACGCAGTCTTGAACTCCCAACCTTCCGGTCAGAAAGCCCAGCAACAGCGAATTAACCCACTGCACCACCACTTCCCTTTAGTTTGTGGTTACTGTTAGTCTAATTACGGTGCTATCCAGTCAACAGTCCCGAAACAGCCATATGTTGCATTTTGGCCTCACTATTTATAACTTCCCCCAATTTAGTTTAATTCTGGGTTAGACAATCCTGGGCCTAAAACTGTGTGTATAGATAAGTACTGGTGGACGTATTTACATGTGTATGAGAGCAGTGTTGGCAACCGTAAACCAAGTTATCTTCTCATTGACCTTAGAGTGGCTGTAGAACTTCCAATTAAGACAGGCAGTTCAAAAAGACCCATTCCATTGCTAGCAATCACAGAAACCGCATCTTTCTTTTTACTTCAATGGCAGAATGAAAGCAAAACTTATTTTATTTTGGCATGTGTGGATCTATTTCCCTGTGAGTTGCAAAATATAGATTCCTGAATGTAGAATATCACAGGATCCAAATATAAAAGCTGGAATGTCACAAATAGCCATGCAGCAGTGCTGTATGCAGAGTCTTTCTGCTTAGGTAATCACAGAGCAAGGAGCAAATGCTGACAACACTGATATTCAAGAATAGAGCTGCCCTCTGTTACAGTAAATCGAATCCTGCAATACAAACTTGCCTCTGGACTTAAGTGTTGTGTATTAGCACAGTGTCTTAGGTAACACAAAACCCAGGTTCTCTGTTGAACAGTATGTTCTTAAAAAGTTCACTTCAGAACACATTCAATTATATATAATAAAGAGATCAAAAAATGATTTTTCCCCTAAAAGCAATTTAAACGCAAGGCTGCTTGTTAAGTACATTTCAAATCTGCTTCATTGCATAAAACTGAAAGAATCAAATATTCCTCTGAGCTCCAGTCTCAAGCCACTTTATATGAAACAAAAAAGAGATTTAGGCCCATTTTTAATCATAAATCAGAATAAGCATACAATTTTCTTCCTCCCCCTGCTATCAAGTATTCTTTTATTTGTATGGAGGATATGCAATTGAATTATAAACCAGAGTGAGTCCAGGAAGACACATTTCTGATCATCCCCCTTTTCCCCCATTGTTTTCAAAATCAAACATTTTGATTCCAAATAGTAACATTTAGAAGAAGTGTTCGTTTAAATCAGGGCCGGCTCTAGAAGTGTTGGGGCCCAATGTGGGGCATCCCCATGAGTCTCCATCCTCCCCGCATAACTGTATGCTACAGCAGGGGAAAGGATGGGTTTGGGCTTTGGGGTGTTAATGAGATCAATTTTAGCCTCTTGTGGACATAAAATAAATCACTATATTTCTTAATCAGAAGTCGTATACCAAGCAATACAAGACAACGCTGAGGCTGGAATCCTGTGGTGCCTGCTGGGCCTATGCACTACGGACCTATGCGCCGTAGTGCTGCTCCTGCTCAAGCCAAACTCAGCTAGCGCAAAAGCAGTTCTAGGTGGGGGGCGGGGGGTGGGCAATGGGTGGGGTGGCCCCAGGGAGGGGGGCAGAGACAGGATGCGGCTGATGGCAGGCGCAAATCCAAGGAAACCTATGCGGAGGCTGGAGCCCCCCCAGGGGCAAGGGCGCAAACATGAGACTCCCCAGTGCACCTAAGGTGCCCTACATATGGCACAGCCCTGCTGGCCTCGCCATTCCAGTGAAGCTTAAGATTGCGCTTTGAGAAACTGTGTTATACTAAACCAGACATTTTGCCCATCTAGGTCTATTGTTAGCTCTGTCTCAGTAGCTCTGTAAAGTTTTAGGAAGAAATCACATGCTAATCCAAGAGTTAAATTCCACATCAAAGGGAGAAGGGTATAGTAGGACATCTCCAGGGATGAGGCAAACTCAGGAGGGTAGAGCTAGAGAACTACCTGCTGAACTGAGGCTTATTTGTACAGTTCACCAACCACAGACCAGTTATGAAGGGTTCAAAGAAAGTCTCCTAGCCCCTATACCTAGCTCCTCCCCCCAGCATAATGGCAGGACCATCACTGTCTCCATTTCTTCTCCCATTTCTGCCACCATCAATAATAAATAATAATAATGCAAGTATTTATATACCGCCTTTCTTTGGCCATTAGATTGCTCCTCTGGCTTTAATTCAAGGCGGTTTGCATAGGCAGGCTTTATCTCTAAACCCGCAAGGGGTTTTTACAAATTACAAAGAAGTTCTATCTTTCAAGAACTACAACAACATACAGATGGAACTTTCGTGGTCTAGTCCTTCTTTCTGGCCGCACGATTGCCTTCCTGCTGGCTGATAAACGGCTTCTCTGCTCCCACCAAAGAAACAGCTGGCCCAGCACAACTCCTCTCTCACAGGCAGCTGGAGACAGCTCTTATCAGTCGCACTTCTCAAGGTCTGCCGCTCACGGAGACTTCCAGTGTTGTCGAACTGGCGACCTTCGGATCTTATATTCGGGCAAACGGAGGCTTTAACCCTCTCAACTAAACCTCCTGCCCTCACCCAATCTTTACTCTCTCCTTTTTCCATCCATCCCCTTGTCTGCCTCCCAGCTACTTTATACCTCTCACCACTTGTTCCCTGTCTCTACTCTCTCTACTTAACCCAGCTGGGTCACTGTTTGGCTGAGGAGGCCTCAACGTCTCAAGCAACTGGGCAACATTCTGGAGCCTCATCCTGTCAGCACAAGCACATTGCCTCCATGAGGCATGGCCTACAGGACCCTTTTTTGGTTTGCTAATCACTGTGTTTTCTTCAATTCAGGAAGTTATCAGAAGCTGGGGGAGGATCTCAGTAGCAGTTGTGCATGCTGAATCCTATTCCCCTTTCACAGCCCGACTCCACCACTTTCTCTCCTCAGACAAATGTCATCAAAATACTGGAGAGGAAGACCCTTTTCCTCTTGAAGGAGACCTATTTGTGATCAGGTGATCCAATAACTTCTGCTGGCCTTCTGATAGCCACCCACCATTGCATTGCATGCTCTGTTGGCATGACTGCATGATGTAAGATGGTGGGGGATAGGATTGGGCTGTAATAGTGTGGCCCTCCTTCAGCCCTATAGGATCTGAGGCATTTGTCATCAGTCCAAGATAACAGTCACAACAGGAACCCCGATCATACTGTCTCAGCAGGCATCCCGCACCTTGTACATATGCATTTAAGCATATTGTGCATCATACATCAGAATAAGGAAGACTACTGTCACCACACAGAATAGTATCCATTCCTAGTCCAGTTCTTCTTCTTCTTCTTCTTCTTCTTCTTCTTCTTCTTCTTCCTACTACTACTACTACTACTACTACTACTACTACTACTACATATTTGACAGCCATTGGCATCTGGAATGTTCAGTGTTATGCCTTCTGATGTTGAGGAACAGCAGGGCTCAAAGTAAAAAAAAAGAATAATGAAACTTTGACATCCACTTACATAATATAGATGGAGAGAGAAATATTAGAGATTTTTAAGATATTTAAGATATTTATATAAGATAAAATATACAAATTTATATTTTGCCCTTTTTTATGTCATGATCAGTTTTAGTAACCCCAAAAGATTGTGTACTAGGATAATCTTTAATTTGATGACTAGTTTTAATATTCTCCACAATTTCCCCTGGCAGTTAGGTCCTGGAGAGATTATTTTATTTCATGATGTGCTTCACCAAGGATTAACGGGGGATTAATTGGTGGTTTGTTCAGTACGTTTTTGCTATGATTTTTATATATTAAATTCTTCCTTTTTTAACCTCAAAACTCATTTGGCATTGGGGTCATAATTCTGTTTCCTTTAGATATCTTTTCCTTCATCAAGTTCCAATTATATTTTCCTAAAGGCAAATAACTTTCCTTAGGTGCACAGGATGAAACATTTTTCTCCCTCCACCCTTCCAAAAATTTGACTAACATTCATAAAGCTCATCAAAGCTGTCCACTTTTGTCTCAAAAGTATAACATCCAGTTGTGTCTCATAGTAAATAAAACACTCAAAAATGTCAACAAATATGGGAGTGATTTCCTACATATAATGACATTCAAAGCTCATGGCCTTTTGGGGAGGGCTCAAATGTTTTTGTTCCCTCTTGCCTTTGTGTGGTGTGTCTTTGTCTGTCCCCTGTGTCTCTATAGCAGTGTCTCTTATAGCCGCTTAAGCGGTTCTCCTTCAAGTTGTTATTGCCCTTAAAAAAAAAAGTTTTATATATTGTACATTTTTATTCTTACATTGTGAACGCCACTCCAGCAAAGGAAAGGCAGGATAATATTTTAAATAAATAAATAAATTTTATTCTAAATAATCAGTACTTGTACTGTAAGCATATTGCTATTTTGAGGGGGGGAAACAAACTACAACTGAATTCATTAGCAAGCATCAACTTACGTAGTTTTGTGATTTTGTATTATACAATCTTGCAACAGAGTAAACATTTGATATTTTATACTATGAACAATTAGTTCGGACAACCAACTGGTTGCCCAAAGTATCATGGACAATGTAGCCCCCAGGTACTACTTAATAAACAGGTAACATGAATCCCTTAGAGCAGCGGTTCCCAAAGTCCTACTCAGATGTTGGGACCACTGCAAGTGCTGGCAGGGGTGGGGACTAGGGCAGGGGGGATGCCCGACAATCGCACCGCAGCGATGGCAGCACTGCAGGCACCCAGTTCAAATGCTGAACTGAAAGGTTTCAATTAGTCACATGTTCTCATTGGTCCAAAAATGTACAGTCCTGGCCAAAAGAATATAGGCAATGATGGATTGTGCAACCTCCTTACAAAGGTGGTGGGCTACTGGTACCGGGTGCAAGGGAGTGGCAACAGGATGTAAGCATCTTGTTGTTACATGCCTCCCTGGGGCACCTGGTGGGCCGCTGTGAGATACAGGAAGCTGGACTAGATGGGCCTTTGGCCTGATCCAGCAGGGCTCTTCTTATGTTCTTATGTTCTTATAAAAGTTTTGAGAATGCCACAAAGATTAATTCACACAAGGTCTGCTGCTCCAGACGTTGTGAGGAGTGATCAATTAATTGCAAAGTCCCTCTTTGCCATGAAAATGAAATTAATTCCCAAAAAACATTTCCACTGCATTTCAGCCCTGCCACAACAGGAGCAGCTGACATCATGTCAGTGATTCCCTCGTTAACACAGGTGTCAGTGTTGACCAGGACAAGGCTGGAGACTACTCTGTCATGCTGATTGAGTTAGAGTAACAGACTGGGAGCTTTAAAAGGAGGGTGGTGCTTGACGTCATTGTTCTTCCTCTGTTCACCATGGTCGCCTGCAAGGAAACACGTTCAGCCATCATTGCTATGCACAAAAAGGGATTCACAGGCAAGGATATTGCTGCTACTAAGATTGCACCAACATCAACCATTTATCGGATCATCAAGAACTTCAAGGAGAGAGGTTCAATTGTTGTGAAGAAGGTGTCAGGGCGCCCAAGGAAGTCCAGCAAGTGCCAGGACCATCTCCTAAAGGTGATTCAGTGATGGGATCGGGGCACCACCAGTGCAGAGCTTGCTCAGGAATGGCAGCAGGCAGGTGTGAGTGCATCTGCATGCACAGTGAGGCGAAGGCTTGTGGAGGATGGCCTGTTGTCAGGAAGGGCAGCAAAGAAGCCACTTCTCTCCAGGAAAAACATCAGGGACAGACTGGCATTCTGCAAAAGGTACGGGGATTGGACTGCTGAGGATTGGGGTAGAGTCATTTTCTCTGATGAATCCCCTTTCCGATTGTTTGGGGCATCCAGAACAAACTTTGTAGAAGAAAAGGTGAGCGCAACCATTGGTCCTATGTTGTGCCAACAGTAAAGCATCCTGAGACCATTCATGTGTGGGGTTGCTTCTCAGCCAAGGGAGTGGGCTCACTCACAATTTTGCTTAGGAACACAGCCATGAATAAAGAATGGTACAACAACATCCTCAAATAGCACCTTCTCCCAACCATCCAGGAACAGTTTGGTGACGAACAATGCCTTTTCCAGCATGATGGAGCACCTTGCCATAAGGCAAAAGTGATAACTAAGTGGCTTGGGGACCAAAACATTGAGATTTTGGGTCCATGACCAGGAAATTCCCCAGACCTTAATCCCATTGAGAATTTGGGGTCAATCCTCAAGAGGCGGGTGAACAAACAAAAGCCCACGAATTCTGATAAACTCCAAGCATTGATTATGCAAGAATGGGCTGCCATCAGTGAGGATGTGGCCCAGAAGTTGATTGACAGCATGCCAGGGAGAATTACAGAGGTCTTGAAAAAGAAAGGTCAACACTACAAATA
Organism: Lerista edwardsae; assembly: GCA_029204185.1. Taxonomy (NCBI): domain Eukaryota; kingdom Metazoa; phylum Chordata; class Lepidosauria; order Squamata; family Scincidae; genus Lerista; species Lerista edwardsae. The sequence goes on from JAJKFI010000001.1 coordinate 11,761,637, forward strand.
CGGACCCTTTGCATAAACTTAATGTAATTGTCAATAAAAGCCTTTGACACTTATGCAAATACTTGTACTTATACTTCAGTATAACATCTGCATGAAGATCTTCCAACACTGGAGCAGCAGACTTTGTGAGAATTAATCTTTGTGTCATTCTCAAAACTTTTGGCCAGGACTGTATGCATGCACCTATGCAATACTACTATGCAGTAATTCTATTTCAGTATGGTTACTCCAGATTCACACCAGTCAGGTCTGCCCTTGAAGTCTGCCAAAGTTCAAGTCTAGGTGTTGTCTGTAATGTGTTCTTCAAGAGGTGGTGGTTTGAATGAGTCAAGTGCTGTTTTTATATGCCCATTAGAGAGCATTTGAAATGTGGATAATGGTTACCTTCCCTGAGCTTAAGAGGTAGGATGGTTAGAAATCTGGATAAAATACCAGCAGTTGGAACCAAAGATCAATTTTGTCCAGAGGAATCCTTCCTTCAAACGAAAACCCTTGGATCAAACCGTATGTTCACGAAAATCTATTACTGCTGCTCAATTCTGCTATAATTCCTATAAATGAAACATATGACTTTATGCTTCCTTCTTTTTCCTTGCATTTCATTTTTACTACTTGGCAATGATCTGCCATGGCTTCACTTTGCTACACTATCTCTGTCAGGCTCTGTTGCTTCTAGTGTATGAATCCGGCCCTAGGGCTGCAGGTTAAAATTGTTAAGGGGCTTGCTGGATCTGCTTTTTCCTTTCTTCTCTTCATAAGTAATTATGAGCAATTTGCTCACTGTTATGAGTATAATAAAAGGTTCTGTACTACTCCAAGAGGCAGCAAAATTACATTTTATTGTAGTAGCTGTCTGAACAGTTTTCTAGGGTCTGCTGTGATTCCTTTGCTATATGCATTAACTTGGCTCACACTTCCTTGATGGAAATTAGGGTAATTTATTTTAGGCTTGACTATGGGCCTGACTTTCATGAATAGAACATTATTAGTGACTTGAACATGGAGTTGTAGGATGAGGCTGTGCACAGGTGGGTAAGCAGCCCATGAGTTATTTCTACTGAAAATAAAGTGTGTTTTATTGCTTTCTGCCTCTCACAGAATAGTCACTCACAGCATTCCATGTCCTGGAAATGATAATATGCTTTATCATTAAGAGAACCAAAAGAGAAATGAGACTATAGGTTCACAGGTGTTAATCAGGCTTACATGTGAAATTATGAATGTTTATTTGAAAATAAGGCAAAATGAATTCAACAGAGCTTAAAAGTAAGGACTGCAGGGCTGTTGGCTCTGAAAGCTAATCCTTAGTTTGGATAAGTGACTTCCATTAATTTCCATAGATATTCTTTGGTTTTTAAATGATCCGCAGTTAGTAATCATATGAGAAGTTTGCAGAGTCTGCACCACTTTCTAAAAGTTGATATTTTTCAGTGTTTGATTAATTTTATGTGAAAACATATACTAAATATAAAAGAGGATAAAAGCGAATAATATGCTTTTCCTTACTTTTCCTGACCATAATATTGCCTCTTTTTCATTATAAGATCTTTTTTCTTCTTCTTTTCACTTTAAATGTGGACTTGGCATCAGTGCATCCATTCATCACAGATATGTTGCTGATTTCTTTCAGGAGTAGCCAAATATGGCTGCTTGAGATAGTAATCTCAAGGTTTCCCCTAATTTGCCATTCTGCATCAGATGTAAAGGTGCATGGACCCATAGGTGTAGTTACACAAATTTTTAAATGGCCAGGTATGAAACATACCCTGAATTCTGGGATACACAAAGTTTAATAGTGGACAGTAGAGGACAAGCGTAAAGGGACATTAAATACAGTTGTACTTTTCTGGAGCTAACCCAGAAATCAGAAATATAGATAATATATTGCAGTAACATCCAATGGGACATGGAAAAAGGGAAGACCAATGGGCGGATATTTACAGTTATAAATTGGGGATATAACAGAATTGGACTGAGCACTCAATCTACTGGGGGTGGATGGGGAGGTTTAAATCTAAGTCAATGCTAAGACACCATCAGGACACCCTCCCCAACCCCAATTCCCGCCCCGCCAACACAGCATATATCCAAGTAGGACTTTGAGGACCACTGGTCTATTGTTATTAAGTGCCAAACACTTCTCAGAAGGTTTACTTAGTTTGGGTGATTGTTACCTTCCTTGACAGGTGAGTCACCAATGTTATCTGTCTGCTACTTGAAGTATGCAGCTAGTCTGTACATCTTCGGCATTTGCTGGAATCACATGGAGTGCTTCCATTAGTTTAAGAGGCAATTTGAACTGGCCATAAATCTGAGAAACAAAGGTTTATAAAATATAATTTCATAACCTAAGAGTAATTGATCTAGCACAGTGGTTCCCAACTGGTGATCCATGAACCACAAGTGGTCCCTATGACCCTGAGAAGTTGTTTTGTGGGGTCTCAAAAAAAAAAGATAATCTCTTCTAGCATTTCTATCACTTCTAGCATCTCACCAAGTAAGCACCCCCCAATGGACCACCAGAGAGGGCAGAAAATATACCCACACACACACAGCCACAGCTGGCACTTTCAGTGTCTTGCTGAATGTTTTCCCCTAGACTTCAAAATCTGAAGTCTACACATATTTTGTGTATGTGTTCAGGGGATGGAGGGGGGGGGAGGTTGCATGTGGTCCATGACAATTCCAACCTCCTAAAGGTTGAGAACCACTGATCTAGCATAAGATATCAAAAGTTGAATCCTGGTTCAGAACTACAGAACAGATGACCAGGTGTAGTAGATAATCTTACAGCAGTACCAGTGGTACTGTTCATCTGCATTATGAAAAAGCCCCGATTGGGAACATACAGTCCTCTCTTCATCCAAGTTGCACTTGATTTCCTTTGATTTCCATTCCACTCTCTGCTGCCCAAAATCCCAAGGCGTTTGTCTTTGGTGCATATTTCAATTTTTCATGTAGTTCTTACTCAAGCAGCTGGTGTGCTAATAATACTAGCCGTAAAAACGTCGAACAGCACACATTTAAATATGTGTTTTAAAGTAAATGTATTGAATGCACAGAAGCCATAGATGATCTCAGTTTCTTATAAAGTCCAATATGCTGGTGAGTGGGAAGCGTTAAGAGCATGCATTTTGTCATTAATTTTGGAAATTTCAGAATTTGGTAAAGTTCCCAGCAGTACAAAAATGCTGTGCGTGATGCTTTTGTGAGATAGGAAGAGGGTGGATGGCTAACTAGTCAGTGACTAAGGCTGCAATCCTATGCACACTTTCCTGGGAGTAAGCCCATTGAACACAATATAGCTTACTTTTGAGTAGACATGTATAGGATTGTGCTGTAAGTAGCATGGCATCTTGAGGGATGACCTGGTCAACCTTGTACATCTAAGGAAAACATGCAATAATGAAAACTGGAAAGCTTTTGGCAAGCAGGAGGGAAGAGAGCATTTATCTGTGCCAGAACAGCTGTTGCAGCACAGGACAGATCAGGATGTAACTCCTATATATAGGATATTAAAATAACTCCGCAACTGAAAGAATGAGTTGTATATTAAAGTTTCAGTTTCTAACACATTGAGGATTGAAAATCATCAACGGAACATTCATGAAAGTTCCTATGCACTCATTTTTGGATTCTCATTTAGCTTTTCTTCATAGGAGACTATTTAAAGTATCATTTTATACATTTTGCTAAATGGATTAAAGGCAAATGAGCTCAAGGGAAACATTTTCATTGAACTACTACCAATCTTTATTATTAAATAGGGGTGATGTGCAATGAAATGTCAGCAGTTGAGCTTTCTTTTTCTTTTAATCAGTAAATCTGAAGTAATAAGCCAGTGCTGAAAAGTACATGTGCTTTAAACACACACACACACACACACACACACACACACACAGAGAGAGAGAGAGAGAGAGAGAGAGAGAGAGAGAGAGAGAGAGAGA
>JAJKFI010000001.1:11765593-11778720 GCA_029204185.1 Lerista edwardsae
AGAGAGAGAGAGAGAGAGAGAGAGAGAGAGAGAGAGAGAGAGAGAGAGAGAGAGAGAGAGAGAGAGAGAGAGAGAGAGAGCTCTCCTTGGAACATGATTTCTAGGTACTTGCATGTACATCCCCCATGAATCCTGCAAGACAGTCAGAGCCGGAGGAGGCTCTGATCGCGCCTGGGGTGGGGCTGTGATGAAAGATGTCACTGTGCCCTCTGCGCAGTCTTGCCATGCCCCCTGCTTCCAGAATAGCTCAATTTTGGAGCTTAATGGAGGCAACAGCGGGTGGGAAGGCCCAGTTCCATACCCCTTTCTTCCCTGGGGCACCCAGCTCCTTCGCTGGTGCCCATGGCAGCTACACGACCTATGGGCACGGCGCCTCTGAAGACAGAAGCTTGGGAGAACAAACTTGAAAATTTGAACAGACCTGCAACAGGGAAAAACCTAACGTATACCCCTCCTCCCGATGTGCTGACTCTAAAGTCTGCGTGAAATGGCCCTAGCTTCCCCCACACACCCCAAAGCATCACATCCTGGCTCAAGGTATCATCGGCCTTTGCTGTTCTGGGGCAGGTTAGGATTGTGCCCTAAATTTCATAGGCTTCCAGTTTGTTTATGATTGCTATTCAAAGTGCTTCTAAAAGTCCAAAATGTTTACAATCAAGGTACATGAAAGACCCCCTGGTGAGATACAAATCTATCCATCTCTTAAAATCTTGTAGGAAGGCTGTCTTGTGTGTTCTTCTAAGCCTTCTCAAGTTCAGCTGTCTGATAAGTGAGAGGGCCTTTTCAGTGGTGAATCCCACCATTTGCAACATCCTGGTTGCGTAAGATGTATCTGGCTCTCTCTTTCCCAGTGTTTCAGCATAAACGAGATACTTGGCTATTTCAGCAGGCCTTCTCTGATCTGTGTTGATTATAACCCCCCTGAATATGGTTTCCTCTGTTTGCTATTTTAAATTAGTGCTCCTTGTGCGGTTTTCTCTGTTTCCTGCTTCTGTTTTGATTGCTCTTCATTTTTCTTAATTGTTTTTAATTAATTGTTGTAAGCTGTATTGGAGGAAGGTGGGGTATACATTCTTTTTTGATTTTTTTATTTGTACATGTAACATATAAACAAATACTATAGACAATACACTTGTACAATTGTGCACCCCTTCACCTTCGGGACATCAGTTCACATAACCTATACAATCCACCTTCTTTTTACTATTATTTAGCCATATCCACATATCCCCTCTCTCTTCAAATAAATAATCATCTTTTGGATACTGTCCTTTCCCTTCTTCAAAAACACGTCTAAGAAATGCATCCCAGATCTCCTTAAAGTAATTTATTTTCACAATCCCTTTCTAAAATTTCATTTCCATTGTTAATTTATTGTTTATTGCAACACTCCACATCTCCCCATACCAATCCTCCCACCTGAATTTAAACCTAATTTTCCCATTTTTTGCTATCATCATTCTTGTCACAGCCATCATAATTATTATTAATTCTCCCCCCCCAATTTAAACTTACATCCCCAAAACTATTCAATAATGCAATTCTAGGATTTACCTTCACCTCCTGTCCCACAATTTCACTCATCTCCTTAAACACCTCCACCCATATTTCCTTCACCTCTATACATTCCCACCACATATGGAAATAAGTTCCTAGAACTTTTTTACATCGCCAACATTGAGCTGGTATATCTGATTTAATTAAATTAAATTTAACCGGAGTTATATACCATCTCCAAATTACTTTTAAATAATTTTCTTTTATTCTAGTAGACATCTTTTATGCAATTCTTTTATTCCATAAATTTTTCCATTCATCAACACTTATTTCCTCCTCTAAATCTTTCTGCCAAAATTTCAGACTTTTATGTTGTTCCCTCTTTTCTCCTAGAATCTTGTATATTTTGCTAACTATGCCTTTAAATCCTATTTTGTTATTCTCCTTCTCTCCCTGCTCAATTAATTCTTCAAATTTAGTCAACTTCCTACAATTTCCAACTGTTTTTCTCATTTCTTTTATCCAACTTTCTAATTGCAAAATATTAAGCCATGACATTCTTTCTGTTTGTAAATTTTCCTTTATTTCCTCGCTTATATCCATTTTCCTATTCTAATCCTTTAATTTACTAGTCTTTGAAAAAAGATAAGATAATTCCTCTTATCTCTTTTTTAAGATTATCTGGAAATTTTTCTAATTCCATTAATGGAGTTAACGGGGATATTTCTGGGCTTGGAATTTTCTTATAGTGTCTCCAAATCTACGTCATTTTTTTCAAAAAGGGATTTTTAAATTTCTTTGTATTATTTTTGCTTCCTATCCTAAAAATTTAGTTTTCTATTGATTCATTCAACTCTTCTCCTTCTATATTTAACCAAATTAGATCTCTTGATTGAGTTATAATCTCTGGGATGTATCTCAAATGATTAACTATGTAATAGTTTTGGGGATGTTTTATATTGGGTAACCCTAGACCACCTCCTCTCTGTGATAAATATCATTTTTTTTATTTATCCTTGCTTTTTTATCACCATTACAAAATCTATTTATCACATTCTGCCATTCCTTTAATTCATTCTCTGTTAATATCATTGGCAGCATCCCAATACAAAATTTATTCTTGGTATAATTTTTATTTTACATAAAGCTATCATTCTGGGGTATACATTCTTAAAATGAATAAATACTTGCACATCAGATAGATAACTTGAAATGGGAATGAAAGTGTGTGTGGTTCCCCTCCCCCCACACAACAAAATTCCAGAATTCCCCCCAAAACAAAAACACACAAAATTCTAAAAGTCTTGAGATCTTTGCTATCCCATGTACCTATAAACCTTAAATGGCTTTCTATGCTCAGATATCTTAAGAATATTAGCATTCACTAGAAGAATGAGATCTCAGGTGTAGTTCATTCTTCAAGACAAACACTCCAGACATCTATCTTAACTCTGTGTCACTCTCCCAGAGAGTTAAATACTACTTGGAAGGTCACAGCCTTGTCAAATCTGTAAAGACTTTTTGACCAATGTTTCGTTATTATGCTTCAGTGGCTAGACATATATCACTGACCATTTTGCTTATCTGACCTTGTTACCACACACTATCACCTTAGCAGCCTGTACACACTCTGAATGCCAATTGCTAAGCATCCAAAACTTCCATTACAGGCGTCTCCTCAAACATTTTCTTTCTACCTTACTAATTAAGGATGTCAGAGCTTGTGACAAATTGTGCCATTTCATGATAAAGTGTATTTTATGGCCATTGAAAACAAAGTTTTGAATTGAATACGTGCCCAATCCTGTGGGCCATAACGCCACAGGTACATGTGTACTGCTGTCTCTGGGTGTTGTAAACGTGTAGTAAAGCATGTTTATGCCACCTGGAGAGAAGGTGCCACCCGCGGTGGGGCTGTGCCAGTCGACGCTATGCCCCAGGGCTGGCGGTACAGATGGAAGGTGCTTCAGCATAACCAGCCAGCGATAAGACCAACCAAGGCATGTGGGAAGCTGTGAAGGGGCAGAACTGGGCAGGGGGAAAGGAGGGGTGGACCAAGCTGGGTAGTGGCCCTGATCGGTCTTTTTGGATCTACACCTGCAATTGACTGGGTGCAGACGAGTTCTGTGTCTGCCACCATAGCCTGGGAGGGGGCTCAGGATTCTGCAGCAGACTCTGCCACCATCCCTTCTACTCTCATGGGCCTGATCCTCCCTGGGCCACCTTCTCTCATCCAGTTCTACCCTCCCCTCCCCTTCCCCCTGTTCTCCCCTCTGCCCCAGGAATCCTTACCATCAGCTGACAGTTACACTTACCACTGACTGCTCCAGCAATAAGTCTTCCCAGCACTGAGGCCCAGCGCCCACTTCTACCACTGATGCCATAGTGCATCAAGGCACTTTTAGGACACCAGCACCGGTGCTGGGTTTTATAGCAGTGGGCCCTTGGTTAAGTACCCAGATTAAAGCCCAGAGTCCCTGATGTATTAGCAACTCACCAGATTCACCTATACTAAGTAACTGTGTAACTCCCATTATTGATATCATTACCAGTTTGAGGGCACAATCCTAACCTGGAGTTGGCACCTTTAAGGCAGCAAAGTTTGGCTGGCACAAAGGACACCATAAAGTATGTTTGGACCACTCTCAGAGTCCAGCTCACAGATGTGCACCATCCTCCCTGACTCAGAGTAGTCCAAACACTCTCAGGGAAGTGTTTAGCGGAGGCCCTTGTGCCAGTCAAGCTTTGCTGGCCAAACTGTGCCAGCCTAAATCCAGGTTAGGATTGTGCTCTGAAGCAAATCTATTAATATTAAAAATCTATGTTTTAAACTAGGGGTTCCAAACTATGGTCCAGGGGCCAAATCTGGTATGCCTCATGATTTTATCCAGCCCACAGCAACTTTTTTTGTGGTAGAGCGTTTACTAATGTTCGACATTTTTACCCATTATAGATCATTTAAGCACAGCATTGTTTCTTTGTAATTGTGACATTTCTCTTTTGTTCTGAATAATATCATGCTTATTACAAAAAAGATCAAGTAAAAAAACTTATTCTTTCATTTAAATTCCATTCACTCATTATAAAATTGATATTTTTTTTTGACCTGCAAAAATTTGTATAATATATGATGTGGTCTTTGTACTGAAAAGTTTGGACATTCCTATTTTTAACAGCTAGGTTTTCTGCCAATTGAAATGGTTGACAGGAAAAATTGGCATTGGTAAAACTGTTGTGTGTATAGCAGGTTATTTTAAGACTTATACAGTTTTTGCCCAATCATTAAAATAAGTAACTGGCAAACGGTAAATTCAAAACTAGTGTTATGCCTGATTGCTTACTTTTTGTATCCGTAACTGTTACAGAAACGTATTTAAAACCACTAGAATAATGTTCACAAGGAAGTACATTTTTTTAAAAAAAATTATAATGCATTTTCAGCATAACTGTAATCAGGATACTGAAATTCTAACAGTGCAATGGCCTGTGCTTTATACTATGCAGGGTAGAAGGCTCTTAGAGGTCATATTTCTCCCCTTACCCCATGTCAAGACCCAGCCTGCCTTATGTGGCTACTCAAATCTGTGATAGCTATTTATCCCATGTAGGGCTACCCGATCCGGGAACAGGGGTTACAATATAGCATGAGATCACTGCTGATCCTGCCTCCTCCCAGGCCTGACTCTTCCCCATTTCACCCTCCCCTCACCAGAAATGCGCCCTCCACACCCCAGAACGTCCTCTCGCCACCCTCTCCAACCTTTTGTGCCACCCAGCACAAACCTACCTGCTCCGGCCAGGTGTGATCTGGCCAGTGCACATCCTTGTGCTGTTGCTGCCAGCTCTCAGATCAGCATAAACATGCTTTATGGCATGCCTGGAACTCATAAAGTAGTGCTGGCGTAGGGGACCTGCACCAATGTAAATCACAGTGAGGATTGGGCTATAGGAGCACAATCCAGAGCACTCTATGGGCCAGCAGAAGTCCCTTGTGTGGGCACAGTTATTGTCACAAATGCACCATAAAGCACATTTGCAATGACTTAAAGGAATTACTCGGGCCTGGCAATATGCAGGTAAGGCCAGCCAAGTTTGGCCAGCACAAGGGGTTGGGGAGGGTGAGGGGAGGTGGAACAGGGTGGGCGGAGGCAGCCTGCCTATTCTAGCTTGGGGTTTGGATTGCGCTCTATGTTATTTAGGGTGCAATCCTAACCTGGTGTTAGGCCAGCACAGTTAGGCCAGCAAAATTTGCCCGGCACAAGGATCACCATAAAGCGTGTTTGGACCACTCTTAGAGTCAGGGAGGATGGGTCCAAATAAACATTACAGTGTCCCTTGTGGCAGCCAAACTTTGCTGGCCTAACTGTACCAGCCTAACTTCAGGTTAGGATTGCGCCCTCAAACATTTATTCTGCTTTCAAGTTTCTGTGTGTAACACATACTACGTTTAATATGTAGGGTTTAAAATACTTTATTCTTAATGTAGTTCAAGTATAGTGTATTTGCCTCAAATGAACATAATTTACCTAATTCAGATGTTTAGCTAAACAATTTAGTTTACATTTGCAATTTTCATGATATTTACGCTTAAATAACATTTTAAATTCATTTTCCGAATTCATTCATATAGATTACTCGTATCAAACATTCAAGAGTACAGAGTTGAATACTGCATGCATCATGTCTTTGCAAGAGAGTTCAATGAACTCCTTAATGTGACAGGGAAAGATAACACACCAAGTGACTTATTATGCTTGGGAGACTATAAAAAAAATTGACTGACAGAGGTGTTGTTGCTTTTTTTCCAGGTGGGTATAAAAGGCAACTGGTTTCCTGGCCTTTGACAATCTAGTTAAGTATTTGACTGACAGAATGCTGGCACCAGCTTTGGAGGAATCGATCAGCCTCAACTCAAGGTACAAAAGTTCCACAAAAATGAAGCTGAATCTAAGACTGAATTTGCAATGTTAATTAATCTTCACTACCAAAATAAAATGCAGTGAATAAGCGCAAGAAAAGTTGAATTTCCTTTTCTAGTCTTTTAAAATGAAAATAGCATCATTAAAAATGACAAATAAATGAAATAATAGAATGACAAAGATAATGATGTGTCGTCCATAAATCTAATTTTGTAAAATTTGGAAATTCATTTTGGACTGAAATAGACTTACAGATACATGTTTTTTTTTTATTTACATATGCAAGCACCCAATGTCTGAAAAGTAAAGACAAATACTAATCACATTTAACAAAATGATTATAGTAACTATCAAAGCAATTTGTTTTTTGTCATAATTGTCTTAATTAAATAGCATACTTATTGTGTAAATTAATTAAGATAGCAAATTGCCCACACAGTATAATAAGTCATGGGACAATGTGATCTGGATTCAGTGTGAGCCGCAACGTTTAGAATTTACATTTAAGAGGTTTTAAGGGCCCAATCCTATATTCTACCAGCCTGCACCATGCAGCAATGCTAATGCAGCCTCTGCTGCTGAGGACCAGGCCAGTGGGGAAGGATAAAGAAAGTGTTTACTTACCTCCTCCGCCTCTCCCTGGGACCAATGAGAACTATTCAAATCTATGGCAGCTTTTTTGCTGGCATAAATCTGTTAGGCTAAAGATTGTATGTCAGTCCTGGGGGGCTCTGGATCTTGGGGTACTGCAGCAGCTGAGATCTGCTCCATTCTACCCATAATCTGCTCCATCCTTGTCTGATCTACAGCCCAATTTGCCATACCACCAACTGACCTTTGTCAACAGCATGTTGGCAGCCTGCCAATGATGGCACAGTGTTGTACTGGTGTTGGTGTTCATTGTACTTATTGGTGTTGTACTGTCAGCAACAGTCTGCAGACTGTCAGAGCAGCTTGTGCGATGGGCCCTGTGCCATATGATATTGGATCATGCAATCCACATGTGTATCAGGAGGCTACGATATCTGACCTAACTCACCTGTATCCTTTCAGTGTGGGTTCTTACCTTGGAGGAGGCCAAATTACCTCTCTTTACAGCACAATCCTATGCATGCCTACGCAAAAGTAGGACCCGTTCAATGAGACTCTCAGGAAACATGCATACAGAGGCAGATCTAAGGGAGGGCAAAGCTCTAAGTTTTGCAAGAAGCCTTACCTTGCAGTGGAAATCACTCCTCTCCTACACCGTTTTAGCCTATCCTCACAGGGAAAAGCAACATCTTGGCATTGCTTACTGGCTACAGCAGCAAGGGAGAGGAGGGATTTACATGATAGGGTAAGGCTTCTTGCAACACTTAGAGCTTTGCCCTCCCTGTAGATCCGCCTCTGCATGCATAGGATCAGAGCTGTAGTCTTCTGAATTGGTTTCTTAAAGAGCTGGAGGGTGTGAAGATAAAGAAAAAGATCTCCAGGTGGTCAAGTGCCTGAGAATTTCCTAGCTGAGAATCAAAAGTGGTTATGAACCAGTGTCGGAAAAATGAAATGTGCATTCGAGATTCTTAAGTGGAATGAAGTGACTTATTGGGGAAAGGCAACAAATAGTCTTAACAAAGTGCTTCAGAAATGAGAACAAGTAGTGTTTTTTTGAGTGTCACAGTGCAGTGGCTGTACCGGTCTGGAGAGAAACCTGTTTGGTTGCAGCAGGGATTAAAAAATACACAAGGAAGAAGCCAGAGAATGGAGTTACCTTCTTAAAGCCTTGGTGAATGGAGTGTAGGTCGCTGTGGCAGCTGGTGTGATGGAAGTGCAGCAATGTAGCACAATGGGGATGTTAGAAACACATGAAAGTTTGGAATACATGGAGAAAACCTGGGGTGGAATGAAAAACACTTTAATGTTGAGCAAGGAATTTCACGCCTGCGGGGTTGAATGAGGCGCCATTTGGAGTAATCTGGTCAGTTTTCATTGCATGTTTTCATGTAGCGTGAGTAAACAATTCTCTAAATCAAAAGGGGGCTGTTTCTGACTTTTTTTGTCCGAACAGGTTTATAGCCCATTCCCATGTGCTGTGTGCACTGTGGGAACTTCTTGTTTTCTAGCAGAGCACTATGCTTTACAACACTGCAAAATTCAACGCACTGTTGCATGCTGCCAGGCCACTGCTGCAAATGGAAAATGGCAATGTGCATATAGCAGTGGCGGCTGAAGCTCTGCTGGCACTGGCAAGGTGCTGGGCGAGATGGGCTGTGGGTAAAGGGAGGGAGACGGGGAGTTTTAGGGCAGATCAGGGGGTGGCAAGGGGAGGACTGAGGAGGAAGGGGGTGGAACCTGGCTGCACTACTTGTGCTAGGATCCTAGCCTTCTCCTTTCAGCTGGTTATTCCCTTTCTTCTCCTTGGACTTACGCCAGCTATAGAGCTGGCATAAGTGCAGGGAGACCCATAGGACATGAGGAGACCTCCTCGGCACCCACCCACCCCCACCATGGTGCCTCAGCACCAATGGCAGGGGATAGGGTTGGGACATTAGTTATTGACACTTATTTCCCAGTTCCATTGACTGTTCTGTGAAAGAGAATCGAATTAAGGTTAGGGGAATGGCAGCTGTATTCAACATCTGCCATGCGAGAAAAGGTTTGACTGTGCCATCCTTTTTGAAATGCAAGATAAAAGAGGGTATGATATTAGAATAAGGTTGGAGAAGAATCTCAGAGGTTTGAGTCTGTTGCTTGTTAGCAGGAGTTCCCAAAGTGTGCGTTGCGATGCCTTAGGTCATCGAGGTACATATTTGCAGGGATTTCTGGCATGTCCCCATTGGCCCCTCCTCCCTGTTTTCCTGGGCACTGCCACCTCAAGATTTTGCAAGATCTTGAGAAGATAAAATCTCAGAAGAACTCATGTGGTGAGTTCTCATGGGGTGATATAGTGAAAAACTGATATGGTGAAGAGTGCCCAGCCTGTTCTAGGCGACTTCTCTGCAAGGGCTCTGAAAGAGAGAGGGTTCTCCTGGTCCTGCCATTGTTCCTGAAAACCCATTTGATTACAATGGCTAAGAGTGCCTTTGCACAGCTGTGACCCTTTCTGGGGAAACTAGATGTGACTATGGTCTGAGTATGGGCTTGGTCGTATTTCAGTTAGAGTGCAACATACTCAGAGCCCAATCCTATGCATGTCTACTCAGAAGTAAGTGTTGCAGTTTCACATCTCACAGTCCAGAACTGGTTGAAACTGGCATTCCGTCTCTGCTTCTCCAGATCAGATAGACACCTGTGAGTCCTTGAGCTGGTCAGCTTCCCAAGCTTGTTAGGGCAACTAGCTTTACTCCCTTTCCGATAGTGTAATGAAAGCAGGCAATTTCACACGGGAAGAACTGGCTACAAACACTTTGCTTTCTCATGAGATCATAGTGTCCAAAGGGGCACCTCATTGGGTAAAATGGGGCACAAGGGTCTTCAGGTATCCACCTACCAGATATACTCTGGTTGCATCCTTTTGTTCTTGTGTAGAAGAATTTTCTCACTGTGTGTGCACTAAGATGTAAAACCGCACTGAAGAGCCGCCTGCGCGCGGCACTGCCTTCGCCGGCTTTCCTAACCGGCAGCTTGAACTTTTTCACCTTTCACACTTTCGCTACTGAAACCAATAAAGACTTTGACATTGAAATGTAGCGATCGCTTCGTTCCTTCGCTCCGGAGCGCTAAGGCAAGCGCTAGAATGGGTCCGCAAGCCCCCAACTCTGCTCTAACCAACACAAATCCACAACAGTAAGTCCCATTTTGGTCAATGGGCCTTACTTCTGGGTAAGCATGGATAGGATTCCAGCCTCAGTGTGTGTCTCCCCTTGAAAAAGGTTGGAAAACTGCAACTGGTACAGAAATCTGTAGTCAGGTTGTTGCTGAAACCTCCTGAGTGAAGTATGACAGTCCTTTGCTGCTTGCACAGGTTATGCCATTTTGTTTTTGCAATTCAGAGTTCTGATTGTTACTTTTAAGGTCTCAAAGTATCAAAGTACTTTAAGAATCACCTGCTCCCACAGGTTCTCACCCACTTGTTATCAGTGTTGGGAACAGGTTTTGAAATGAGAGTTGAGTCAATTCAGGAATCTCTGCCCCTTGTGACTTGACATGTGCACAAGTCCTAGTGCGCACTTGTGGCAACTCCACCCTGGAATTTCATGAGTCATTTTCACTACAGTGCGAGTCAGGCACAAATATATGCAACTACAAATGGTTGAAAATGGGAGATGCAGGGGGCAGTCGGAGTTGTCTTTTCACACTTAATGTTAACGTTCTGGCGGGCCAGCAATGCGCTGCTGACAGAGCTTCATTCCTTCCACTGAAACACCATTTCATTTATATAAGTAAAGCATCAAAGCCAGGCTGACCTGTAGCGGTTACTCGAGCAAGCAAACGAGCACACACAGCTGCAGCGAACCTCCGGCTCCCTACGAAACCAGCCGCTGCAATGAAATCTCCTCCACCCCTCTGTTCACATTGCAACTCAGAAGAACAGAAGAGAAAAAAAATAGTCCCAGCCACAGCAGGTCATTCATTCAGTGAAACCTTTTTTTCCACCGAAGCCAGGCTCACCTGTGGCTGCAGGAAAACCACAGCAGCTCCATAAAAACTGCCGCAACAAAACCTTCCCCATACTCCGTTCACATCACAACTTCTGAAATATACTCAGAACAAAAGGAAATAACAGCCCTGTGTGTCGGGCCATTCAGTGAGAGTTTTTGTTTTTCCCTCTCTCCCTCCTGTGGAGGAGGATCAGGAGTGGAAAAGTTGTGCAGCACATTGCAGCCTATGGGGCATATTGGGCATACCCTACAGGAGGGGCAAAGAACCCCGTCATGGGCACACCCCCTCCCTTTCACCCCCACCTCTGCCTGTTCTTTCGGCTGGAAGGAACGAGCAAAGAAATGAAACGACCATTGCTTGTGGCAACTTTGTGACACCTTCTGGATCTCTGAAAGAGTTCTTTCTGACACGGAAGCCACAACAAAGTAATGAAGTGCATGCATGTACTTGCTGATTGGGGTTGCTGGAATAGCTGAGTCATTGTGTGTCAGTGGCCAAATTAGCGAGTCACAGTAAGTGTAAATGATACTCATCAGTTGATTCAGATGATAGGCCAAAACGTCAAAACACGAGTTAAAATTTGAGTTGTGATTCTTTTTTTCCCCAATATCTTCTGAGGAGGTTCTTATTGACAGTGATCCTAATGGTGATGCCTATGATCTAGCACAGTGTTTTTCAGACTGTGGTTTGAGATCTGCTTGGTGGGTCATGATCTGATTTCAGATAGGTTGCGGAAAGCTGGGAGCAGCTATCTTGGAAGGTGCAGACTGTACTCTTGCTATATTCCTTTTGTGAATGTTCACAGTTCACAGAATTTTCAAGTGAAGGTTTTAAAAAAAAAGTAGTTCAGTGCTTTGACATAATGTTTTGTCCTCATCTTGCTTTCTGTCAGAGATGTTTCACGGTTGTGCAATTGCCGCAGTCCAAGAATGCCAGTTTGCATTCCAGGAGCATTTATTCTGTCACAATGGCGATACTTCCTGCTTGATGATGTCACTTCTGGCTATGACATCACTTCCAGGTTAATGATTTCACTTCTGGTGGGTCATGACCCAAGTGCCATTCTAAAAAGTGAGACCCAGTCTAAAATGTTTGAGAACCACTGGTCTAGTATGTGCTCCTTTGCGAAGCTTGTGTTGACCACTTTATCCCAGTATAGTTGGGTCTGGTATTACTTTACTGTACTGTTGCTCCTATTTCAGTGGGTTTCAAATGTCTCCTATTTGAGAAGTGGTTCTTCTATTCCAGTGGTTCCAGTGGTTCTCACACAAGGGAGTGTGTGTGGAGGGGCTATGGCAGCATCACGATCCTTAGGATTGTGCTATTGGGGGGGGGGAAAAAGGAGCTTTTTTAAAAAAACAATAACTTACCACAGAGGTAGGCAACCATCAGATACGTGTGAGGTGCTTAACAAAATGAATAACTGACAAAGAGCTACTGTTATTTTAAAAAAACACACCCAGTAGTGGGATCTGCAAATGAAGAAGTGGAACGCTTAGGCGGGACTAACGTTTGATTGGCAGCCCGCACGGCAAGCAGGGAGGCGTCGGAACGGAGCAGATGGGCAGCCAATCACACATAAGTCCCGCCCAGCGTTTCATGTCTTCATTTGCAGATCCCACTACTGCCCCCCATATTCAACTGTAGAAAAAAAAATGCCATAGCAAGGCAGCAGGGCAGGAGATCCTTCCAAGAAGCAACATACACACTCACAGCCAGTGATGTCATGCAGGGGGGACGCAGGGGAACTCAGTTCCACCAGTTAAAATTAGGGCTGACTCCGCCCACTTCACTCTCCCTCCTCCCCCCTCCCAATTCCTCTGCAAAGAGCTTTTCTTCTTGGTTGGCCGGCACTCAGAGGGTTAAAGGGAGCGACTCCGGATTCCTAGGGGGGCAAAGGCAGTGATGTCATTCAGGGGGAACGGACCAGAACGGGCGTTCCGGATCCTCCGTGGCTGGTTCCGGGTTCCCGACAAGTGCCAATCAAAAGTGAGTTCCTGTTCCTAAATCATTTGAATGACACCACTGCTCACAGCAGCAGATTATTAATAAATGCACTCCTCATGGTCCTGGTTTCTCCCCCCCAACACACACACACACACACACACACACACACACACACACACACACACA
>JAJKFI010000001.1:11778730-11789702 GCA_029204185.1 Lerista edwardsae
ACACACACACACACACACACACACACACACACACACACACACACACACACACATTTAACTGTAGAAAAAAGTTCTATTTAACTGTAGAAGCAGAGGCTGCGCAGCCTCTCCCAAGGCCAGGGCATGCGATCACCGCAACAATCGCGCGCCCGGCTTCGGAAGTGGCTGCTTTGCATCATGGCTAAGCGTTGCAAGGCAGCCCCGCCCCTTCCAAGGCTGGGACAGGCGAGCCAATTAGCTTTTCCTGAGGCGCCAGCAACGCCTCAGGAAGGAGCTCATTGGCTCGATCGCACTGCCCTCGGCTGGGCCTGTTCGCCACTGGGCCGGGCGCGCTCCCGGCCCAGTGCCGAACAAGGGGGTGGCCCACTTTTTGGGGGTGCCCAACATTGTGGGTGCTGAGCACCCATTGTAAATTATTGTGGGTGCTGACAGCATGCCCACACCCACGAAGTTGGCGCCACTGCTGGTGTCATAAAAGTACTGTAAGGCAAATGCCATGTGGGTGGTAAGCTCTTACTGCCTGCGCTGTGGCACCACCAGCTCCTCGCGGCCCAGAGGAGGAGACGCAATGTCAACAAGAGGTGTTGCAGGGATTCTGGATAGGGAGTGAGTGAGTTCCTGAGTGGGGGAAGGGCGGGACAGCCTCGTGAGGAGGTGGGACCACAGCGGTGACCTAGGCAGCCCCACATGGGGCTCTCGAATCGCCGCCGGCAAAATAAAATAGCTGGTGATGAGCCATGAAGCCCCATTGTGGGCAGTGGGGCTTTCCCCGAGGAAAGAGGATGAGCATCCCCTTTTCCCAGGGAGACTCCAGCAGCTGCCTTGCTGCCGCTGGATGTGGCTATTGCTTTTGGCTACTGCTGTGCCTGTGGTCACCAGGCAGTTCTGGATTGGGCTGCCCAGCTGCTTAACTCACAGTCAAACCTTCTTTCCTTCTTTCTCTCATATATGCAGAGAAAGTTGTGTCCAGAGGTTTCCTTTATCAGAAACAGTTTCTTCGAGAGGAAGTGTCTTCTGTTTGAGGAAGGGAACCTGTTTCCAAATCACGTTCGATGGTTCAAATAAACTCGCATTGCTGTTATGTTGGTATGAGAGTTTGAGCTGGAAATCCCTTGTTTGCTGTTGCTGGTATTGCTCCTATTGCTCGCATATCAATTGCTAGCTGTGGAATGAGGGATGTTCTTTTGTGAAATATTTATCATTGTAATGCTGCTTATTTTTGCTGTTTGGTATCATAAGTACTTGGAATGTGTTTAGCTATCAGCATGGACTCTGTAAGCTGTGTTACAAACACCAACAATGAGCTCTCTTAAACAGCAGCATTATTATAAATAGCTAGCATGATGTATTCGTTTGCATGTAAATTTGTTTAATGAATCAAAACATTTGAAAGCTAAAATGTAATATGTACACAACTGTCAGCACCACCAATACGTGATGTTTACACATGTTTTTTTCTCTTGCCACTCTGTAGTCCTATTAATCTGCAATCTGTGGCTATGTTTAATCAGAAACATTTATTCATCGACTTGTCTTAAAAAGAAAACTTTATTGTCCATATATAAATGTGTTGAAATAAACAAAGTTAGGTTTATGCCTGTGCCAAATTGACTTGAGTTGTCTGGAATCTAAAATGAACCAGCAGTTTTCTGCCCTGTACTTCATCATCTTTACAGTTTTGTAGGGCCTGCAAGTTAAAAAAAATCACAAAGCATATGCTCTCAAGCATAATTTACACTAGCTCATATCTTTGCGATGCTCTTGTGTTATGAATGAAGGTGTTTCTTTTCTCTTGTTGCTCTTAACTAGAATATATTCTGAAACAAGGTCTCAACACTCTGTCTTTAAATGCCACACATTTTTTTGAAATATTTCTTTGAATGCTTATTTAATAATGGAATCATAGTATTGAAAGGTACCTATAACAGTGATGGCGAACCTATGACACGTGTGTCAAAGCTGACACACAACAACGTTTGGCCTGACACACCAGCATTCACCAATGCCTGACAAAAACTGAGTTTGTTTTACTCATTTTTCATTTTTGTAATTATTTGATGTTGCTTTACATAATACATAGCACCACACGTGATTAGACTGTATTTTTTAAAAATAAATTAATATAAAGGTTTGTTTCTCTTTTGTTTAGGAGGGGAGTTGACCAGCAGAGTCAAGCTAAGCATTTTCCTAAGTTTTGACACGCCAAGCCCAAAACTGGCCTATAAGGTCATCTAGTCCAACTAGTCCACCCCCCCTGCCTGTAGCAGGAACCTCTCCTACAGCAAGGCCCTCAGGGAGGAAGAATCCACCCCTCCCTTGGCAATCTGTTCCGCTTGCCAAACTGCCCCGACCTTCAAGAATTTTTTTCCTGATGTCTAGCCGAAACCTCCTGTCTTGCAGTTCATATCCATGGGACCGAGCCATTTGCCCTGGTAGCTGTGGACAGCTGAATGGGAAAGCAGTTATCTCACCATTAGTCTGAGATTTCAGCCCAAGATTTACGCTGATTTATCACAAAGTAGAATTGGGCTGTCAGTTCCTTAGTAGGCCCTACTTCATGTCATCTTGCCATTGGACTTATAGCTAAAGAGAAATGAGACATTGGTAGAGCCCTCTGGTTATTTGAATGAGAGAGAGAGAAAGAGAGAGAGATAGAGAGAGAGATCCCCATGGGTTCACTTCCTTCTGTCACTGATGAAAGAGAACTTCAGTGCTGGAAGAAAGCCAATAGGCTTCTTTCCAAGTTATTCCCTACTATCTGAAACTGACTCTTCCCTCCTTCTCTCCCTTTTGGATCAAGGAGTCTTCCAGACACACAAAAATGTTCCAAAATGGCCTCAGCCTGTGATTTATTATTGCATTTTGAGATGTTGAATTTCTACCTGTCATGCAGTCATTAACAGCAATATGATTTAAACAAACAAAATAAGGCAACAAGCCTGTTCAATTGCACACTTCTTCAGGGCAAATGAAATAAGTGCTCCTTTATTATTTACCAGTCAAAAAATAAACAAACAATGACACTTCTGGCAGCACCTGGGAATTATAACTGAATCATAAATGGGTAAGATATTAAAATAAGGCTGCAATGCTGTGCATGCATATTGACAGTGTTAGCTCTGTTGATACTAGAAAGTAAGTAGCATCCATGTGAGATATGCCTTTATTTGACTTCCCCCCACAATATTTTTGTTTAGTTCTGCCATTGCATTTCTGGTAGCATTATGCTTGTGGTCAAGCACTCACATCAATCACATTTAGCTTCTCATCTTGAACTCAAAAACTCATTGAAGATTGGGCATACTGCTGCCACCAGGTGATTGCATAAATTGGTCCTGCATGTTAGTTCCTGGCTGCCTAAGGGATGCAAAGTGGGCCACTCGTGGTTCAGGATGTAGATTAGGTTGCTTGGTTGGTATGGGAGGTGACCTTTGGTGGGGCAGAGAGGCAGGCTGGAATGGGAACAAAAGGCAGAGGGCAGGAATAAGAAGGCTGGGAAAGGAAAAAGAGCAAGGACAGAAGGCTGGAAACTAATTTTAGAGGAACTCTTGAGATAGAGGTGCTGAAACAGCAAGTGCTGAAAGGATTATGAAGAAGACTATGATCCTGAGTAAGCCCAAAGGAAGTGAGGTCTCAGGTAGCCCACTTCCTCAATTTGGACCTTGGCACTGATCTGGTGTTGCTGCTGCTCTTGGGATCAATGGAGGAAGTTAGAGCTGGTCCAGGAGTCTAGATGGAGGTGCGTTGGATCTCCAAAGGTTTGTCTCTTTGGGAGATTTATCTACAGAAGGGGATAGCTCTGGTTGCTGCAGAATCACACTTGGTGCTTATTTTCTGGTGTGGTCACTCAGTGACATACAGTGAGGTCCAAGGCTGGGGAGGCACAGTGCTCAGAGCTTCCAGGTGACATCATACCACAAGGCATTCTAGAGGTTACCTGGAAACTCCAGTGTTTGCATAATCAGAGACTAGAGCTTGCAGGGTGGTAGAAGCTCAGCCTCCTGGGTGATTGAGCAACTACTCAGAAACTGGGTGGGGCGCATTTGCAATCACAGGGGTGGCTGAGCTGACAGGACAAGGGAGGCCCCATGCCTCCCCTGACCGTATATTCCTGCTTTCACTGCATTTCTAGCATTTAGTAGCATTAAGAGTGATCAAGCACTCAGATCAGTTTTCCCACTCTCAGTTTTGCAACTTGAACTCAAAAACCTACTACGGATCTCCTGCGGGAATAGGCTGCCTCTTCACAGGATATCTACTCAGAGTCTGGATTTGAGTGGGTTCTGACACATGCCGTAACTGAGTAAAGGCTCGATCCTAACCAACTTTCTAGCACCAGGATAAGGGCAGTGCAGCTCCAGTGTAAGGGAACAAACATTCCCTTACCTTGAGGAGGCCTCCATGACTGCCCCCACCCAACTACAGGAGGCCATTCATGTCCCATTGGCACAGCTATATCAGTGCTGGAAAGTTGGTTAGGATTGTGCCCTTATTTCCAACAATCAGTACTGAAGTTAATTTGTACTATTATTGCAGCATCTTATTGGCAACAATTGTCTGTGATTATAGCTTTCTGTTTATCAGTAGTTCTAATTAAGATGTGTGAAAAATTTACTCACAGAAAGCAATAGGTCATAAACTACTGATTAATTCATTGATTACTGTAACTTTGATGTATTGCTACGGTTTGTACAGGCACTTATGGGTAGCATGACTTAGGGGCAGAGCTTTCCCAATTAGTAATATAGTGTATAACTTTACTCCTAAAAAATAATAATTCTGTGACTGCGTAAAACAGGCAATAGAATCTGTATCTCCAGTGCCCAGATATTTATGTTATACACAGTCACAGTTATTTAAATATTTATAAAACGAGAGTAAAGAGAAGCACTTTTGAAAAAGCAGTTAATAATGGACCGACACCAAGGGAGCCATCAGTATAACAGCAAAGTGCTTTGCAACTCCAATAACTTCACTAGTGCAGAAGCAGGCCATCAAATTTAATTAAAAGCAGTCAAAAATAAACTGAAAAATTTAACTGTAAAAGCCTATCCTTTGCCAGCAGCTGAAGGCAAAGAGAAAAGAGAGCCTTGAAAGTAGTAATGAATTGATAAGCCTTACTGCCTGCAACTTGTAATTTGCTCTGTCAGATTTTAGTATCAGTTAAACTAGATTAATAGAGCAGGCACTGATTCTCTATCTTAAATCCGTCTTCACAGTCCTTTTCTTATGGGCACCCGTGATAAATGGAAGCCGGAGTGGGTCAAAGTTTCAATTTGTTTCCTTGCTTGCTCACTTCGTTTAAATAATTCAGGCATCTGCTTACAAAGATGCGGAGCAAAGTCTCCTGGACAATTTGAAGACCGAAATAAACCTCCTTATTGACTGGGCCTTGTGGGGATCCTTTAATGTCTCTGATTCAGTGGGGTTAGAAAATGCCTGCAAATGCAAGCTACTGACATCTCCATCTGCCACTAGAGGGTCTCATGGTGAAATGAATGATAAGGAAGCTCATTTGTAATAGGATAGGGCTAACACATTTATTGCTGCTTTAAATGCTCAGATTAATGTGGATCTGTGCAAACTGTACCACAAGGACAAAAACAATTTACTCGAGATCATTTTATTTTTTTTATAATAATGTTCTTTAATGAAGCTAAAGCCTCCCTGCTGTGACCTTATTATGTTTTCCGACATCAGTAGGAAACAGATTACGTTGAATTGAAAGAGAGCTCATGAAACAGCAGGAATTTTGCAAGGGAAGATCAATTACGTTTTTTCCCCCCTCCAAAGCAGTGAATATAGAACTAGGAAAATCTAAAGCCAAGTCTGCATACGCTCAGAGTTAAAATCAATTTACTTACAAACAACAAAAAATGATTTAAAATACCAAATGTTGAACAAATGATTTTATTTTCTACAAAAATGTCAACCCACATGAAGGGGTTAGAACACAATAATGGCTTAGGTTTGATAACGTTATACTATATTTTCTCCAAATAGCAGTTTTTGAAACCTTTTAATGTCAATCCTATCCCCCACCACCAGTGCTGATGTTTCCATACCATGGAGGTGCACTCCGCATCCCATAATGGGTGATCAGGAAGCCTTCTTGATTGGTCCACAAGTCTGCTTTCTATATATTGGGGAAAAAATAGGGTACAGAACAATGTGAGGTGGAATCACAAGCAATATGTGATTAATTTTTTCACCTTTTAACATGCTCTTCCGTGGGCGAAAAGCAATTGCAAACTATAAGCCATAATGAATTGCCTTGTAGGCATATAAGGAAGAACCGAAGTGGTTTTGTTTTTGTTTTTCAATCTGACCAAAACTTGAAATTTTGAATAAAACAACAAAACAAACAAAGCTCCTCATATTGTTCTGCAAATCTCAATTTCAGGTATGGGAGGAAGCCAGTCCCATAGTTTTTAATGACACATAATTCAACAGACAAGCAGCATGTTAGAATTATATTTTACCAGCATGGATCACTGCACATGGTACGTAAAAGTTCAGAACAGACAGGTTTGGTTGTATATTTCCTTTCATTCATCTACATGTTCTCTTCTTCTATTTTGTTCCTTGGAGTTTGCTCACATACGGAGGGCAGTCATTAGCTCACTTTAAAATACCATTTGTTTTCTCTATGCAATTCACCTATAGGCTAATGGGTTCTGAGCTGTCTATGACAGCTCAGGAGAGAGATCTTGGGGTGCTGGTGGATAATTCAATGAAGGTATCGACCCAGTGTGCGGCAGCAATTAAGAAGGCCAATTCCATGTTTGGGGTGATTAAAAAAGGGGTTGAGAATAAAACAGCCAATATTATCATGCCATTGTACAAATCGATGGTAAGGCCGCACCTGGAATATTGTGTCCAGTTCTGGTCGCCGCATCTCAGAAAGGACATAGTGGAGCTGGAAAAGGTGCAGAAGAGAGTGACAAAAATGATTACGGGGCTCGGGCACCTCCCTTATGAAGAAAGACTGCAGCGTTTGGGGCTCTTCAGCCTAGAAAAAAGGCGCCTGAGGGGGGACATGATTGAGACATACAAAATTATGCATGGAATAGAGTCGATAGAGGGATGTTCTTTTCCCTCTCTCAAAACACCAGAACCAGGGGGCATCCACTAAAACTGAGGGTTGGGAGAGTTAAAACAGATAAAAGGAAGTACTTTTTTACCCAGCGGGTAGTTAATCTGTGGAACTCTTTGCCACAGGAGGTGGTGATGGCATCTGGTCTTGATGCCTTTAAGAGGGGATTGGACAGATTTCTGGAAGAAAAGTCCATTGTGGGCTATAGGCAATGATGGGTTGTGGCCTCCTTACATTAGTAATAGGGTACTTCAGAGTACCAGGTGCAAGGGAGTGGCAACAGGATGCAAGCATCTTCTTGCCTCATGCCTCCCTGGGGCACCTGGTGGGCCGCTGTGAGATACAGGAAGCTGGACTAGATGGGCCTTTGGCCTGATCCAGCAGGGCTCTTCTTATGTTTGTTCTTAATTCACTGTTTTGGGATCTCCATGAAGAAAAACACACTTGGCCATTTTTGATTAGCCTAACCAGTTTTCTCATGTCCAATATTACTGCTCATTAAAAAAAAAAAGATTAGTTTGTTAAATGTTTCTTGGGATTTGGTGAGGATGGGTCTGTATCATCACTACTAGTCTATCAGTATGCTCACTCCATATAAGAGTGAATCTACCCTTTTATTTCCATTTTACTTGTTTCCAAAACATATGGTGCTATAGCAGTATGCTTTGGTTTCTGTCTGCTGAACCAAGAAGAAGCTCACTCATGATGGTTTGGGGAGTGGCAGAGCTCAGCTGGAGTAAAGATACCAAAGGGGAATGAGATGCTGGTATCTGCCATTTCAATGGAAAATGATTGTTGTGTACGTTGCATGATGCGTTGATTTTTAAAGCACAGAACAAAGCTACTGACAGCATCGCCAGTAATTGTTTTCAATCACTTGCAACAATTGACATGATTCACTTGTTTTCCCACATGCACATGTGTGAAAACACACACACACACACACACACACACACACACACACACACAGAGAGAGAGAGAGAGAGAGAGAGAGAGAGAGAGAGAGAGAGAGAGAGAGCTATATAGCTGCCACAGCCCCACGGCCCCCGGGGGGGGGATTCAGGGTAGAGAAAGGGGGATATTGGTGTGCATGGCTGCCTTCCACTCCCACTGCTGAACCACCCTCTGCCTAGTCTAGTCCCTGTCCAAAACTGCCCACAATCCTTGCTTTAACTTCCCCTCACTGCTGAGTCCAGCAAGGCTTCTGCAAGCCACTGTCACACCCATGAGACTTCCAATCCTGGCAGCCCCAGCACACATGACAGTGGTGTGGCTGTTGCATCATTAGACCAAGACTTCAGTTGTGGCCTTATCATTGGGCAGAGGGGACAAGGGACCTCCAGGCACTGAGCTCCTGGGGCAGGCAGAAGGCTTCAAGGAGATGCCTTGCCTCTCGAAGAGTCGCTCAGTTTTGGCCCTCCCTCCCTTGGCCCCGTACAGCTCAAAAATGGAGCATGGCATGCTGGGAGGGCATGTCAGTGGACGGGGAGGGGCAGAGAGCTGATGCTAGGAGTGCAGAGCATTGGCCTGGCCCCTGGGTGGCGCGTGGGCTGGGCGCACCACTGCAGGACTTGCAGTAGCAGATTGTGAAATCTGGTTATATCTGGACTGTCGTTAGAGTTGCTCACTATACTAGTTTTAAAGTCTAGCCAAGTGTATCAGCTAAGCCCAGAACAAAAAGCAAGGTGACAAATATTTCCTGGGGTGTTTGAAGGAGGAATTACACATCTGTGGCCACTTTTGAAAAGGCATCCTATATTGCCTTCTCAGCATGATGTATAGGATCACACACCTCATATCCTGACATCATTTCTGGCAATATTTTCTCATCCCATTCCACATAATTGGCTGCTATTTGTGGGAAATGCACAACATGACAACATCAGAGCACAAGTGATATGGTCCTACATACAGTACTTCTGGGCGTGGAAGAGAATTCAAAGTGCCAAAGCAATTTTTGATCACCACCCTGTGTCAAGCGTATAGTACTGTTTAGTTTACCCAAAGCAATAAAGACTGCACTAACCTTGACTTGCCAGTGAACAAGCTTTTCTATGACGAGAAAAGAAATACTCCATTTCTTGTTTGAATAGCATTGGCGCCCATAGATCTCTGTTGCCATGGCCCATTCACTTTCATTTGATTTGTAAGGTCTGTCAAATACATAGTTTATAACTCTGGACTGGATTACTGATATGGATAACTGAATGAAAATCCCTTCAATTACAGCAGGACCAATGTGCTAAACATATTTTAACTGCTAGAAAGATTTGGCCACTGGCTTTTTTTTGCCTCAGGAAAAAACCGCAAACAACCAGAAATGGGGTTTTCATAAATTCAACATCTGGTGGGTTGGCTTCTAGTAACATACAAACTCAGTTCAAAATTTGGAATACACAGACATTTATAAGCTGCTTATAAATACTTGAAAACTTTCCAAGCAGAAGAAAGCAAATTATATTTAATTTTATGTGCTGATGAGATTGCCAAAGTGTTCAGAAAGCTAATTACACCATTTGAAATGCACAATACATAAAAGGTATAAAAATGCTTGTATTGATAATCAAAATGTTTTATTAGTACCTGAAGAATAATTAGATGTGATGTTCCTATAGGTCTACTATTATCTAGTTACTGCATATTTTACTATTTTTAATCATGTAAGTATTTGACTTAAATTGGATATGTTTTGGCACAGTGCATTCATTGCAGTGCACACACCTATGTTAAGGGTATAACCTGAAGAATATTGGAGAGAAAGTTCTACAAGATTTGGAGAGCCTATCAGAAGAAGTTAGGTGTCCTGATAAATTTATGAATGAGATTAAAAAGGAAGGCAGCACAATAGACCAAACAGAGATATGAGGTTTGAAGTTGGAATTGGACCAGTCAGGGTCTATGACTAGAATGCAGGGCCTCTTGGAGATAAAAACAGAGGTTACTGGAAGGCAAATTGCAGGCACGTTAGCTCTAGGAAGGGAAGTAGTACCAATGGAGGAACAAACAAACCCTACACGAGAGACATATAGGGAGCTGAAGACAAACCCTATCGAACAAGAAATGGACCTACACAAATTTTATAGAAAGTTGGAGATAAATTCCAGGAAACAACAATATTAATGTTCAAGATTGAGATGCAGAATCTTTCTCAGGAATATTCAAGGAGGAAGAGACAGTGTAACAATCTAAAGGACGCAAATAGGGGAAATTGGCACAATAAACTGAGAATGAAGAATAAAAAGCGGAAGAAGAAGAAGAAGAAGAGGGGAAGAATCTGTGAGTGAAAGACACCCAGAATTTGATGACTGAATTAGGGAAGATATAGCCAATGAGAAAAAGATAATACTTAAATAAGGGAGATTATGATGAAAGTATAAATTAAGATATTTTTATTAAATGTGATCTTCCCCTCAAAGCTAAAAATTTCAATTCAAAAGAAGTTACTTTTTTCTTTTTGCTATTCTTATGTACTAATTAGAGAAATTAAAAGTAGTAATTGTATGCTGGTTTGAGAGATACTTAAGAAGATGATTGAACAAGATTTTTTTTTAAAGTGGTAAATTTATAGAGGGATAGCAGAATTGATAAACATCAGAAGTTAATGTATTATGATATAGAAGTGTTAGGTTAGAATTAATTAGATAATTATAAATTGAGTTAAATAAGAGTTAATAAGTTTTGTATACAGGACAATTGAGCAATGTTAAAGTCATGGTATAGACTTATGCAAACATTAATATAGGTAAGATGACTAAGCTGTAATCAGTGTGGACCTTTTGTGTGAACCTTTGTACCCTTTTCCTGTGTACTACCCTTTCCATTCCCCATACCTCTCTCTCTCTCTCTCTCTCTCTCTCTCTCTCTCTCTCTCTCTCT
>JAJKFI010000001.1:11801847-11811999 GCA_029204185.1 Lerista edwardsae
TCCCCCAGCACCACCTTCTGGGATCTGTCAGCCAGGAAGGAGCGGAACCACTTCAAAACAGTGCCTCCAAGCCCCAACCCGGCCAGCCGACCCAGAAGGACACCATGGTCGATGGTGTCGAAAGCCGCCGAGAGGTCCAGCAGGACTAACAGGGTCACACTTCCCCCATCCATCCCCCGGCGCAGGTCATCCACCAAGGCGACCAAGGCGGTCTCCGTCCCGAACCCCGGCCTGAAGCCAGATTGGAATGGGTCCAGATAATCCGTTTCCTCCAGAACCCTCTGAAGCTGGTTCAAATCATCAAATACGTTCAAATATGTACAAATATGTTCAAATATGGTTCAAATATGTACAAATCATCATCATTATTGTGATTATTATTGTGATTATGTTGATTCTGATTGTGATTCTGATTATGAGTACGCCACATTCCAACAAAAAAGTAGCAAAATAAATCAATAAATCGTGCTCAGTCCCCAAAGTTCTTACAGTCTTGAGAGAGAGAGAGAGAGAGAGAGAGAGAGAGAGCAGGAACAGTCACTGGAAGATATGTCATGCTGATGTGAAACATGGTTTTACTTGTCACTATCCAAGAGCTACTTGAACTTGAAAGCTATTTCTGTTGCTGGCACAGTAGGGTCAACGCACCACGCTGTGCAGCCACAAGACTATAAGCGGAAAATTTCTTTGATCTTAGGCTTGCACATTCATTTGTTGGAACAAAGCCATGTATCTTAGAGCGCAATCCTATACCCTTTCCTGGGAATAATTCCCATTGAACACTATGGAACTTAGTTCTGAGTAGACATGAATAGGATTGCACTGTGGGTTTTGGGACCTATATCCTTACCTGGGAGTAATCTCTATTGACTATAATGGGGCTTACTTTTGAGTAGACATGGATAGGATTGGGTTCTTAGGGCCCAATACAAAGGGCATTATCATTGGTGGTACATGTGTACCACTGGCTGAAAGTGTTGCAAATGTGCCATAAAGCATATTTGCTACATTGTGCGAGAAGGGAGCACTAGAGCTAGTGAGCGCCTGGCCTCAGTGCCTAAAAGATGGGCCACCGTCTTTTGGGAGAAGGAAGAGAGATGGGGAGGGAGCAGAACTGGGCAGAGGAGGGGAAGATTGGGACTGCATGGGGTGTAAATTGCACTTCCGAATCCAACACCCCACCTCAGGCCAGGCAGTCTGACATGGGGCTGCTCAATTTTCCATCAGCAAAATAGCTGGGGGAGACTTGTGGATTCTCATTGCGGGTGTTGGGGCTTTCCCTGGGGAAAGGAATGAATGTTCCCTTCCTCCAAGGAGACCCTGGCTGCTGCCACAGATCCTACAGGATACAGCGGTAGTCATTTTGCTACTGCTGCTCCTATGGGAGCTGGGCAACTCAGGATTGGGCAGCCCATCTCCAATAAACAAATGAGTTCACCAGCACAACTGATTTGCTATCAATGTGCAAAGATTTTAAATGCAGACCTGTCACTAAATGTATTGGAAGCTGAGCAGCCAGATCCCAGCAGAATGAATTGAGAACGTTCTGTCCATAAATGTCTTCATGTTGCTGTGAGCATTAGAATCTGACTGCACAACAGCAGCACTAATGAAGGTGAAGTACCATAGGTCAAGTACAGCTAATTGCAGACTTTGAAAATCTCTGATTACTGTCAAGGCAGTAGATAAAGCACTAACTTGCCATACAGTGAAGAAAAGCATTCCGAACAAAGGTCAAAGCATCATCACTGCAGTTGAGCTGTCTGGGGCTAATAGATCAACAGAAACACTTACATGCATGGTTGCCTTTAATAGCCATATTTGCCCTAAATAGCATCTGTTTAGACTGATATCTAGCCTTAGAAATAGACCGCAGTAATAACCCATGTTCACGTATATATGAAATAATGCCTGTCACAACGAAAGACGCAGAAGTGTAACACAAACAATAGCTTCCTTCTGAGGGTTAGAAAGAACAGTACTTACCAATATTCATCATGGCTACCATCGTGATGATGCTTTTTGATAAAACACACACAAAGGAAGAAAGGCTTGTGCTGCTACATTACCTTATAATGTATTTGCTTCTTTCTGCATCTTCATAGTCCTACACTATCTATGCCCATCTAAGCAGCACAGGCACAATGGAAACGATTAAATCCAGAACCACAAGAACAGGAATAGGGTAGATTCCAGATCTGAGGGGCCCTTTGTCACAGGGTATCAATGGGCCCCTCTCCCAATTTGGCATTGCCACTTTATCATCTAATCATGTTGGGCATTTATGACTGCAGAATTCATCTTCTGCCATTGTAAATGCCTCTGCGGTGCCCTAAATGGTGCAGCATTGCACCATTTAGGTGCAATGAATGGGAGAAGGCAGTCTTTTAGAACCAAGTCATGAAGGGCCTTAAAGGCAACACCGTCATCTTAAATTGAGATAGGAAACTAATTGAGACAGGCAACCAGTGTAGCTGCTGAAGCAGTGGTCCAAATGCATCAAACCACCTAGCCCATGTAACCACCCAGGTCGCTACATTTTGCACTAATTGCAGCATTCACGCCATCCTCAAGGGTAGCCCCATGTACAGAGAGTTACAGCAGTCCAACAGTAGTCTGGAATTTTCCCCAAAAAGAAAGGCAGCCATATAGGGTGGGGGTTGCTCTGAAGTCAAAGCCAAAGTTTAGCCTTTGCCCTGTGGTGTGTGAGAAATGATACTTCCAGCCCAAACAAACTACCATGAGTATGGTCTGGGTTATGTTCACCCGGCAGGCACCCAGCAACCCGTGAAGATGTAGAACAAAACATGTCAGGCCATAAAACCAGGCAGAGACCCTTAAGGCATGGCAGGCTTCCCGGGGAAAGGGTGGAGTTAGGTGCCTTCCATTCTTCAGCAGCTCACTCAACCTCACACCTCCTCTGGAGCAGCTCCGAATCTGCCTTGAATGTTTTGTCTGGACTGTTTTGTGGCTTCCCCTTGGAGTGGTCTGGGGTACTTGACTTTCAGTGCATTCAGGAACTCCTAGTACTAGGAAGTGGATGAGTACCTATTTTTTCATGTCTTCAGTTCCCTTCTGCTGCCAGACCACTTGCGACTGCCCCTAGAGCAGGATACCACACTGCTAGAAAGGATGCTTCTTTTTCTAACGTTCACAATGCACAGTCATGTTTCAGCATAGACAGGTCACTACATCGGCAGCCCAGACTGAAAGTGTTTTTTTCTGTAACTTTGAAGGACATTTGCGTGTCTGAAGACATGTAATAAATGTCTCTGCAAGAGCTAGGATTGCAAAGTGGTTCACATAAACTTTTTTTTTTTTTTTTTTTTTGGTGATCCAGACCGTTTGAATCTTGCATACTCCATTCACATTAATCAGACTGTAGGATAATGAGCTGCTAGTCGTTTTATAAGGGACAGAGGAAAATGAAAGCATCTGATTTTCCTCCCTCCCTCTGCAACATGACGACTCTCATGAATGGTTTCCATAAACAGACATCAAACATTAGTACACGTTGGGGGAATCATTGTTTTAAATGCTATAAACAGGTTCTGTACTTTTTCCTGTTTCAGCTTGTGAAATGTGACGGCGTCTCTAACTGAAGAACAATGGTATGAATTTGATCATGAATTTCAAATGTAGTATCAGAGCTGAACTTTGGAAGACATCGCCTGTTACCTTTTATTAATATCTTCTGCAGGGATTTGGGGTTTTGCTTTCATTCTAGCTGGGTTGGCTATTTAAGGAATCTTTTCTGGGTTCCTTTAACTGAAAACAGTCTGTATAACATTTGGTTCCACGGGTATTCTCAGCAAATGGCCTTATAAGTTCATAACAATTAACAAACCCTAACATTCAGTTAAGTTGTGCTTTTAAAACATGTTTTAAAAAATCTATTTTGGAAATATTAGCACAAATCATATGCCCCCCCTCCCGATGGCACTAAAAGCATTTGGTATGGTTGAAGTACTGCAGATGGTGCTCAACTACAAAAGAAAAAAACGAACTATACTGTATAATATTGCAAATTAAGAAGAATGCGTGTTGATGATGCTTGGTTGGCTGATCTTCTCTACTCCACGTTTTTAAATCAACAGCAAGCCAATTGTCATAAATGTGCCCATTTCTGTAAAATTCTGTGAAAGAAATATTTTTATCAATTGTGTATTAAATAGAAAATATTAATCTGTACAAATTTTAAGCAAACACGAAGAGTTGAAACATTTCCTCCAATGTAATCTACAATATGGGTTGCCAGTGTTCATTCTGTTCCTTATGGTGCCAGATTTTGATATAAATATAAATATTTTTATTTATAATATTTATAATTTATATCAAAATCTGGCACCATAAGGAACAGAATTCAGTTGCCTATTTAAATCTTTTGTATTTTGCATTACAGACTTAACTTGAATGTTCATATTCTGACTATATACTACCATGTACTGCAAAGGAAACATGATTCATTTATAGTATTGCTTAAGGCTGCACTTTCCTGGGAGTAAGTCCCATAGAAAACAATGGAATCTATTTTTTTGTAGTCAGGCTGAACAGATGCGGCGTTTACTGTGGTGGAGCTAAAAAATAAAAATTGATCCATAGCTATAAACTCCCAATCCACTGCCTTTAAGTGTCTGACAGCACAATCCTAATCTGGGATTAGACCGGCACAGTTAGGCCAGCAAAGTTTGACTGGCACAAAGGACACCATAAAATATGTTTGCACCACTCTCCGAGGCAGAAAGGCCAGCAAACAGACGTGAACCATCCTGCCTGACTCCGAAAGTGGTCCAAATGCACTTTACAGTGGCCTTTGTGGCAGCCAAACTTTGCTGGCCTAACTGTGCCAGCCTAACTCCAGGTTAGATTGCGCCCAAAGGCACCACAAAAGGTTTGCAACTGTTGTGCACTGCAGTATCACTGGTGCAAACTGCCAAAGGCCCTGCATGAACACCAGCTGGCCACTCTGGAGCAGATAAGGTGGCAGCACGGACAGGTTGTGGTGGGTGGCCAACCCAGGGAGGGGTGGGACTGGTCTCTGGCACTTAGGCCAGATCATAGCCCCTCTCCCTGGCCCAGACGGCCTTACTCAGAGTTGCGTAAGCAATGTCACTGGTGCAGCTCTGAGTAGTCCTATTGGGACTGCTGCAGTGCGACACAAGGTAATGGGACTAAATTTCCCTTACTCCGAATAGTGCCATATGCATCCCCAACCCCATGCTGGATATGGGGCAGGCCGGCTGGCTTCCCTATACCAGTGCAGGTTAGGATTGGTCTAGCAGTGTACAATACT
This sequence comes from Lerista edwardsae, assembly GCA_029204185.1. Classification (NCBI taxonomy): domain Eukaryota; kingdom Metazoa; phylum Chordata; class Lepidosauria; order Squamata; family Scincidae; genus Lerista; species Lerista edwardsae. Next base: position 11,807,141 of record JAJKFI010000001.1, read on the forward strand.
ATAACATGATTGATAGTACCTGATTCCTTTGCTGAGTTACGGTATTTCACCCAAATAAAGCCTGTGTTAAAGCCAAACAAAAAATCTTTGTTCCCTACATGTTTACTAAGTACTGCAAGCTAAACTTGATATTATTGGGAGGGGGGAATCTGTGTTTTTTGTTTGTTTTTAATGTGGTATACGGTATGAGTTGATTCTGGACACTAAAGGTAACCCTGAATTAATTTTACTTGTGGAGCTGCCTAAGGTTGCACTTTGAAGTTGACATCTCATACTGTGTGCAAAGCATAAACCATTTTGTATGGGGTTTTTCCCCCTACCTATGAACCATGATACAAAGCAGTCTTCAGTTTGACCTTCAGAAAACATACATGTGCTAACTGGTTTTTACACTGTAAAAGTCACCCTTAAAGGAAGAAAGGAACAAACAGCAATACACAAGAATCCGTTTAATCTTTAATGATACACTAATGCCAGCCATTACGCTGTTGCTTAATCCTACAAATACTACATTTTATGTATGCCTTTTTTTTTTGCAAGTAGGCACAATATCATATATACCGAATGACATTGAACCTGTGGTGCAAAAGAATGATTTGTTTTGCTTGTTTAAAACAAAACTTATTTTAATGTTCTTTTTAACTGCAGTTTATTTTGAAACTGCCCTCCATGCAAATAAAAATCCTCATTTAATTTAGTAGCAATATTTTTTGACAGCTGGTAATTTGCTTATTTACAAGTTCTTGATTGCGTCTTTTAAATCTGTGTTTACTACTAAAGATTTTCCAAGCTTCTAGTTTCTTAATACTTTGAATTGGCTTCAATAGAAATCCAATTTTCTATTTAAAAAGTTAAATGTGGCTAATTTTTTAATTATTGCAGACAAGCTTTCAATGCTTTCAGTAAGATTATGATATAAGAAATAGATACATATGAATAGAAAATGCATTTATTTTTGTCCCTTACTATTCCATGTGATGCCACTACTAATATGATTATTTTGCAATGTAGTAAGGAAACAGGAGAACATATTTGCTTTGTTATAGATAAAATAGATTCTTGCCCCTTTAATATAGTGCAGGGCCAGTTATTTATATGAGGACCCAATCCTAACCAACTTTCCAGCACTGACATAGCTGTGCCAATGGGGCATGTGTTGAATTCTGTAGTGGAATAGTAGTCTCGGAGGCCTCCTCAAGGTAAGGGAATGTTTGTTCCCTACCTTGGAGCTGCACCTCCCTTACCCCGGTGCTAGAAAGTTGGTTAGGATTGAGCCCCGAATGTTTCATGAACAGCATAAACCTGTCATAATCAGGCTAATAATAATTTACTCCAGAAAGTAATAATTTGGAAATAGGAAGCCAATGGTTTAAAGATAAGTAGGTATAGCAGGGGTACTATCAAAGGGCATGATGGATTTGGTGCCCTGCATCTCATTCTTCCTCATTGTTATTCCTTATCTCTTACTTCCTGACTGAAAAGCCTAGAAGCGAACAGAACAGAAAGAGTACGGAGGGGTGGTAGGTGCTGGTTCGCATATTTCTTTCAGACTAGGAATTCTCAAACTCCACCAAGTCAATCTGAGTGAAAACAACAAATGGTTTGAGCCTTCCCAAGTGTAGCTTAGACACAGGAATAATAAATTATCTGATAAAGGTCATTTTCATCTCAAACGCTTAGCCACATAGATAGATAGAAGCGGGGGCAAGGCCGTTTTTACAGGAAGGTCAACGCTCACAACATCCCACACAAGATTAACTGATTGGTTTTTGCCCCTGGCTCAATTGACTACAACTATTTGAGAAGAGGCACATGCAGCTAACTTCCATGGTGCTTCTGTTCAATACAGGTTTCCGTACTGGCACCAGGTTCCTGGGGATTCTGGTACAAGCCCTGAATTGGGGGGGCCCATGGTGTTTGCCACCCACTAACTGATGGCACATTGGGCATTCCCACTACCATGAGTAATGTTGATTTAGGGGCTCGTTCAAGCAGCCGGGCTTGGGCCCTTGGCCAGTGCCCAACCTGGCCGACTGCTAGCTCCACTACTACCAGGTGTTCTGTCTAAATTGGATCCATTGAAAGCACAGCAGTTATAGGTCTAGTGCATAGAGTTATGAAACTTTATTCTGCAGACCAAGGACAAATGTAGCCCATGTACCCGTTGACTCACTAATGGCCCAATTCTATTGGGAATTCTGCTGATGGAATTTATGGCAGCCACAGTGACAACATGCAGAATGGGGCAGCCTTTGGTTGGTGCCTTTGCACATGAGCCACCAGAGCACCCAGTCACCACTTATGCTGATAAGATAGTGGCGGGGATGGCCTGTGGAGAGGATTGGAATGAGAAGGAGGGTGGTCAAGGCGGGAATTGGGGCTAGCCAGGGATGTAGGGGGTGGATATTGGTGGCAGGGGCACAGCTGATATCCTAACCTCCTTTCCTGGTGTCAACATGCCCCATTGGTGCACTAGGCCCACTGAAGACTATTGTGCAGCAGAGTAGGAAAGTAAAACATTATTTTACTTCTCCATCACATCATAGTCCCTGGCTAGCCCATGCCAGCACCACTACATGCCATGGACAAGCCAAGGATACAATTGGGCCATGAGTGGCCTTCTACAAATAATCATCTTTCACCCTATCTATAAAATGGAGAAAATTGATGAAAGCGCAAAGCAACCTGTAGCTGTGAGGCTTAGGAAGGTCCCAAGGTTGCAGAGCTCCAGTAAGGAATCACTCAGACAATTAGTGTAGCAAGAACTTATATATTTCCAGAAGTAGGCTTCTTACAGCAAAGAACAGCAAACAAATAACAGATACAGTAAAGCTTTTCAAATAGCAGCTCCAGCAAGTTCTGCAAACAACTTCTGCAAGTCCAGCAGCAGCAACACACACAGAGAGAAACAGAAAGCAGAACTAGCAACAAGTGTTCCTGGGCCTGATTAAATAGTCTCCAACTAAACATTCCACCCGAGATCACATGATCTCGTTACCAGGCTAAAGCAGAGTCAGAATGACTTAGCACTTTACTGCTGGTCTGCAAGGCCTAGTGATAGGCCTTTCCATTCAGGCCTGTAAATTCCCAGGGCCTTACTTCAACATCCCAACAAAAATATCATAAATCATTGTGAGGAGGGATATTTAATATGCTGTGGCATTCAGTTCTATCAGGTGCTGCAGTTCTGGTGCTCACCTAGCAGGTAGTGGCAAACAATAAAAATCAATAACATACAATTTATTTCAAACAGGCAGTTTTTAACGATAGAACTTGATAAAAGGACAACACAGTTATTACATATTTGCTTATAATTTTGAGTTTTGGAAATAGTTGGTAGCATGTTCTGGATGAAATCACTGGCGCAAATCTGAGCTGCCTGAAACGGGCCCAACCAGACAGGGGTTAGGATCCAGCCTACGTGCCGGTTCCTGGCTCCATCCCCTCCCTGGGCTCACTGGCCCTGTCTCCTGTGCCTCCCCCACCCCGTTCTGCCCTCCCTCCACCCTCCCAGAGGCCAGCCTTACTTGGCTCTGGTTGAAGTGGAAGGCGGATGGCGCACATCCATGCGCCAGCCTCCCTGCCTCCGAAAATGTCCCAAATGCACCATAAAGTGCATTTGTGCCACTTTTGGACTTGTGCTGGCCTACAGGTATGATTGCTCTGTAAATGAGATATAATTGCACATTAGAACTCCTGTTCCTGAAATTGAGGGATGCATAAATATATATGATTTTTTTTTCTTCCTAGGATGAAAATAGCATATTTGTACTTCTGGATAAGTGTCTACAGTTAAGAGGTTTTTGAACCTCTGAGTATCAGTAGGGGTAACTTGTTGTTCAGGGTGTTTCACAATTAGACCAGCAGCACAGTGAATTACGCTAAGCATCAGTCTCCCACTAAGTACAGTAGCAAGCCAATCAACCTATTTTTCAATAGCTAGGAAATTACTTGCAAAGTAACCATTCAGAAAATTCTATCCTTCTGAAATGAGATACCCAGTTTTAGAGAATAAGGTTCTGAATATGCAATATTCCTTTTCAGCATTACCCAAATTTTCAGAGAAATATCTGGAGAGGTTTCAAGAGGTCCCTAATGAGGTGATGGAACTGCATGGGCCATCATTTACTGGGGCGAGGGAACCACATTAGATCTGGAAGTGCATGATGATTGTAATACAAGTGGAATTGAAGCAAGCTGTCCCACAAGTGTTTTCACTGTGCAGAGCACAATGGGATGAGAGAGAGAGAGAGAGAGCGAACATGCATGCATTCTTGGGAATAGCAGCAGGCAAGGAAATTGCTTTATTTTGAGCACTCTGAAGCAGAGGATATTCAGGATAGACAGGCACAGGAGCATGTGATTTCTACAATTATTTTAGACAAATAATTTTGAAGAAGGTGTGAATCTAGGACATAGGAGAAGATTTACTTGAGCCTAGTGTACTTCTTGGAAGTTTTCAAGCACAGTGTGGACAGTCATCTGTTGGGAATGTTCTAGCTCTGCATTTCCTGATTGAGATGAGGGTTGGACTCTGCGACTCTGAAAACTCTGCGACTCTACCATCTATCTTTCTTGTTCTTTGGTCTCTGGCCATTGTCGATCCACCCACAAATGTTGTCAATTCCTAGGTAGGTACTGACTGAACTCCAGAGTTCTGCAGAAATTTGGAACATATTTGGAATCTCCTCGGATCTGCGCCTGCTCTTTAGAGGGCGCAGATCCGAGGAGCACATAGGGGAGGCTGGAGCCTCCCTTAAGGTAAGGGAGCGATCCCCAGGGGATCAATAACCCTCCAAATGTTTTCTTTTTTAGATAGATAGATAGATAGATAGATAGATAGATAGATAGATAGATAG
>JAJKFI010000001.1:11812009-11837541 GCA_029204185.1 Lerista edwardsae
TAGATAGATAGATAGATAGATAGATAGATAGATAGATAGATAGATAGATAGATAGATAGATAGATAGATCGATTTCATTATAACAGAGGCAACCAGTATATTCCTGCTGGTCTCCATATTTTTCAAATCAAAATTCTTCCCCAACTCCTATATGGAGCCCCAATCTGGATCGAGGCTGCAAATCAAGATCTTGACAAAATAGCCGCCTCTTTCCTTAGAAGGATTCTTGGGGTACCTAACATAATTAGATTGTCTACCCTGATACTTGAGCTAGGTATTCACCTTCCTTCAACCACTGCTTGGTCCTTTACTTTTAAGTTTTGGCTTCGATTACATCTTAATATCCACCCTGACTCCATACTTAATGATTTATTAAAAGACCCTTTTCTATCTAAGTGGTTCAAACTTTCGACGCCAAACTCTTATCTCTGGACCTTTCCCCTGAATCTCTCACAGACATTAATCTTCATAGAGCGCATCAAATTATCAAATCCAAACTCTGGGAACAGGAACTTAACCGACTACTTCCCAATTTAAACCCCACCTGTTCTCTTTTTTTTGGTCTTTCCCCTTCACTTGGTGGCCCTTTTAATTATTTCAGTAAATTAATAAATCCCAGCAAAAGGAGAGCATTTATGTTAGCGAGGCTAAACATTTTTCCATCAGCTGTTCACTTTGGCAGATTCTCAAATATTCCACATAATGACAGGCTTTGCCTCTTTTGCTCTTCAGAACCAGATACCCTAGGTCACATATTACTTCGTTGCCCGGCTCATCAACACCTACGGAACAACATTCTTGAACCTTATCTGTCTTCTCTTTCTGCCTCTTTTGCTGATCCTTTGCCTATTCTTTTAAGCGATAACTCGGCCACCATTTCCAATTTGGTAGCGGATTTTCTATTAGCGGTATCTAAGTCAAAGCCCCTTCCTTAACCTTGTTTCCCAATATTTTTTTTCTTTTTTTTTTAAATTTGTACCTCTATGATTACTGTCACCTCGTTTGTGATGCTAATGCATCAATTGTTATTGTTGTGAACTCTTTGTCTTCTTGTTTTTATTATGCCAATAAAAGGTTTTATAAACTGAAACTGATAGATAGATAGATAGATAGATAGATAGATAGATAGATAGATAGATAGAGCAAGCAAGCAAGCAAGCAAGCAAGCAAGCAAGCAAGCTGAGAAAATTAGATATGGAGATACGAGCCTGGCTGTAGAAGTCACTACTAGTAAGGAGTAGACCAGTGCTAACTAGACCCTACAGCCTAATAGTCTAATCTAGACTAGTCCAATAGTACTGTGGTTTTCAAACTTTTTAGCACTGGGACCCACTTGTAAAAATGACAATCTGTTCAGGACCCACTAATAGTGATGTCACGGCCAGAAGTGCCATCATTGGGTCACCAGAGCCTGCTGCTTTCCTGAGAAGGCAGCAATAAGTTGGGTTATTTCTCAGCCATTTTCCAAAAGCAAAGTGGATCAGAAAGAAAAAAAATGCCTACTTACAACCTTGACACAAGGAAAACAACAATACAGCCCTCCCCTTTTCCAGCATCCCATCTTCCCATATTTTCAATATGGCTGCTTTAGGTGCATCGCAACCCACTTGAAAATTGGCTTGGGACCCACAGTTTGAGAACTACTGCAGTAGTTCAATCTTGACTCAGATCCAGTTGGGCTTGCTCTAAAAACGATGTATATATTGTCTTATATTGAGGTACAATCTTATATACTAACAGTGTATATTAGTTGTATACAAAATGTGTCTTGGGGCGCAATCCTAAACAGCGCCGGACTGGCGAGGCCAACAGGCCAGCGCCATATCCGACGCTGTTTAGGAGAGGCTGGAGCCTCCCCGCAGCAAGGGAGTGTTCGCTCCCTTACCTTAAGGGAGGCTTCAGCCTCCCTTATGTGCTCCTCGGATCTGCGCCCGCTAAAGAGCAGGCGCAGATCCGAGGAGACTGCATGGCCCAAATCAGGGCCTTGCTGCCTTGCTGACAGGCTTAGCATGTGGCGTACGGCCACCTCCCAAGCCTGCCCAGATCCCGCCTCCCACCAATCCCCGTCCCAATACGGGTCAGAGAATCCTCACGCTGTCCAGCTTCGGCCGAAGCAGCACCGGTCCTGTTGCGTTAGCGCTGACACGGGGGTGCTGCTAGGTGCTCCCGCGTTGGCACTAATGGCAGAGTGCCAATGCAATGTTGTTGCATCTGTGCTCCGCCCCCTCTAGTATGGCGCTGCCCGAGAAGGCAGATTTCTGCCTTCTTGGGGCAATACATAGGTGTGCAGGTAAGTAGCTAAATTTGTAAATTGAAAGCAATAACAAAATCTTACATGTAATGGTCTGATGTGAAAGTAGCATGCCCAGTCACCCCCAGGAGTCCTAAATATTGAGGTGTCAGTCAGGGAGAAACAGCAGCTGAATATGGTAGGGGTGGGAAAGGACTTAGGAATAGGTCTACTTGTGACAATTGGGCACTAGAGGTGGGAGCTGCAACATCAAGCTGCAGATACTTCTTGTAACTCTGTAATTGTCTGATTGTGCTCCCTTGACAAGCATGCAAAGAATATAAGCTAGTGCAGTTATCACATGCCCTGAGTTTGCTATGAATATTACAATAGTTAACTGAGATTAAAACATCTTTCATTTATCTGAAAGTGGCAAGCTGTAGGATATTAATGTGATCTCTACCATTTGTTAAGCTTTATAATGCATTAGTATGCCAGAGGAACCAGTAGGGGACACGCATGTAACAGTCGTTTCCAGCAGGTCTGGCACTGAAAGGCCAACTATGCTACTCCCAACGGTATTCAGTAATTCGTGAAACAATATGAGACAGTGACTATAATTTACTGCCTTTCTGAAAAGCTACTCTGTGTCTGTGGAAGAGTAGTGGAATGCAGTCTGGTATACCATTGAAGCTACTGTAGATGGATAAACCTGGACCAGAGAGATCAGGGTCAAGTATCTGCTCCTTAGATGACCTTGGACAATTCTCTCTTGCTCTCAGCCTAATCTATCTCACAAAGCCATTGTGACTATAAAATGAGTTAACCCCTGAATACCACCCTGAGCCCTGCGTCCAGCGGCAAAGCTCTGCTCACCACAGTCTCCTCATGCTGCCTCAGCATGGAGGATTCCACGTTGGAGTGTCAGCTACGGAGCGGAATGTCAGCTGTGGCTGGGGATACCACCCTGAGCACCTTGTAAGATGCATGATCAATACACTAATAAATAAATACCTGCATGTAGTGTGACAGCATTTTCTACACTGCAACAGGACAATAACTGGGTGTATTGGCTTGTTTTCTGCAGGGGATGGAAGAATTAAGAAATGTAGTTCAACCACATGCTTACCCTTGCTCTCTCACCATATCTTTTCACATTCCTGAAATTTAATAAATGGCCAGCTTTAATCATATGCCAAATCTGCCAATTTATTCATTATTTTTGATTTTATTTGAAGAATTTATATCCTGCCTTTCCCAAGCTGAAGCAAGGTGGCTTACACGGGCAGGCTAGTCTAGCCCACCATTTTTCAATGGGGTTTTATCCTTTCTTCCTCTCTTCATATATGTAAGGATGAAAATCCGAAAGGAAACGGAGTAGCCACATCGTCCACCAAAATGTTGCATTTCCAGAACTGCACATCCATCTGTGCAAACATTATTCATATTAAAAATACTTAAGTGCTATTCAGTTATTATTCTGAAAGGGCATAGAGTGGATTTGGAATCCTGGTTCCTCAAGGCTTCTGACCCTACCAGGTTCCCTGCACTTCAAGAATTGTGTCTCAAAAGGTTTACACATATTAACATAGGTTAAGTAGATGTTTGACATACAAAAATAATAATAGAGTGTTTTGTAGGAAAGGTGTTTGATATATGTGAACGTCAAAAAATACTGATTGTAGCTATATAGATAGAAGTAATTGATTCTAATAGTAAAGAGCTAAATGAAATTAGAAAGTGACTAGTTGGGTGTGATGGAGGATTGTATGGATAATGCTTATGAAATTTTATTTTAATATATAATGCCGTGAGAATACTATATGTACAATATTTTTTAAAAAATCTATAGAAAAATTATATTCGAAGATTGGTGGATAAAAACCTTGAATTTAGGACAAATAGACACATTTATGATTGTATTTAAAGGATAGTCAATAAACACGTTAAGAATAGTTAATACACATGTTAGAGAAAAATTGAAAACTTGCAAATAAAAAGGCTCCACCTGTGTGTGTGTGTGTGTGTGTGTGTGTGTGTGTGTGCGCGCGCGCACGCGCATGTGCAGGTTTACACATATACAAATTATGCACACTTCAGATGGGTTCACATGACCTTGAGTAGCCAGGGCCTCGGTACACACAGTTTCTATACAGTGATGTCATGCAGGGGGTACGCGGGGGTACGCGAGTACCGGTTTCTAGGATTATGGCTGGCCCCGCCCATTCGCCCGCCCACTCATTGACTCCGCCCCCTGCAACATTTGAATTTCCTGCATGTTTGAGTTGCCTGCACGTTCTCAGAGCCAGGCAGGCAGGCAGGCAGGCAGCGAGCAGAGCCTTTCCTTGCCACTGAAAAATGAGTTGCTCTGGGGTTTTAACATGATGCCAGGCCTCCTTAACATGTTCTGGGGGTGCTGTGGAATACTGTTGCAACTGTTGGGTCAGTTTAAAATTGTCTGAGGCCTCAAAAAGGGCTTTTTTCATGTCACTTCCTGCCATGACATCACTTCCGGCTTATGACGTCACTTCTGGTGGGCGGGTCCCAACACGTGCCAATCAAAAGTGAGTACCGGTTCTTAAATCATTTAGATGACACCACTGTTTCTATAGGCTTTTTAAAAATTGCTTTAGATGCATGAAGTAGGTACTTGGAGCTGATGGCCACCAGTCAGCTTGATCTCATTTCCCCTCAATGTGTGTTCAGGCCGAGTAACTTCTGAGCAAGTCAGTTGATAACTCTGACTGAAGCCGTTCCTGGACATATTTTTTTCCTAGCGTGATGCACTGTTGGAAATTCCTGGAGGCCGCTTTAAAACTGCCAGGACTGCTTTCAGCAGCCACTTGGAGATTGATGCTGATTTCTAGGGACTGCTGGTCCAGTCATCCAGCTAAATGGTCATATGAGCCTATTCTTTTCAACTTTTCAACTTCACAAACGCTTGGCAGGCTTACTTTTTCATATGTAGCCATTTTCATTTGGAAGAATCATACTATACATAAGTGGGATATTTTACAACACTGATTTTATTGTCATTTGCATATACTTACATTTCTGTCTATGAGGAACAATAGCGACAAACAATTTTCACTAGTGTAATTAAATCTCAAGCACAATTGTTAAAGCATATTTCAATTTCAACTTTCCAGAAGTAGTCTAACAATCATTTTCAGAAACTGTCAGTTGTAAACAAATGGTGGAAAACATCAACAGATTGCTGTTTCATGCTGGACCTGTTTCGACGAGTTAAACAAAGGCAATTAAGAAACAAAAACATACAGTAGGTGCCTAAATGTCTAATCAAACTCAAATTATGACTATCTAATCTTCAGAATGAACAGTTCTCAAACAATCACAAGATGAAAAATTATCACACAATAGTTGGTGGGAGAAAATGGGCAAGCAAAACAAAAACAATAACACCTGCTCTCAGACAATTAACAAAGGATGAAGAGTCATCCAATAAACTGTGTCGCTAATTGTTTCCCATACACGCTGCTTTTAGTATTCTACGGAATTGGTTTTGAGGGTAAAAGAAGGTTGCTAGGGGAACTAAGAAATCACTTTTTCCCGCTCTCAGCCTACATTTATCTGCGGATTTCAACAACCTGTGGCCCATCAAACCAGAAGTGAGACACATCACTTGTTTTTTGCTGCCTATCGGATACGTCAAAAAGAGGGCAGTTGCCAAATAGCTGTGCAGGCCTATTAATATCTGGTTGGGTTTGAAAGTAGTACTTGAAGCCAATCAGACAACCCTTTTCATGGTCTTATCTCCAGGGCTGGCCTCAAACCAATGTGGCCTATATTGTCATATTGGGCCCTGCGATGGAGGGGGGGCACTCCTGGAAGCAGTTGGGGGTGAAGTCATCATGTTACCACCAACTATTTCCAAGTGCTGTATTTTACCTCAAAAGTGCTCTTCTTGCCTGGCTGTATGGTGAGTTGAGGGCCCATGGAAATGCCCCACATTGGGCCCAACCACTCCTGGGGCTGGCCCTGCTTATCTCTGTCCCATTTAAAAAACATGCTTTGAGTCACCAGGACATACCCCTCCCATTTCTTCTGTTTGTCAATGATCTGGAATAAAATTGAGCTCCAAATGCACATTTTTTTTTTGTCCGGCAAATATGTGAACCAAGTCAAACATGCAGGTTTTGATATCATAAAACCTTACTGTGTAATTGTACCATCTCAGAATTTACATGGCAAGGATTTCTAGTTTCAAAACACTTGCATTCAAAATTTTCCTCCTTGCCTTTGATCCAATAAGGGTTAAAGTTCTTGCCTTGTTTGATTCGTGACCCAAAAACATTTCACCTGAAAAAAAAAATACGTTGATATGGCTTCCTGCTGCATCCTGTGGGGGATTTTCAGCTGCTACGGGTCTCCTCAGGATAAAAGAACATTTGTCCCTTTGCCCCAGGCTAAACCCCAGCAGCCACTATGAGCAACTCAGACCTGTGCCCAGTCAATTGCTGGTGGAAGTCTGTATTGTTCCATGAAGGCAGATCAGGCCTGGGAATGGGCTGGGGATTTGGCATATGCCACAGTTGCTGATCCTGTCTCCCTCCCAGGCCTGATCCACCCCCACCCATCACTGCCCTGTTCTGCTCATCCCCTCCTTTGTTCACCCATCCCTGCCCCATTCAACACTATACCCTCCCCACCTCCCTCCAATCCCCTGAGCCGGCTCACTTCTTCCAGCAGTCATTCTGCATCTGTTAGCACACGGAGCTGTATGCTTGCGGTGGTGGAGAGCCCACATCCCTGGCCACAGGTAGTTAAACCCTAACTGCAGTTTTGGTGTCTTCTTTGGAGGGGGTACGAGGGTAAATAAGCTACCTCAGAATGCCAGAAGCAGGGGAGGGCCACGAGATGTACATATATTGTTGTCTTGTGTGCTCCCTGAGGCATCTGGTGGGCCGCTATGAGATACAGGAAGCTGGACTAGTTGGGCCTTTGACCTGATCCAGCGGGGCTCTTCTTATGTTCTTATGCCTAGTGGTGATTGCGACTGCCATAAAGGGGGTTGCATTGGTGGAACACACATCCTGCCAGTGTAATATTTCAATAGGATTGGGCCATGTGTCACTTCAGTATATGTATATGTAAATAGGCCTTGGATTCACCCAGTCAGCTCTTCTGTTTATTCATAACCAACGCCCCCCCCCCAAAGTATCAGCTTGCACCATAGCAATCCTCATGCTGGGAGCTATATGTATTAGTTACTTTATGTCAGTCAGAGGCGTTTCTACAGGGATGGCAAAGCTCTAAGTTTTGCAAGAAGCCTTACCCTGTCGTGTAAATCCCTCCTCTCCCTTGCTGCTGTAGCCAGTAAGCAACGCCAAGATTGGCTAAAACGGTGCAGGAGAGGAGTAATTTCCACTGCAAGGTAAGGCTTCTTGCACAACTTAGAGCTTTGCCATCCCTGTAGAAACGCCACTGATGTCAGTGCCTACTACTGAAATATAAATTTAAAACTAAAAAACCCCAAACAGCTTATCTCTCTATCTCTCTATCTCTCTATCTCTCTATCTGGATTTCGGATGGCCATAAGGTGGCAGCATTAGAACTATTTTAAACTAGCACTGAAAACAGAGAATTCTTATGACCAAGAAATATTGTATCTAGTTTTTCTTCATTTCTCAAAAAGACTTCATATCATAAAATGTCTTGTATTTACAGGAAATGTATAAAAAATACACACATGAACAAATCTAAAAATGTGTGTCTCTTGTTTAATTTTTTAAAATGCTAACAGGGGAGCACTGGAAACCAATATTATTTGTCTGCCATAAGTTTTATCCACAATTATTCACAATTATTCAAGAATTTATGGATCTTGGTATTTTTAACATGGGTGAAATCCTTCTCTTCCATCGTTACCAAATTTGGATAGTTTATATACTGTATAAATATTGTCATGCATACTAGAGAATGATAGGCATGAGCCTAACAGCCATGAGCCATGGACACAAGAATGACCTCAGGCACCTGGCTTTCATCAAGTCTTGGGCAGCGCAATCCTAAACCCTGCGCAGCATCAGTGGAATGGGGTTGCGCTGACAGTGCACCCTTAGCGCCGACGTGGGAGCGCCAATTGGCACCCCCGCATTGGCGCTAAGGCAACAGGACCGGCACTGCAGGCAGTGCCAGCCCTGCCGCGCCCATGCTGAGCCTCTCTTGCGCCAACCAAAGCTTGTTGGCGCGAGGGAGGCTCCACGCAGAAGCGGCACAGGGATTGGTCGGAGGGAGGGAGGCAGGGGCGGGACTGGGGTGGGACATGGGTGGGCTTGGAAGGTGGCCGTATGGCCACTTCCTAAGCCTGTCAGGGAAGCCGCGCGGCCCTGATTCGGGCTGTGCGGCCTCTTCGGATCTGCGCTCACTCTTTAGTGGGCGTAGATCCGAGGAGCACATAGGGGAGGCTCCAGCCTCCCCTACAGTAAGGGAGTGCATGCTTGCGTGCTGTGTGGAGGCTCCAGCCTCCACCTACCCAGCGCTGGATATGGCCAGCCATGCTATTCCAGCGCTGGGTAGGATTGCGCCCTGAGTGATGTGTGTTTTGCGTGTGCATTAGAATGCCTCCTGTGCCTCTGGATGATGCTTGCTGCTATTCACCCCTTTTTTTCTTTTTTATACAGACATCAATTAAAAAAACTAATCATTTTTCTATTGTATTTTTGGCTTCTACTATGTCTCATTGTTTTATGTGAAACATTTTAGCTGCCTTGGGCATTTGCAGAATGCAGCACATGCCCCATTGGCACAGCTATGTCAGTGCTGGAAAGCTGGTTAGAATTGTGCCCTAAATAGCACATACCAATATTTGCCATCTCTTAATAGTAATAGAACATCTCTTAATAGAACAAGCGTTTTCCTTTTGTTCTTTTATTTTTTGTTATCAATAGTACAATTTGTATTTAATACAAATTCCTTTGAAGCCCCCATCATACTTTTTTTCTCATATGAATAAGGAGTATAAAAGCCTTACGTACAGATGAGTCAGCATTTAAAGTCGAATCTTTCAGGGCACAATCCTAACCTGGGGTTTAGGAGCTCAACTCAGAGTAAGAGGATTTTACTCCCCTTAACCCTGTGTCATCCAATGGAACTACTTACTGGGATGATGATGGTTAAAAATGTATTCAGTTATCATGTATAATAGAAGCATACATTTTTCTGTGATCATATAGAAAATGTTCTCAGTCCCCATCACTGGTATTCCTGACTCGTCATCAGGTAGTACAGTGGCATTCCCAGGGTGCAGGGGGTGGGGAAAGTGCTATGTTTTTCAGGTGCCTGAAGACCTGTGTAAAGCAGATCCTCCCCCTTGCATTCAGAGTCGTGTGCCACCGCTTTGATATTGTATCCAGGAAAGGCTCTGAAGGTGAGAAGGAGGGGCCACTTAACATGGTGCTTCAGGCAACTGAAAAACTTAGCATTTTGCTCTCCCTCTAGGAATGCCAATGAGGATGTTGCTGGAAAGCAGATAGTAAGGGCTTTCATGAGGTACCTATCTATTTCTTTTTAAGGGTAGAAAGCACTTTCAAATCTTATCCTTTACTTTCCAAGTCTTCAATCTTTTACTGCTCTTTTTTCTTATTTTGTACTTCTCTTCACCCCATCAGTTCTCTTTGTTTCATTCCATATTTCCTCTTCCACATTTCCTCTTCTACACACTTTTCTTCTTGAGGAACTATATTAACCTTGGCAGAAACAATGAGAGCACAATCCTAAATTGGAGTTAGGCCGGCATAAACTAAGCCAGCAAAGTCTGAGCAGCACAAGGGCCACCATAAAGCATGTTTGGACTACTCTCAGGCTGCAATCCTATACACACTTTCATGGGACTTACTTTTGAGTAGATATGCATAGGATTGTGGCCCCAGAGTCAGGGAGGATGGTGCATGTCTATATGCTGGCCTCTCTGACTCTGTGAGTGGTCCAAACATACTTTACGGTTTCCTGTGTACTGGCCAAACTTTGCTGGCTAAGCTTATGCCAGTCTAACTCCAGTTTAGGATTGCGCCCTGAGACAAGTGCCATAACAAAAAGTTGTGTGTATGTATTTTCTCACAGTGCGGACCTCTGAACTGTGTAGAGGGGATCACTGGAGATTTGAGCTTCAGCAAAGCAACTCCTCTAGTTTTGTCCCGCCTGGTGTTGGGGATCTTTTCTGAGTTAGTCTCTGAGAAATTCAACTTCAAAAGCTCACTCTCCTGGGTACTCCTAAGCATTCGTATGAGAACTAAAAAAAATGTGGTGGGGGGGGGGGCGGAGAATTATAATAGTGCTGAAGAGTGAACTCTTCAGCATTCTTTAAGGAAAAGCTTCCCCAGCCATTCTCAGAAAAGAACTTTTAAAAGTCAAAATGAAAGAATAAGAATGTCTTTCTAATGTTTTTACTGCTTTAAATTCTAAAGCTATATTCAGCAGCTGAAAATATCTTGCACGCAGCAACTGAATCCTCTCATGTAAAGAACCCTGGAGATTTTCTTTTTTAACATCTCATGGACATTAGGGGAAATGAGAATGATGTTCAATATGGTTAACAAGCTGCTCAGTTAAAACTGTCGACAAGTATCTGATGTCTCAGCCTCTTCCCTAAGCACTTGCAACTGGTCTTTGAAATGTAATCTTGGCACTGGATACCTATATTGTCAACCTTGCATTTTGTCAGAGCAGTAAAAAATATATTGCACCTAGTGAAGTGACAGTATTGATAAATTAAGCTCATCAAATCTCTAAGAAGCACAAGCTGAGGTTTTTTTGAAAAAAAAAATCTTGGAATATGGAGTGTTTGTGTTTCTGTATTTGCAATAGAGACAAATTCTCATCCACTGGTAATGTGTGTAGCAATTCCATTATCAAGCTTGCAAACTTGTGACCTACAAAATCAAATGCATCCCCACTACCATTTATTCTACTAGTTTCAGGATTGTCAGGTTGGATGCATTCCCAGTGTGTGCTTCAACTAGCATGGCCTGGTGATGTCACAAGGCCGCCAGCCCTTGAAATACAAAACAAATGAAAAAAAAAGGGAATCTTCGGTGAGGCTGAGCCTAACAGCAGGGAGAACTGGAGCTCAAGATATGACAGCCCAAGAAAATGGAACCAACCAAAAAAAAAACAGTTTTGGAGAGAATTCTGGAGAGAATCTTGGAAAAAAAATGTTAAATACATATTTTCTAGTTCAGAGTTAAAAGTGGAACACTTTTATTTTAAACTAACATTATTTTAAACATACAAGCATTCCCCGGTATCAATGATTTGGTATCCATGGTTTTAGTTATCTACGGGTACCATGGATACTGGGATACCTATTAAAAAGATAGGGGGCTATTAAACAAATCTTTTTTTAACATTGTTGCAGCAAAACCACTGATGTTCCTCTATCTTTTAAAAGGCTTCCCCAGTATCCATAGTGGGGTCTGGAACGGAACCCCAGCGGATACTGGGGCATGCCTGTATGATTAATGATTGTGATAGACCAACAGGTTTTTTTGCAGAAAAAAACCCACTGATGTTCCCCTACCTTTAAAAAGGTTCCCCTACCTTTAAAAAGGTCTCCAGTATCCATGGTTTCAGGTACCTACAGGGGTGTCCAGAACAGAACTCTAGCGGATACCGGGGCATGCCTGTACTAACGTTATTAAACTAACTTTATTTTAAACTAACATAATAAAATAACTTTTATTTTAAACTAACATTTAAACAAACATAACATAACTATATTGATTGTTCAAAGATGGTTCAAAGATAGTACTGTTAGTAGTAACAGTAATTGTCTACTAAACCTTTAACAGGAAACGTAACAGGCATGCTTTCTGTTCCAATATGAAGGATCACTGTCTAAGCCCCCCCCCCACACACACACACAGGAGCTGACTTTGTGGGTGCTAGGGGGCGGAGGGTACCCACAATCATTTTAGGGGGGGGCTCAGCCCCCAATATCCGCCTCCCCAAAGATCGGAGCACACCCATGCCCGTGCGACACTCAGCCTGATCTCATGGGTAAACCTACCCAAATTCCGTTTGGCTTCTCCAGTTTGTTCCAGTGCTGGAAGGCACATGTTCCAACACTGTGGGTGGGAGAACACAGACAAGATTGTTAACTTCTTTGCAACTGGCCAACAGCACTGGAAAAGCAGTCCTCCTTGTGTGTGGTGGCTGGGAGGGGGCTGCGGGGGTGGCCCAGGGCTTACTGGTTTTCTTTGCGAGAGAGGGCGAGCCAGAGATGGTGGGCACGATGGAGGGTAAGCCAGAGTTGGCAGGCGCGGTGGAGGGCGAGCCAGAGATTTTTGCCCCATACTTCTTTTGTTTTTTTTTTAACTTTCTGTATTGTGAACACCAGAAGATCTTGTGCTCATACCCATGTACAGGCTGTAAGTTCTATTCTGTGGTGTGTGCCCTTGTTGAAAAATGTCAAAGAGGCCAGCAGACACCCAAATGGGTCACAGTAAAAAGAGCAAGCATTTCTCTATATTACTCAATTATTCCAAAATCCAGACAAATTCAAAATCTAGATACCTTCCTATCCCAAGCAGTCTGGATAAGGGATACTTAGAAAACATAACTGCCCCACAGCATTTATTTTTTTTAAAAAATATTTATATTTCTACCTTTTTCTTCCTCTAATATGATGGCACACTTGGCAGCTCACAATATTCATTAGAACATAATAAAACACAATCAAAGAAGAAAATTAAAAACAGTAGCCAGCAAACAGTATCATTTTAAATTGCAAAAAAGCAGCAGCATAAGTAATGAAAGCTTCTTAAAGCAACTGCAGCAGCATCACACCAAAAAGTTAAGCAACCGATAATAGAAACCTAATACGTTACAGATGCTCAAAATGAGCATCTTGAGTTCATGTGAAATGACAGGCTGTGTACATGCCTGAAGTCTATTTATTTACATGAAGCTATACATTCATTTAATCAGCTTCGGTGCTGGGTGTTGTAAACGTATTGCAAGGCATGTCTGTGCCACTGAGGGTGCAATCCTAACCAACTTTCCAGCACTGGGGTTAGTGCAGTGCAGCTCTGAGGCGAGAGACCTCCAGCCTGCTTGACCAGCACAGGATGCAGCAGTAGCTATTTGGCACTCCTGTGCTAGAGATGATTGGGATCTTAGAAATCCAGACAGAAACATGAAACCCAAACGAAGCAGATCAGTCCAGGAAGTGAGCCAAGTCACTTTTTTTTTTCCAGATAAAAGGAATTGTGGCGATAACATAAAATTAATAGAGATGACTCTTTAGCCTGTGTGCTTTATCTGGCACATGTTCATTCATACAAGCAATTCGAGGCCCTCTCCCCACTTTCATTTTCTTTCTTGGTTTTCCTTATTTTGTAATCTGTTAGAGCAGTGGTTCCCAAACTGTGGGTTGGGACCCACCAGTAGGTTGTGAGCCAGAGCAAAGCACCCAGAGCAGCCATATTGAAAATATGGGAAGATGGGATGCTGGAAAGGGGGAGGGCTGTGTGGTTGTTTTGCTTGTGTCAAGGTTGCGGATAGGCTTTTCCCTTTCTGATCTATTTGGCTATTGGAAAATGACTGAGAAATAACCCAACTTATTGCTTCATTCTCAGGAAAGCAGCAGGCGCCGGTGATGGCACTACTGGCCATGACATCACTTCTGGTGGGTCCAAACAGATTGTCATTACAAAAAGTGGGTCCCTGTGCTAAAAAGTTTGAGAACCACCGTGTTAGAGACATTTTATGTCTTTGTTTTTCCTTCAAAACAGACAGTAAGTTCCTGGCTGATTAACTGAATGAAAGAAAGAAGGAAGCCAAAGTCAACATCAATAGCTAAAAATCACCTAGTGAAAAACTTACTTTTAGCTATTCCATTCAGGCAGAAAAAAACCTGAGCCATCTTGAATGGCATTTGCTGCTCAGGCCTGCATTTGTAACTTTCAGTATCTCTTTCACATGAGAAATTGTCTATGCAGAACACTGAGGATGTCTCTTATGTGAGATGGATCTTTTGTACCGACAGTCTTGTAACCAAGGCTAGTCAACATTACCTACAAAGAAAAAAATAATCAAAACGTTTCAGCAAAATGAGTGTTCCTTTCTTTCTTTAATAGCCTTTATTAAGCACTGGATGCCAAATAATAATGCTGCCACTTGGTCCCTTTCATTTGTATTCAGCAAACCGTAAAGCCCTTGGGATAGATAAGGCTGTAGCCTAGTGGAAGAGAATACATTTTGCATGAAGAAGGTCTCAAGTTCAGTTCTTCACCAATCTCTATGTATACTGTTAGGTCTGAAATGCTGGGGATTGTTTCCCATACATGTGCTCGGGAATGGTCTGACTGACACCTTTCTATTAACCAATCCCTCTTCTCATTGTTATTCTTTTTAATAGATGTGCATTTGAGTAACCTGCACTTCCCTCTCTTGATTATTTCATCTTTTTCCAGGCACCAAAGGCAATATATCAATGCCGTTTTTTGCTTCCTAATATTCCTTTCCAAGTTCTGGGCAGTGCAATCCTAACCTGCTCTGGAACAGGCAATCTGGCCGGCCTGCGCTGTATCCAACACAGAACGGCTGCCTCCGGAGTTCACTGTGGGGCAAGGGGACGTTCGTCCCTTTACACCAGGGTAAGTCCCTGTTGTAGTTTGAATTGTTTGTAGCAGAGTTGGGGGCTTGTGGACCCATTCAGCGCTTGCCTAGCGCGACCGGAGCGGAGAAACGAAGAGATCGCTACATTTCAATAACAAAGCCATTTTATTGATTACAGTAGCGATAGCAAGAAAGAGTGAAGTTTTCGTTGCCGGTCAGCAAAAGCCGGCGAAGGCTTGCCGCATACAAGCGGCTTTTCAACGCATGTTGTTACATTCTCAGTCTCAGTGCGCACACATGGTAAAGACAGAAGAACAAAGGGTGCAGTCAGACTATATCTGGTAGGTGGATACCTGAAGACCCTTGTGCCCCATGTTAACCAATGGGGTAACCCTTTGAACATCATGATCTCATGAGAAAGTAGATGTTTGCTAGCCAGCGCTTCCCGTGAGAAACTTTGCCTGCTTATGTTACACTAACTAAAGGGAGTCCAGCTACTGTGCAGCAGATTGCACTAACAAGCTGGGAAGCTGAGCACCCCAAGGACACGCAGGTGCTCTATCTGATCTGGAGACGAAGAGACGGAATGCCAGTTTCAACCAGTTCTGGAGTGTGTGGTGTGAAACTGCAACACCCCCCCCATTACGTCTCGGAAGTCATCCTTTGGCGCCAAATCTAACATTTGAACTGCCTGTTTGAATTGTGGCGCAGGAAGTGCTTTGGTCAGGACATCTGCGATGTTCTCTTGCGATGGACAGTAAAGCACGTCAATGTCCCCATTTTGGACTGCTTCTCTGACATGTTTATGCTTTATGTCAACATGCTTAGAGTGCATCCGGATTCTTTCTGACCCAGCAATCTGGATTGCGGATTGGTTGTCCATCCAGATCTGGATTGGATTTGTTTGTGGAGCATCCAAATCCGACATCAATTGCCTGAGCATGTGTAGGTAGTTGGTCACATGACTCAGGGCTGTGTACTCACTCTCTAGAGTAGAACACGCGACAGTCTTTTGCTTGTGTGACCCCCAATCTATTACGCAATTCCCAAGGCGTATGGCATAGCCTGTGGTGGATCTCCTTGTGTCATCCCCCCCAAAGTCACTGTCTGCAAAAACCTCTAATTGCAGTGCTCCTTTTGGGGTGATGTGGTACTTGTGGTTGCTTGTGCCTTTCAAGTACCTGAGGATGCGTTTCAAGGCTATCCAATCTGCCTGGGTGGGATTTGCAGCCTTTCTGCTCAGGTGATTGACTGCAACGCTAATGTCTGGGCGCGTCCAGCACGCAAGATGTGTGAGTGAACCCAACAGTGAAAGAAACATGTTCTGGTTTGGAAATGGTGCAGATTCTTCTGCTTTTTCCCCTCTCCCCATCACTATTGGAGTTGATACAACCTTGCAGTCTTGCATGCCCCACATCTGGAGTAGATCGTGGATCTTTTTCTCCTGACTGAGGAGAAAACCGGAACTGTCAGCTGTGCGTTCGATCTCCACCCCTAGGTATTGACTGACAGGACCAAGACATTTAAGTGTGAATGCCTTCCGAAGTTGTAGTGTGATCTGATTGATCTGTTGTTTGCTTTTTGCGAGGACCAGCAAATCATCAACAAAACATAACAGAACACATAATTTCTCTCCTTTTCCCCTTCTGAAAAGGCATGGATCAGCTGTAGAGGGGGTGAACCCCAATTTTTGCAGCTGCTCTTTAAGGCATAAGTTTAAGGCAGCTTTCTTGAGGCGAAAATGTGAGTAATCGCTTTGCACACCTGGAGGTATTGTAATGTATACCTCTTCCTGCAGGTCTACGTGCAAGTAAGCTGTCCCAACATCAAAATGGTGAACCTGGAAACCTTTGCTGGCGGCTACGGCAAGCGCTGCGCGTAGCGTAGTGGCTGAGAGTGTGGGTGAATAGATTTCCTCGAAATCTACACCTGGGATTTGTTTACAGCCACGGATCACTAAACGGGCTTTCTTTAACGGCTCAGCACCTTCCTGATCCTTGAGAACAAACACCCATCTGGAATCAATCGCGTGTTTTCCAGCTGGTAATGTTGCTGGCTCAAAGACCTCTAAGTCGTGCATTGCCCTCAATTCAGTCCGAATAGCTTGGAGCCATTCTTCCTTCTGGGTTTGCGGTAATTCCATTACATCCTGGTATGTCTGAGGTACCTTTCCTACCTCTACTTGGTAGGTTAATCTTTGGGGTGGGACCCCACGCAAAGCCCTTGGAGGAAGGATGCGTCTGGTCGGAACAGCTTGTTCCGGTGTAGCTTCCTCCGAAGAAGTGCTGGTATCTAACCCTGGAGTGCCCCCCCCCCTCCTCCAGCAGCCTGTCAGGGCTTGCTGGTGTGGCAGGAGGTGGCAGAGGTGATGCTGGATGATCGGGAATGCTTTCTAATCTTGCCTCCCCCCCATTTTCTGCAGCTTGTGTGGGGATGCTGACTGTTCTGTCAGCATGATCTGGCAGCAAACTTTGCTCAGAGAAATCATAAGAGTTAGATATTGTGACAGTTTTGTGGTCAGGATTGAGGAATTTTAGCGCTTTGCAATTCGGTTCAAACCCAATGAACTGCAGCCGCCTAGCACGCGGGTCATCTTTTCTGCGTGTTTCCCGATCTGCATGTACAAAGGCGTGTGCTCCAAACGTCTTTAGAAATGCAAGATTGGGAGGTTTGCCGAATAGCTTGGTGTAGGGGACCCCATCAATTGAACGGTGGTAAACTCGATTTGAAATAAATACAGAATATTTCATCGCCTCCCCCCACAACCCTTTGGGTAGTTTTGATTGCTCCATTAGCGCTCTGACCATGCTTTGAAGCTCACCATTTTTCCTCTCTGCCACCCCGTTATGCTCTGGGGTGCGGGGGGCGGTGAGTCTGTGGGTGATGCCCTGCCTTTCCAACCATTGAGACATCTCCCTACTCAGAAATTCACCTCCCCGGTCGGTTTGAATCGCCACTAGGTGATTTCCAAACCGCTTTTCCGCCCACCTGACCCAATTGCGGATTTTATTAGCAGCTTCAGACTTTTGGCGCAATAAATATGCAAAACTATACCTCGTAGCATCGTCCACGAGCGTGAGAACATACTGCGCCCCCCCTGCTGTCTTCTTCATAGGGCCAATTAAGTCCATGTGCACCAGCTGTAAGGGGGTTTGAGTCTGGCGGTTGCTGAACTTCGGGATGGATGCTCGATGCGATTTAGTCAGTTTACACACATCACAGTCCACAAAAGCATCGCAATCTTTTAAGTCCATTCCGTGCACAAGTTCAGCTGTCTTCCTCACATAGTCATGATTTAGATGTCCTAGTCGCAGGTGCCACAAATGTCCACAGGATCGGTGCTTTGGTTGATTGAAGCACACATTTGCCTGTTGATTTCCTGTAGTCTCCGCTCCAAGCACGAACAGCCGATACACTCGGGGGACAGCCACGCAGATTCCCCCTCTCAAGTGTGCAGACGTCGTCTTGGAAAGTCACTTTAAATCCATCTTCTTGGAGGGTGCCAAGGCTAAGCAGATTTCTCGACATTGTTGGCACACACAGCACATTTCTCAAGGTAGTCTGCAGTTGTGGCAGAAAAACCTCTCCAGCGCAAATTACTGGCGCTGTTGTTCCATTTGCGAGTGCGACAGTTTCACGATCCGTCTCGCACCTACTCGTGAGTAAGTCAGCGGATGTTACAATATGGTGGCTTGCTCCCGAGTCCAACAACCAGGATGCTCGCGTGCGCCTACCTTCCGTTGAACCCACGAAAGCGGTACTCGCTTTGGGATGTTGTGCCTGGGGCTTTGGAAACTGTCCTTGCCCCGTGCCCTGCTTACCTTGGGGCTTTTTCTCCTTTTTAGAGCCTCCTTTCTTCTTGGCACACTGGTATGCGAGATGTTGGGTTGATCCGCATACATAGCACTGTCTCACACTGGCGCACACTTGCGCCTGGGACTCATTCTTGGGCTGCTGCTGCTTCTTCCCAGGAATGTTGTTTTTCCCCTTTCGGAATTCTCGCTCTCTCTGGTTGTCTTTCCTTTTGTCCGCTTCCTCGAGAAGCCGTGCGACGACAAGGGTGACATTTAGCTGTGCTGCTGGGATGGATTCCAAAGTTAGGGTAAACATGTCCCACGTTTCATCCAGGGAATTGAGGATTGCAAAAACTTTAAGCCTCTCCTCGACACGTTCCCCGATTGCCTCAAGATCTTTGAGGTTTTGCTGCATTGCTCTTAGGTGGACCCGCAAGTCTCCTCCCGGTTCAAGACGCGATCGCCACAACTTGCGCGTCAGAACCATGCTGGAGGTGAGGGATGCACGTGCAAACAGCTCTCTCAATGTGTTCCAATAGTCCATAGCATGTCCAAGATCGCGAACATAAACTAAGAGATCTTCAGAGATTGCAAGACCGATGGTCGCTTTTGCCTTCCTGTCAGCTGCTTCTTCTGCAGGGTTCGTGGGGAGCGCTTGAGTGCGCTGCCAAAGATCGTCTTTTTCCAGCAGCAACCGCATCTTGTGTGCCCATTGCACATAGTTGCTGTCGTTGAGAAGCGGAATGGCAATGAAAGGCGCCGTCGGGGCGGCGGGAGGTTGCTGCGCCATCCCGGCTCCGGGCGCAGCGGGCTGCAACGGTGGAAGTTGAGGTGGTATCAGAGGGTTGAAAGGACCTTGTCCTGGGACGAGCGGCGGCGGTGGCGGGACTGGTGCTTGGCCGTCGGGAACCCCCCCCGGTGGGGGTAAGAGAGGTCCGAGATCGTCTGAGTCGCTCGAGTCGCTCTCCTCACTTTCCCCGGATTGCTCGGGTTCTCCTGGGTCGCCAACGTCCTCTTCCCCCGCGCCGTCTCCAAGGTCTTCCTCTGTCTCCTTCTTGACTCCACCGGTAGCTCCTTCCTCATCAGACATCTGTCAGGACGTCTGCGAGTGTAGGGATGCAGCCACATTCACCACTCAGTCTCTGCTCCGTGGATCGGGTCCGCGGCAAACCCCTGCAGGGTTACGGCTGAATCTTCCATAACCTGTTGTAGTTATGGAACCCATAACCTGTTGTAGTTTGAATTGTTTGTAGCAGAGTTGGGGGCTTGTGGACCCATTCAGCGCTTGCCTAGCGCAACCGGAGCGGAGAAACGAAGAGATCGCTACATTTCAATAACAAAGCCATTTTATTGATTACAGTAGCGATAGCAAGAAAGAGTGAAGTTTTCGTTGCCGGTCAGCAAAAGCCGGCGAAGGCTTGCCGCATACAAGCGGCTTTTCAACGCATGTTGTTACATTCTCAGTCTCAGTGCGCACACATGGTAAAGACAGAAGAACAAAGGGTGCAGTCAGACTATATCTGGTAGGTGGATACCTGAAGACCCTTGTGCCCCATGTTAACCAATGGGGTAACCCTTTGAACATCATGATCTCATGAGAAAGTAGATGTTTGCTAGCCAGCGCTTCCCGTGAGAAACTTTGCCTGCTTATGTTACACTAACTAAAGGGAGTCCAGCTACTGTGCAGCAGATTGCACTAACAAGCTGGGAAGCTGAGCACCCCAAGGACACGCAGGTGCTCTATCTGATCTGGAGACGAAGAGACGGAATGCCAGTTTCAACCAGTTCTGGAGTGTGTGGTGTGAAACTGCAACAGTCCCAGCCTCCCCAATGGGCATGCTCAAATCTGCGCCTGATGTTTAGCAGGCGCAAGTCCAAGCACGTCTCAGTGGCCAAATTGGAGCCGCGCTGCCCAAGGAACGCCCTCCCCCTGCCCCATTCCATCTGCTCCCACCTTTCCTATGCCCAGAAAAGCCCCGGAGTGGGCCATACTTGGTCAGCGCAGGAGCAGCTCATTCCAGCTCCGGCACATCTGTGTTGATGCAAGTGCTTGCATCAACACAGCACGTTTTGCCCTGGCATGAAAGTGCCTTATGACACTTTCACTACGTTTGGATGTCACAACACACATGCGCCAGCCCAAGGGTGCTCTAGGATTGCCCCCAGAATTGGGTAATGGGAATAAAAGTGGCCAGTGTATCCTATTCATTTTTCATCTGCCCACTTCAGCACCCAAATATATCCCACGCTCAGACCTTTGTGAGCAGATTTACTACTCTTTTGTTTCAAAACACATGATGTGTGACAAGGGGCAGGCAGTGCAGTTTTCCCACTGTGCTATTTGTAGTTCAATCAAGCCTTGCAACCAGCAAATCATTTCTTAAATGCCACCTTTTAAACTGCAGATTTTGGAGGAGCCCTGTGGATATTCCTTAACCTCAGTAATTTATTCACAGATCTGTGTAGGAACAGGAAATGTAAAACTCTGCCAAACAATTCAAACTGTTGACTATTTGTTTAAGACAGTGGTATTAAAACTTTTTAGACCGGGACCCACTTTTTAGAATGGCACCCATGTCAGAACTCACCAGAAGTGATGACATTAACCTGGAAGTGACAACATCAAACAGGAAGTGCTCTCATTGTCTCACAATAAAATGACATTCCTGAAGTGCAAATTGGCATTCTTGGACTGCAGCAATTGCACAACCGTGAAACATCCCTGACAGAAAGCAAGATTAGGACAAAATATGATGTAAAAGCACTGAACTAAAAACAAAACTTTAAAAACCCTCACTTGAAAATTCAAACTGTTAACACTCACAAAAAGAACATAGCAAGAGTAAGGTTTGCAGTTACCAAGATGGCTGCTCTCAGCTTTCCACAGCCCACCTGACATCAGATCTTGAGCCACCAAGTGGGTTTCCACCCACAGTTTGAATAACACTGGCCTACGATAAATGAAAGATCCCTCTACTTACAGAGAAGAGTAGAACGGTCCTTTGCTCCATACCAACTCAGCTGAGGGCACAATCCTAACCTGGAGTTAGGCCGGCACAGTTAGGCCAGCAAAGTTTGGCTGGCACCAGAGCCACCGTAAAGCACGTTTGGCTCATTATTGGAGTCAGGGAGGATGGTGCCCATCTGTGCGCTGGGTACTCTGACTCCAAGAGTAGTCCAAACATGCTTTACAGTGTCCCTTGTGGTGGCCCAACTTTGCTGGCCTAACTTGTGCCGGCCTAACTCCAGGTTAGGATTATGCCCCCAGTGTCCAGGAAGCTGCTAGAGCAGGGGTGTCAAAAATCAGGTCCATGGGCCAGATGTGGTCCACAGAAGCTCTTTATCTGGCCCTCAGGCTCTTCCAGCACCTTCATAAGCTGCTTTCAACTGTTGAGCTGTGCTTAGGTATCACTGCTGAAACGGCAGCCTGCATGATAATTGGGCTCTCTTATATCTCGGAAATATGATCAAGGATTGCTTATTTTCTTTTCCGCCATTTGTAACTGAGTTCCTGAGAAACAAGTACTTATTTCTGGTCATGACCTGCTTGATGATATCACTTCCTGCTTAATGACATCATTTCCAACCCTCAGCAGGCAACACAAATGCTATTCAGCCCACTGTACGAAAAGAATTTGACACTCATGTCCTAGAAGCTAATAAGAAATGAACATTTTGTGGCCAGCAATTCTTATGTGAGATCTTTTCTTCTTTGCTAATTTATCATTTGAAGCATAGTGGTGACCTTAGGTGATATCAGGTCTGACTAGACTTACCATAATTTTTAGAGTTGAAACTGGAACCGATTGGATTATCACCAGGCACGGCGCACACGCTCGTGCACACACACAGACGTACGTGTATGTGTTCCTGTTGGGGGAACCTGCACCCTGTCAGGTAATTTGGAGCTAGTTTGTTGTGTATGTGTTTGCCCCATCTCTCCCTCTCCCACACATACAATCCACACAAGAAAAACCTGCCGCCACCCCTGAGAATCATTCAAAGTTTGAAAAACTGCAATGTAAGGTATTTGAGAAGAGCAGGCCTACCCTTTGCATCAGCTAGGGAGAATGAGAGAAATTCACTTGGTGGAACCCAGCAGGCTGCAGAGAAAAGGGGAGATTCCCAAAGCTGTAGTCCTATCCACAGTAGAGTAAGTTTCATTGACTATAATGGGACTTACTTCTGAGTAGACATGCATCAAATTGGGCCCCAGGTGAATTTATTTCGCAGGCAGTCTACAAAGAGGGGGGGGGAGAAGGGGAAGGCAACCCACCAAGTGAATAAGAAAGGGTTGTGACTTGGGGTATGAGGCACATTTGGGAAGGGGGCCATTTCTCTCAGGGTTTGCTGGAAGTTTCTTCACAGCAGTCTCTCCTATCCAGTGATGTCATCTACAGATGAGGAAGCGGAACGCTGGGCGGGACTTACGTGTGATTTGCAGCCCGCCTGTTCTGTTCCGCCGCCTGCCCGCCCGGCGGGCTACCCTGGCCTTGGGGGGGCCTGCTCGCCGGGGGGGGACAGGTGGGGGTGCGCCGGGTGCCTGGGCGAGCAGCGGTGGGGCGCGCCAACTGGGGGCAGCCCGCGCAGCGGGTGGGTGGGCAGGCAGGCGGCGGAACGGAATGGCTGCCAATCACACGTAAGTCCCGCCCAGTGTTCCGCTTCCTCATCTGTAGATGACATCACTGCTCCCATCTCCCTGTTTGTTGTCAGGTGTAAAGCAGGTACCAGGCCTGAAGTGTCATCAGGCAACAAGCAGGTAAAGGCCAGAAGGTGGCTGTGTTCCAGGTGTGAAAGTGGCTGGAGGCACTCTTGCCACTCAGGAAGGAGATGTTTGAGTTCTGCACCAAACAAGAGCTGGCCTGCCTGGGTAATGCCAAGGGCCATGCTGTGGCACTTCCTTCCCCCCACCCCTGCGCCCCACTCAGGCCTGCTGGGGGAGAGACCAGAGTTATAGAGGGAACCTAGCAGAGAGAGAGAGAGAGA
The DNA here is from genome assembly GCA_029204185.1 of Lerista edwardsae. Taxonomy (NCBI): domain Eukaryota; kingdom Metazoa; phylum Chordata; class Lepidosauria; order Squamata; family Scincidae; genus Lerista; species Lerista edwardsae. The sequence continues at coordinate 11,835,599 of JAJKFI010000001.1, forward strand.
GAGAGAGAGAGAGAGCGAGAGCGCACTACTACCCTGGTGGGAGGGTAAGCTGCAACAAATGATCTTAAGATGAGACCACTGGTCCTGTGTGCACTTACCCAGGAGGGATTCTGAAGGGGCTGAATGGGATTCCAGTGCTTGTGATAAGAGCATATAACTGGGAGGCTGCAGTGCCCTGCCTCCCTGGCATGCCACATGGAGCACAAACACAGGCACCCATGCACATGCACCTTTGAATGCACCTGCACCTCAATCCTCCCCTATGGTTTCTTCCTCAACTCACTGCCACTCACACTCATCTAACAAAGTGCTTTTCCCCATTGCAGTTTTGGTGCCTCTCTTTAAACCAAGGGTGGCCAACCCACAACACATCATGTGCTACGTTTGATGTAGAAAATCTTGAAGGTGCCACTCCACCGTAACGTTAGAGTCCCTACCTATGGTTGTCAGAAATGATATAAAATTATGCAGTTACAAATTATTTCTGCACACCTTAAACTATTTGAATAAAAAAAAGAAACATAATTCTAATGTAAATAACTTTCACTGTTTCTTACTCACAGAAAATTGCAAATAAAAAAAAACATGATTCTGAAGGAGTCTCTCAACTTCACACAGCCAGCCACATTTTGCTCTCTTCCCCCCCCCCCATGCTGAAGCTGAGGATGTGCATGCAGGGGGAGGGAAGCTGCTGAACCAGAGAGACTCCAAAGAAGGCTGTCCAGGCCCCAGGGAGGAACAGCACCCCAGCAGAACTTCAGCCTGTAAAAGTCAGGCAGGCCCAGAAGCAAGTTAGGTGAAGCTCTGACCCACCTTACAAAGGGCCTCAATCAGTCAGTAAAGACAGAGCAGAGAGTTGATTCACCTTACTTCCTTCTCTCATGGCTTGTCAGAGGCCTGCCAATAGCCCAAGCCCTACTGACCTTCATCACAGGCCACTGGGGTTTTTAAAGGCTGTGGCTCTGCCTCTCCCTGGCTGGGGTTACTGTGTCAGCTGTGGCTTGTTCCTCACTCTCCCCGCCTGCCTGCCTGCCTCCCGAGTAGTCCCTCTCTCTGCTGGGACTGCTGTACTGCCACTTGGGGTGCTGCTCTTTGCCTGCTGGAGTGAGAGCCTCTCCTCTGAGGCTCTGAAGCTCGCCTTGGGCCGCCTGGCCCTGGCATGGGATGCAGCTGGGGAGGTTGATCATACCCATCACTGCCTGTAGTGTGCGATGGACGTTTCCTCCATGAATATGTCCAATCTCCCTTTAAAGGTACCTAGGCTTCCTCTCTCTACTTGTACATATTCTCACCCTTCTGCAGTCTCCTGGATGGAGATGGAGAGAGAGAGAGAGCAAACCACTGAGCACACTGGGGGTGATGTCTGCTGCTGTTGCTTGAACTTTTGGATCTGAAAAAGATCAGCCCAGCTGAATGTGAGACTCTGGCTGTGTCTCTCCCCCCCCCCCGTCTCGCCGGCATCCATTCCCGATTCCATTCCTGAGATTAATGAACGCCTCCCCTTCACACACATTCCACATTTTGGAGCTGAACGTAGCCCAGCTGAAAAGCCTCCACAGCTGCATGCTGACTTACTCCTTGGTTGATTACTGACTTCCAATAAGCAAAGAAGCACACACTGCAGTGCTCCTCTCAGCAGTATTTGGCTGGCCTCCTGCATCCACATGCAAAGCAAGGAGCCCACATGCTTTAGTGCCCCTCCCACCTCTGCTCGCAGTCTTTGCCTGGCCCCCTCATGTGGTCTCCTAGCTCCCACAAAGCAAAGCAGCATTGCTTTAGTGTCCCTCCCACCTCTGCTTGGCAGTCCTCATACATCTTCCTGATGAGCAACAAAAATGCACTTCCACTTTAAATGGCAGGCCAAACTGGGATAGACCTTCAAACTGGGTGGGACACTGGGACAACATCCCTAAACCGGGATGTCTGGTAAGCCTAGGTCTGAC
>JAJKFI010000001.1:11849978-11867141 GCA_029204185.1 Lerista edwardsae
GTGTGTGTGTGTGTGTGTGTGTGTGTGTGTGTGTGTGTGTGTGTTGCTCAGTTCCAATAATTCTGTCCTAGTTCTTCCAACAGCATTGCTCATTGCTCACCACAGGTCAATTTGCATCTAAATAAATGTTCACAATGCTTCTATCGATAGTAAATATATCCAAATGCTAAGACCTGTGATTTTCAATTAAGCAAATACATGATTCCTGCATAATTTTATGCCGCCTTATAGAGTGCACCAAAAATTCACAATTGCTTTCATGAAATTGTATGTATGCAATGGGATTGTGTGTGTGATGGGACCCATGTGACAAGTAGATACTGGAACTCCCCAAAATGATGTTTTGGCAATGAGGAAACAATAAGGGTAGCATCAATCATTTTCCTAGGGTCAAATTCTCTTTAGCATTTAGACCACCTCTCTCTCTTTCTCTCTCTCTCTCTCTCTCGCTCGCTCGCTCGCTCGCTCGCTCTCCCCATCTCCAATGTGGAAAAATTAATGCTATCTAAACTTCAATATAAATAACATTTTTAAAACTGGAATTTTCCCAGTACAGAAATACATTTCATTGGGACATAGGAAAGTCAAGTTTTGTTGATACTGACTAATGGCAGGTCTCCTGGATTTCAGTCTTCCTTTGTCTTCTTTCAACTTAGAAATGCTGGGGGTTGATTCTGGTACACTGGATTCGGAAAACATTCAGCTATGGTTCCTCCAGTTTGACATCAAGACTCAAACAAAAACTGACTTGTCATGGAATCCTACTGAAGTGTTCCACCAGCACAGCTGCTGCGCCAAACTAGAGTGTCATAAATGTGCTGTAAAGCACATTTGCACCAACTCTAGAGTAAGCAGCAGCCTGCTGGCACTGCATTCAGGCCCTGGCTGGGCGGGCTGCTTGGGAAGAGCAGCCTGGAGTTGGGGAGGAGAATGTTCGGGTGGGGGAGGGCACAATATAAGAACATAAGAACATAAGAAGAGCCCTGCTGGATCAGACCAAAGGCCCATCTAGTCCAGCTTCCTGTATCTCACAGCAGCCCACCAGGTGCCCCAGGGAGGCATGAGACAACAAGATGCTTGCATCCTGTTGCCACTTCCTTGCACCTGGTACCAGTAGCCCTCCACCTTTGTAAGGAGGTTGCACAATCCATCATTGCCTATAGCCCACGATGGACCTTTCCTCCAGAAATCCATCCAATCCCCTCTTAAAGGCATCAAGACCAGATGCCATCACCACCTCCTGTGGCAAAGAGTTCCACAGATTAACTACCCGCTGGGTAAAAAAAGTACTTCCTTTTATCTGTTTTAACTCTCCCAACCCTCAGTTTTAGCAGAAGCCCCCTGGTTCTGGTGTTTTGAGAGAGGGAAAAGAACATCCCTTTATCGACTCTATCCCTTCCATGCATAATTTTGTATGTCTCAATCATGTCCCCTCTCAGGCGCCTTTTTTCTAGACTGAAGAGCCCCAAACGCTGCAGTCTTTCTTCATAAGGGAGGTGCCCCAGCCCCGTAATCATTTTTGTCGCTCTCTTCTGCACCTTTTCCAGCTCCACTATGTCCTTTTTGAGATGCAGCGACCAGAACTGCACACAATATTCCAGGTGCGGCCTTACCATCGATTTGTACAATGGCATGATAATATTGGCTGTTTTATTCTCAACCCCTTTTTTAATTACCCCGAGCATGGAATTGGCTTTCTTAATTGCTGCCGCACACTGGGTCGATACCTTCATGGAATTGTCCACCAGCACCCCAAGATCTCTCTCCTGAGCTGTCACAGACAGCTCAGAACCCATTAGCCTATAGGTGAAGTTTTGGTTTTTGGCCCCAATGTGCATCACTTTACATTTGTTTACGTTGAAACGCATCTGCCATTTGGCTGCCCATTCCCCCAACTTGGAGAGATCCTTCTGGAGCTCTTCACAATCCTCTCTGGTTTTTACCACCCGGAAAGTTTTGTGTCATCCGCAAACTTGGCCACCTCACTGCTTTTCCCTGTCTCCAGGTCATTTATGAATAAGTTGAAAAGCACGGGCCCCAAGACAGATCCCTGGGGCACTCCGCTTTTCACCTCTCTCCATTGTGAGAATTGCCCATTGACCCCCACTCTCTGTTTCCTGGCCCTCAACCAATTCTGGATCCATAAGAGGACCTGCCCTCTTATTCCCTGACTGTGAAGTTTCTTCAGCAGTCTTTGGTGGGGGACTGTGTCAAACGCCTTCTGAAAATCCAGGTATACGATATCCACAGGTTCACCCACATCCACGTGCCTGTTGACCTTTTCAAAGAATTCCAAAAGGTTTGTGAGGCAAGACTTACCCTTACAATGGATCAAATCAGGCCTCAGAATGTGCAGGATTCGTGGCAGTGGCCTCCGCCATATCTTACCCTCCCTCTGAACAGGGCTGCTCAGACTTGCGCCAGCAGATTAGCTGATGCAGATCCAAGTAGCCCCATTGGGCAGACTGGCACATTATTTGGGATAAGGGAGAAAATACCCTGAGGAGACCTCAAGCCTGCTCCTTATCTGTGCTGGATACAGCATAGGCCATGAAGCTTGGCTATACCAGCACAGGTTAGGATTGGGCTGCCCATATGCGAATCTCAGAAAAAAAAATCCATTATCAGAGGATGATGAGGGAAAACATGATAATGACCGATTAGGATTGCCACTGTCATTTTAACCTCCCTCTAGTTCCCTCTATTTTCTCTTCTGTGCTTGATGTACATTGCTTTAATAAGTTTCCCTAGCCCTTCAGCTGATCTTGCAGATGCTTTTAATTTAAAAGGAATGTGGGGAAAAATAATTTGCTAGAACTATCTCCAATGATTTTTCATCTAGAAATGTGGTTACTGAATTAATGCAGGACGTGTTGTACACTCTTCAATGTGTTCCATATAGATATTGATCAACAAACCCAGCAAGACATTTTGACATATTTGACAAGTGACAAGATCAAGTCACTATACTTAAAGGTGAACTGCAAAGACATTTTAAAAATTGGCATTCTTATGAAAAAAAAATCTATATTTTGTGTGCTGTCCTGAAAATTTCAAAATAAAATATATAACAGACACTTCGAAATACTTAAACAAGGATGGTAGTTTTATAATACAAAACTTCCATCACATTTAGCTAACCATTAACTTCTTTTAAATAGCATTCACTAACAGCCTCTTCAATTTTAGCAAAAGGTGGCACAGCGAGTTAATCCACTGTTGCTGGGCTTTCCAGCCGGAAGGTTGGGAGTTCAAGACTGCGCGATGGAGTGAGCTCCTGTTGCTTGTCCCAGCTCCTGCCAACCTAGCAGTTTGAAAGCACTTAAATGCAAGTAGATAAATAGGGCCCACTTCGGTGGGAAGGTAACGGCGTTCCGTGCGCTACGGCGTAGAGTCATGCCGGCCACATGACCACGGAAGCTTGTCCTCGGACAAAACGCCGGCTCTACAGGCTTTGAAATGTAGATGAGCACCGCCCCCTACAGTCGGTCACGACTAGACCATTTGGTTGTGGGGAAACTTTTACCTTTTTAACCCTTATCACTTCTCTGCTTTGTTCTCCCCATGACCTGTGGATTCTGTGATAACTAGACTGAGGTCACAATCCTAACCTGGAGTTAGGCCAGCACAAGGGCCACCATAAAATATGTTTGGACCAGCACACAGATGTGTGCCATCTTCCCAGACTCCAACAGTGGTCCAAATGCACTTTATAGTGGCCCTTGTGCCAGCCAAATTTTGTTGGCCTAACTGTGCCAGCCTAACTCCAGTTTAGGATTGCACTCTGAAATGGCAAAAGATCTAAGGAATGACTTAACAAAGCAATCCTAAGCTCCTTTTGTGCTGGTAGAGTACTCCGCCAGCCAGTACTCAGCCAACACAAGCTGTTGTAAAAGTACTATAAATAAAATAAATATATAAAATAAAATATAAAATAAAATAAATAAAATAAAAAGGCTCCGCAGTGCCGTTAGTGGCTCTGGTGGAAAGGCCTGTGTTGTCCTGCCAGTTCCAGTGCAGGGAGAAGCACATGTTGCTGCTCCAAGTAACGCAGGGCCGGGGAAAAGCAGGAGTGGAGGGATGGGGTGTAATGGGGCAGGGGGAGTGCGGAGATGGAAGGTGCAATCCTAACCAACTTTCCAGCACTGACTTAGCTGTGCCAATGGGGCATGTGATGCATCATGCAGTGGAGTAGTAGTCACGGAGGCCTTCTCAACTTATTTCATTTCTCTGTTTCAGCTCTCTGTCCTGAGACAAACCAACAGGATGTGCCTTGGAGAAGAGTAAGTAACCTATTTAGCAAATTGAAGTGTCCCTGTGTATATATTAACATATGTGTTCATGTTTCGAAAAATGTACTCTAACGCCTTCGTTGTGTTGTTTGAAAACTCAGTATTCACAGATTGGAGGGGGGGGGAACCAAACAAACCGAGTATCTATTTTCAGTAAATAACTCCACAAAACATTATGTACTTCAGCCATTGAATATTTTAAAACTCCACAAATTCATATAGTAAGAAATATGAGGATAACGGGTAGCCCAATCCCAAGCTGCCTGGCTTCCAGAGGAGAAACTGTACCAAAATGGCTAAATGCATTTTGTGGAAGCTGCGGCAGCATGGAAATCTCCTCAGGGAAAGAGGACATTAGTCCCTTTCTTCATGGAAAGCCCTGGCTCCCTCAATGGGCCTACTCAAGTCCTCCTCAACAGTATGGTGGCCACTCCTTGGAACTGAGGCTCTGTGCCACGGAGCCCTTGACAGTGCCACAAACACACTTTATGGTGCATTTGAGACACCAGAGCTGGCTGTAAGTGCTTACCACCAGCTTCAGGATTGGGCCCCCAGGCTTCTCTATTTTTTTTTAAATTGGGGGTAGTAATTAGGGTAGCTTAGGCCACCAAAAATCTCTTGTGGCAGCCCAGGAATGTCACAAACGTGCCATAAAATGACTCAGGAGGTGGGGAGGCCAATGCACAGGCATGCACTGGCTTCCCTGCACTGCTTCCCAGACCTGCAGCCCAGGTCTGCCAGCCTAGGGAAGCTGGCACAGGGGGGGTAGGGAGGGTGGGAGGAAGGTGGAATGGGGAAGGGGAGGTGGGGAAGGGTGGGCCAGTGGATGGACTGGCCCAGGAGGTTGTGGGGTCAACCTCTGACACTTAGGCCAGATCCAACACACACACCCAGCCTGCTCAGCACTACATGGGCTGCTCAGAGCTCCAAGAAGTCCTATTGGGACTGCTGGGGTGTTACTTAAGGTAAAGGAAATGAATTCCCCTTACTCTGAGAGCACAAACCTAACCTGGAGTTAGGCCGGCACAGTTAGGCCAGCAAAGTTTGGCTGGCATAAGGGCCACCTTAATGTATATATGGACCACACTTTGAGTCAGAGAGGCCAGCACACAGATGTGCGCCCCCCTCCCTGATTCTGAGAGTGGTCCAAACATGCTTTGCAGTGGCCCTTCTGCCAACCAAATTTTGCTGGCCAAACTGTGCCGGCCTAACTCCAGGTTAGGATTGTGCCCTGAGTTGCACCTCATGTAGCCCCAACTTTGCACTGGATATGGGGCAGGCCAGTTGGCGTCCCAATTCTAGCAAAGGGTTAGGATTGGGCTATTAAAAAACAGAGAACAGGAAATGGACAACATAATTTTATAGTTAAAATGTTAATGTATTATAGTTTTAAATAAAAAAAAACATTTTACATTCTACACAAAAGAAAACAATGTATTCATACTGGTCTTAAAGGCTTCATTCAAATCGTGTATTTCAGTCATATTATCCTTTATTTTTTAAGATTTCACTTCAGGGATGTTTACTGGTAAATAACTTTTATAGAAAGAATTTTCCTGGCCTTTGTAATGTTTGCGAATCAAATATTTTCAAACACTTACATCTATGTTTTGAACCTTGATCCCATGGCGAAAGTGAAAGGTAATTAATCTAATATTTTTTTTAAAAAAAATCTAAAATAATCTTCTCTGGTTTATAATCATAATACTGGGAAATTCAATATTTCTGCTCAAACAAAGAGGCTGGTAGACATATTTACAAAAGGCCTTATGATGTTTGCAGTTGACTTTGCAGAAGACAACATTTATAAAACCTTTACAGTTCCTGACAGGTGCCATAAATTCTCTGGAGGATTAGTATATTCAGATATTGTCTTTCATTTGAACTTCAAACACACATTTTGCTATAGAGTGTATTTTGATAGCTTTTGGAAATTAAAACCTTTGTATTTGTGTCTTTCCAATATTCTCTATGAATTTACTTTTGGGAAACAAATTGCTGCAAAGCTAAATGCAATTATAAATTTTGTTTAAGTAAAAAAACAAACTGACTGAATAAATGTAATAAGGATACAGAGAAGAAACTACGAAAATGGGTTGTTTCTGTGACTGTTTCTTCAAAGAAACAGTGGACGAAACAGCTTGCTTTATAGGTTTTAAGAAATACACTAATAGTTCTCTGACTCCTTACCAGCTAAAGTTCGTCGTGACTAATGGCCCAATCATATTTGAGCCTTGCGCTGCCAGAGCACTCATGCCAGTGGCATAAGACCATGCATGGCTATTGCAAAAGGCTACAAGCCATTCAGCCCATCCTGGCCACCACTACAAGCAGCAAACAGCCCGGTCCATGCCTCAGAAAATGGGAGACGCTGTTCAAGGCCGGTATATTAATGCATGGGGTTGAAGTGTGGAGGAGGGTGGAATGCAGCAGAAAAGGGGAGGAAGGAGGAAAATGATGTGGGGAGGAAGGCAGTTCAGGGCTAGGAAGGGGGTGGTACCAGCAGCTCACACCATTATCCTAATCCCCTTCCTAGTCTTGATCCATCCAGATCCATAGACTTGTGCCAGCTATCAAGCTAGTGCAGGTCAAAGTAGACTACCCCAAGTAGGCCTCCAAAGACTGAAGCTTCCCCTGCAGAATTCAGTGGATGCTCCATTGGCATAACTGTATCACCATGCATGGAATTGCATAGGATTCGGCTATGTCTCTAAAGCAGTGAAATTAAATTACAAGGGTCCCCCATTATCCGCTGGCCTGACATATGCAGATTTCAGCATCTGCAAATGTTGGTCCAGTACCATCAGTAAGCCCTCTGAGCCCAACCAGAGCTGAGTTAACGTCAAGTCTGGAGGCATTCTGAAGCCGGCAGATGCCGTACGCATCTACCCACTGCTTCTGTGGGCTTCAGAATGAAGCCTGGAGCTGGAGCTGAATAAGACAACTTCTGTTTTTTGGCAAAAGCTGGAAGTCACCTTTAAATGGGTCTGGGTGGCTTTCTGAGGTACTGGAAAGCCTCTGCAAGCCTCTGAAAGCCACCTGGACCCATTTAAAGGCAACTTCTTATTTTTGTCAGAAACCAGAAGTTGCCTTATTGAGCTCCGGGCTTCATTCTGAAGCCTGCAGAGGCTACAGGTGGATGTGCACAGCTTCTGTGAGCTTCAGAATGCCTCAGGACTCAACTGGAGCTCCGCTCCGCTTGGGCTTGGAGGACTATGGGGGGGGGCAGAAGAATGCAGATTTGAATATCTGTGGTGTTCTTTATAATGAGTAAATACAGTACTTGTTACAAGCAGTGGTGGGATTCAGGGGGTTTGCCCAGGTTCTATAGAACCGGTTGTTAAATGGCCGGGCCCCGTCCACTCACTTACTTCGGCTGGCTTTGGTGTTGTTGTTTTTTGTTCCGGCTATAACATCATAGAACCAGTTGTTAATTTATTTGAATCCCACCACTGGTTACAAGTATTGATTCAATTTGATTTAGAGTGCAATCCTAACCTGGAGTTAGGCCAGCGCAGTTAGGCCAGCAACGTTTGCCTGGCGCAAGGGACACCGTAAAGTATTTTTGGACTACAGATGTGTGCCATCCTCCCTGATTCAGGGAGTGTGCCATCCTCCCTGATTGGTCCAACTGCACCTTATGGTGGTCCTTGTGCTGGCCAAACATTGCTGGCCTAACTCCAGGTTAGGATTGCATTCTTAATGATAACCAGGGATGGGCACTTGACTCGGATTGAGTCATGTAAAAACATTGTTTTTGAGTTGTCTTGAGTCATGGCCATCTCTGAGCCTGACTCTATGCAAATTGGGGCCACTGACTCAGAAAAAAGGTTAGAACTTGAAACATGTCCTTATCTTGAGGTGTGTGTGTGTGTGTGTGTGTGTGTGAGAGAGAGAGAGAGAGAGAGAGTGTTCTTGTGTTCTTGCTTACTTTTTTTCTCCACTCCTGCATTTTACAAAGACGCATGGTGATCTGGAAGCATGCATACAGCAGACATGGTGGGAGGAGGGTAGGTTCCAAGAGGCAGGCTGGGGTAAGTGTGATGAGTGGAAGAAGAATGCTGCACAAGGCTGTGGGAGTGATGAGAAGGCAGGGGAAGGGTGGAAGAGGGCAGGGAGGGAGATGTGATCTGGCCCAGGAGGAGGGCAGGATTAGCAGTGCTGTGCATGCTGCATCCTATCTCCCTTCTTGGGCTTGATCCGCTGATTTGAGGCAATGCAGATTTGCCCAGTTATTGAGCTAGGGCAGGTTCAAGTTGCCCATGGCTGCTGCTAGGGCTTACCCTCCCACCTGCTAAATTTCAAATTTCCCCCACTGTGCCTGTGTTGTTGTGCCAGTGCTGCTGGATTGGCCCAGAGTGTAATCCTAAACTAGAGTTAGGCCAGCATAAACTAAGCCAGCAAAGTTTGGCCAGCACAAGGGCCACCATAAAGCATGTTTGGACTACTCTCAGAGTCAGGGAGGGTGGCTCACATCTGTGTGCTGGCCACCCTGACTCCGAGAGTGGTCCAAACATACTTTGCGGTGTCCCTTGTGCCGGCCAAAAGTTGCTGGCCTAGTTTATGCTGGCCTAACTCAGTTTAGGATTGCACCCACAGGGAAATACATGCTGCATTGGGCTGTAAATATCAAATGCACCAGAATTAACACTATGATGGAACCTAGACTTGTTCCTGGTGAATGTTGGGTAATAGCACTGGTGGTCCCCTGGGGAACACATAGGTATGCTCGAATGTAGCCTGAGAATGATCTCTCTGGTTACGCAAGCACATATATGAGGTTGGAGATAAAAGGTGGAAGGTTAAGAGTTAAAATAGTATATAAGAGGAACTTTTGCTCATGGTATAAAAAGCAGTTTGTTTGCTCCAGTATGATCTCTGGTCCAATAGTCTGGTAGGTTTTTGCAGTGCTTCATCAACTTAGAAATTAACTCAAAAACTTCTCCACCAAAGTTGGGGTGAAAGAAATGAATTTACAGGCTATGGGCAACTCTTTGTTTTCCGTCTTCAGTCTCTGTGTTTTGGCAAAACATTGAATAGTTTGTTACTTCTGTTTACTTCCCTATGTAACAGGAAAACTACAGATCATTTATTTTTTTCTACATGCAAGAAATATTGTTTGACCCAGACACTTAGATATCCTTGGATGCACTGCTAGTCAAAAAACTGACAGAGTACCTCAAGTGACAACTGTACGTACTGTAAGCATGAAATAAATCTAAACAATATCTACCACAAAGGTTCTTGTTCTGGCATTTAAAATATATGTACAGCATCTTGATTTCTGTTTAAAAATGATTAAATGGTTCAAAGCTTGAAAGATTTTATACTGTGTTTATGGAGAATGTTTGCCATTTATTATGTGGTAAATAGCTTCATTCTTCCATCCCAGCTGTATGTCTCTGAGAGCACAATCCTAAATTGGAGTTAGGCCAGCATAAACTAAGCCAGCGAAGTTTGGCCAGCGCAAGGGCCACCATAAAGCGTGTTTGGACCACTCTCGGAGTCAGGGAGGGTAGAGTATGTCTGTGTGCTGGCCTCTCTGACTCCGAGAGTGGTCCAAACATACGGTACTTTACGGTGTGCCTTGTGCCGGCCAAACTTTGCTGGCTTAGTTTATGCTGGCCTAACTCAGTTTAGGATTGTGCCCTGAGAGAGAGCTGATGTTTACATGAGCTGTAATAGAACAAGCATAGGTATTATGGAGCCCACTACTTAGTGACTGAACAACAACTAATTACTGTAAAGAAAATCAGTTTCCACTCTTTGATTGAGGGCACAATCCTAACCAACTTTCCATCACCGACACAGCTTTGCCAATGAGGCACAGAGGCCTCCTCGTGTTTGTTCCCTCACCTTGGAGCTGCATTGGCCTTACCCCAATGCTGGAAAGTTGGTTAGGATTGCACCTTCAGATTCTTTGTCCTGTTTAAGATACACAACCTAACAAAACAAAATATATTCTTTAATATAAACCAAAAAAAGTATTTATTATGCTTTACATTTAATTAGCATTTCAGTCATAAACATATCTTCCGGTGATGTCATTTTAAAGTACTCAGGACATAATGATGTCTGATACTGTTTGTTTATTGGCATGTTCCAAACTAAACACTGGTGTGATGCTTAAGACTAGTGCTTCAACCTCCCTGGTAAAAGCATTACAGCCTCTGACAGTGAATCCTAATTGCATCTACAGAATGAGGTACTGAGATGCAGAAGCAGCTCCAGACCCATGCAAGTAAATGGCATGTTAAACATCCAACCTGCAACTGTCAATGGAAATAGACCAGGGATGTCAGACCAGCCCACAGAAGCTGGCACAGATCTGAGAGGCCCCATGGGGATGGCTGGAGTGTTGCCCAGGGTAAAAAAATATACCCTTAACCTGAGGTGACCTCCAGGCTCCTGCTAAGCAGCATAGGATACAGAACAGGCCAATGGAGTTTAGATTTGGGCTGCCCGATCGTTTCCTCCTGAGCAGAGAAAATCTTTTCCTTTTGTATCAAACCTATGGGGTTCCTCCTTGTAACAGCTCATGATGCAGAGATACCTGCTGCTTCCCGGAAGCTGGCATTGAGAAACATAGAGCCTCTTCACCCTAATGTAGCTCATCATGGCTTGTAAACATTCATTTGCCCATTTTGCCCCCATGAGTTTGCCCAATCTCCATCTAGGCCTCGCATCTGCGCTGGCCATTTTGCTGGTGCAGAAGCAAAGGCCTGACACGGAGGATAGGATCTGGTGACAAAGTTTGCTGCTGGTCCCACTCCACCCCTCCCGCTGCCTGGAAAGTGCGCAGTACTGGGGACTGGCAAGCTCACCGCCTGCTGATTCCCAGTTGCCACCTCCAGGTGCTCTGCTCTGGCACTGGGTCAGCATCAGCGGTAAGCCCTTATCGCCCACGCTGAACGTGACTTACGGCACATTTGCGACACCAGCCTCTGCAGTCCGCTCATACCACGGGAGCTGGAGGGCTCAGGACTGCAAGGAGGCCTTAGGGTGCAGTCCTGAAGCTGGAGGTAAGCTGTCACCGCTGGCATCGTAAAGCACGTTTGCGGCACCATCAAAGGCTCCAATGCTGGCGCTGGGCCTGCGTCCACGGCACAAAGCTTCAGCAGCACAGAGTGGCCGCAGCACCACCGATGGTGATAAGTAAAACAGTGGGCCAGCACAGCAACATTTGGGAAAGGCATGGGGAAGGTGTGGAAAGTGGAGGGAGGCAGGACTGGGTGGGGAGGGGAGGAGCAGCCCCAGGAAGAGGTGGGACAGGCGGCGGCACTCGCTGCCACATCCCAAACCCCCGTTTTGGCTTGGACGCCTGACACGAGGCTCTCCAGACTTCGCCGGCAAAATATCCCCATTGCGGGGGGCTGAGGAGTCTCCCTCAGCTGCCACAGCTGTCTCAGAATGCAGCAGAAGCTCCTGCAGGAGCCGGACAGTGCAGGACTGGGATGTTACCCTCCTCTCTAAAGAAAACAACCCCCAATATGGCTTTTTGTGGAATAAAGGTAAAGGTAAAGGTTTCCCCACGACCAAATGGTCTAGTCGTGACCGACTGTAGGGGGCGGTGCTCATCTCCGTTTCAAAGCCCGTAGAGCCGGCATTTTGTCCGAGGACAAGCTTCCGTGGTCATGTGGCAGGCATGACTCTACGCCGTGGCGCACGGAACGCTGTTACCTTCCCACCAAAGTGGTCCCTATTTATCTACTTGCATTTTAGGTGCTTTTGAACTGCTAGGTTGGCAGGAGCTGGGACAAGCAACGGGAGCTCACTCCGTCGCACAGTCTTGAACTCCCAACCTTCCGGTTTGAAAGCCCAGCAGCAGCGGTTTAACCCGTTGCGCCACCACGTCCCATTGCGCCACCACGTCCCATTTTTGTGGAATGCTGGAGTTTAAACCCTGTTGCGCTGCTATGATTGGCTGATTCCACTCACTCACCCTCTTTTCCTCCTCTGCTGCTGATCTGTCCATTCTTTCTAAACATCTATTATTTTGGAACTCTTTTAAAAATACTTTTGTGTGTTATTTTATTGTTAGGTATATTTTTCAAGTCCTGATCAACTGTGACTTTTTGTGTGTGTTTGTGGGGACCATGGAAGTTTGAGCAAGAGGAATGTTGAAACGGAAGGGAACTCCTTTTGTTATCTATTCTCTACAAATTCCCTAGCTATTCATCTTCAATGTGAAATCTTGTCAGATCCTTTTTTTTAAGAAAGTTTACTAGAACTACCAAGTTTGTCTTATCTGTCATAGCAGAATTATTTTCCAAGTAATGTGTTTAATTAAGCGTGTACTCGTCTACTGGAACAGCTATCCTAAATCAAGCTGTGCTTTTCCAGGTGTTCTCCCAGTGATTTAGAATACTCTTAATCATTTCCCCACCCCCTTTCTGTAAATAAAATTATTCTAAAGTTTCTAGGTTGGCAACCTAACAGAATTTTAAAGGTGGATTCTAGAAAATTGGCTGACAACAGTTTAATGAACATACATTGTGAAAGCAGGAATACCGCTATTTGATAGCAGGAATACCACAATTTGATTCCTGATGGGTCACAAATAATAGCAAAGGTCCACCATATACCACAGTATCCCCAAATGCTGCAGCAGGGCAGAAGTAGCTTCTGCTACATTTTTGTCTTGCAAGTACCAGCAACCTCTTCCACGCCTGCTTTTTTTCCTACTCCCTCTGGGCTTGTCCAGACAAAGTGGTAGAGCAGCAGCGGGTAGCATACACCTGGTTTCCTACAAATGTCCCCACTCTCTGAACCAGTGGAGGTATGATATGTCACATAGATCCAGTACAGAGAAAGAATGAAGACCATCCCGCCTCATTTGGAAGCCAGTCAGCCATTCTCTCTCTCTCTCTCTCTCTCTCTCTCTCTCTCTCTCTCTCTCTCTGTGTGTGTGTGTGTGTGTGTGTGTGTGTGTGATGCAAGAACCACAAAAACTTGGAACAATTGTTGGGGCCCTAGCACAAAGCCCTGCACTGGATTTCCTATGGTCACCCCTGTTTGCCCCAATGCCACTATCACTGGTATTAAGAATTCACCCAGCTGCAACCAAGATCCTCCTTCTTCCACCCTGAACCCCGGGACCCCCCCCCCCCCTTCTCAGCCACGATCTGCCACTGATCATCCCCCAATCTGCCCCTGCCGCCTACCTACCTGCTCAGGCAGAAGTTGGGCTTCCTACACTGCCAGCACAGGACGTACCAGCTTCCACACCATCGGTAGTAAGCTGCCTACTGTTGGAGTGGCACAAGGGATGGCTTATACTGATGGATCATGACATTCATTCAATATAAGGCCCAATATAATATAAACATAACTTGAAATATGCTTCATTGAACCCATGTGTTTTTTCTGACTAGACAAACATATAACTCTAATATGCACCTAGATCCTTATTTTCTAGTGGATTAAAATGTTTATTCTATAACCTCAGATGTTTATTATATGTTATGATGAAACTATAGGTAGGCCCACAATATCCATGAGTTTGATGACCACGGATTTGAAACTCATCAATGCCAAACTCCGTTCCGCCAGGGCCTACCTTGACCCTCCAAACCAGACTAGACCTGAGCTCTGGTCAGATCCAAGCGGTCAGGCCCACAAGCGGTATTTTTATGACCTTATAAGGCATTCTGAGGCCCAGGGAATGTCATATAAGGCCATAAAAATGTCATTTCCTGTCCTCGCCAAAAACCAGAAGTGACTTTTTTGCCTAAATGGCCATTCTGAGGCCCATAGGGGTTTCAGGCAGTTGCCTCTGCAGGACTCAGAAACCTTCCAGTCCTGGCCAGAGCTCAACTCCCGTTGGGCTTGGAGGGTGGGGTGGGCCCCAAATGCTGCAGGTTTGAATACCCATGGAATTTTGTATCCACAGGGATTCCAGGAACGGAACCCCCACAGATAAAGAATGCCCACTGAATTAGGATACTTGAAGTATATTACCCTCATCTAAACAAATACAAGTAAATATTCAAGGATAAAAGAATTTCTTTGATTTACAGTGGATCTCTGCTCTTCTTTTCATGTTTAATATTCCTGAAGATGTTAATAATATTGAAGATTAATGGTATTGCAGCAAGGAGCAAAAGGATATTTTTTAAAACATCACTGAGTGAAAGGAGAAAAATTAGATGGAAAACAAATATTATTGCATGGATCATTTGGCTTCAAGATGGGGGGTTCATTTGTTTTGAATTATGCAGTGTTGAAAGTCTTGCAGAACAATGATCATAAAAACTTCTTAATGACTAAAAATGCCCAAGAGCCAAGGTATTAGATTTCCCAGCAGTACTGAAGGGAATTTATGGGTGTTATTACATATGACATACTCAAAGTTTTAGGTAGCATTAAAGACTTCTAATCAAATGTGCAGTAAACAGAAACAATTAACAAGCCTGAAGGTAAAGTGAACGCCAAAGGTGGCAACGGGTTGGACAACCATTTTACTACAAGACTGGGAGTGACAAATGAACAAGTTAATACATGAAAAAGAGAAACGAAAAGCCTCCTGGCAATAATGCAACCATTATCTGTTGTTGCATTTTGCTGCATTATCTCTACCATTGATATGTGTCGTGACATTAATCCTAACCTTTGGACACATGTCTCTATTATGCTGTGCTACAACTTCTCAATAAGTAGGTCTGGGCAATTAAGAACTGTAGGGGCCAGTATATATCCACTTTGCTACACTACATCCAAAATATGTAGAACTTCATACATACTACAGCTTGAGACGCAATCCTAACCCAGAGTTAGGCCAGCACCAGGGGTGTTTGGACCACTGTAAAGGGTGTTTGGACCACTCTCTCAGTCAGGGAAGATGGCGCACGTCTGTGTGCTGGCCTCTCTGACTCCGAGACTAGTTCAAACATAAGGTTGGTCTTGTGCCAGCCAAACTTTACTGATCTAACTGTGCCGGCCTAACTCCGGGTTAGGATTGTGCCTTAATCAAACAGCAGGACATGAACATGGATCCAGATTTTATCACATTCTTCCTGTTCTTTGTTTCCTTGGGCTTCCTTGCTTCCTGGATGTCATCATCAAAAAAGGGGGGGGTTGAGAAAGGTAAGTTCTGCCTTACTCAAAGCAGAAATGATGTGTATTTCTTATTACATAAGATCAAATAGGTACACCAATAATTAAAACAGAGAAAGGGGGTGGGGAAAGAGACAGTACTGTCGTGGTTACATTAGCCTTTTCTATTAATTAGAGTGCTACTGTACATTAGCACTCTTGAATTCCACTACAAAGCATGCATGAAATGCTGACTATCTCATCTAAAATTTATCTTCCAGGGAAGCCAACTTTTCACAATCATTTTTCTACACTTTTCTTTGTATCACTCAGATTCACTTTCCTTCAAATATATCAGAATTACTGCAAAGAGCATATAGAGAAACGGAGGCTTAATACCTCAGTGGAAACTGAAAAATAGCTTCCATATAAGCTATTTTACTATGTCCAGAAGGCTGACAAAGATCATATGACTCAAAGGAGGCATAATGTAGCAGGAAGATAGTGAAAATGTCAAACAATGTGGGGATTAAATGCAGGTGAAGCATACTACTCTTGCTGGAGGCTATTCAAAGACTGTACTAATTTTACTTTCTGATGTCTTCAAGATTGTAATCAGATTCATACTGGTAGACTAAAGCCTGTCCTTTACAGACTTCTTGTAGTTTCAGGTTTTGCTGTGAGCTGCTTTAGTACTTCCAAACCACTGAAGTTTTTTCCCCCTCTTTCTCAGTTATTGATTGGAGGCCCAGTTAAGGTGGTCTTCCCTCAGAGGTTAATTACTTCAATTGGTTTCCAGATTTCTCTTGAGGACGCACCTGTCAATATTAGCTAGAGATGTTGCTTGACCCAAACGATTGCAACCCAAATAAATTGATATTTTAAAGTTTTCATATCAATTACTTGAAAAGCTTTAAGGGGCATGCTGAGTAATCGATATGAACCCTTGAAAATGCCAATTTAGGCACTACACCTTTCTATCCTCCAAGCCAAAAAAGCCTTATCTTAGGGAACAAGAATGGGGGGGGGTCGCAAGTAGTTAAGAACATAAGAACATAAGAAGAGCCCTGCTGGATCAGGCCAAAGGCCCATCTAGTCCAGCTTCCTGTATCTCACAGCGGCCCACCAGGTGCCCCAGGGAGGCATGAAACAAGAAGATGCTTGCATCCTGTTGCCACTCCCTTGCACCCGGTACCAGTAGCCCACCACCTTTGTAAGGAGGTTGCACAATCCATCATTGCCTATAGCCCACGATGGACCTTTCCTCCAGAAATCTGTCCAATCCCCTCTTAAAGGCATCAAGACCAGATGCCATCACCACCTCCTGTGGCAAAGAGTTCCACAGATTAACCACCCGCTGGGTAAAAAAGTACTTCCTTTTATCTGTTTTAACTCTCCCAACCCTCAGCTTTAGTGGATGCCCCCTGGTTCTGGTGTTTTGAGAGAGGGAAAAGAACATCCCTCTATCGACTCTATCCCTTCCATGCATAATTTTGTATGTCTCAATCATGTCCCCCCTCAGGCCCCTTTTTTCTAGACTGAAGAGCCCCAAACGCTGCAGTCTTTCTTCATAAGGGAGGTGCCCCAGCCCCGTAATCATTTTTGTCGCTCTCTTCTGCACCTTTTCCAACTCCACTATGTCCTTTTTGAGATGCGGCGACCAGAACTGGACACAATATTCCAGGTGTGGCCTTACCATCGATTTGTACAATGGCATGATAATATTGGCTGTTTTATTCTCAACCCCTTTTTTAATGACCCCAAGCATGGAATTGGCCTTCTTAATTGCTGACGCACACTGGGTCGATACCTTCATTGAATTGTCCACCAGCACCCC
>JAJKFI010000001.1:11872141-11886665 GCA_029204185.1 Lerista edwardsae
AGGCTTGGCCTTGCCGGCTCCATCACCCGGCACTGCTGCAGTTGCAGTCACGGCCGCCATTTTTTCTGCTGTTGCTTCCTTCTCCCTCTGCCAGCAGCAGGATCAATAACCACGGCCTTCTTCACCGCCTGGGAAGGGAGGGGGACGATGCCTATTGGGGGCCAAGTACCTTGCCACTTCTAATCTCCTATTGGAAGCAAGGGAAATCCATCAAGCGTGAGAGGAACTTCCCACTGGTCAGAAGAGAGAACGTTGGTCATGAAGGATGAGGGAAAAGGGGGGCGGGGCATACTCCTATCTGTCCATTACCCCCAAGATTTTCATTTTTACCCCATTTGGGGTAATTTACCCCTGTTCCCTGACCATTGATCTAAGTAAATAGGCATAGGATTATGTCATCAGGCCAAGACAACCAGAACTTCTTTGCTTGTAACTTCTGCATTATCCATTCAATTGATATTAAATTTACAGACTTTTCACTAGTTCTCATCAGCGACGTTATGCTGCCGGAACGCTGGGCGGGACATCCGGGTGATCGACAGCCCGCCTGTCGCGTTATGCAGCTTTACGCCGTTTGTGTAACCAATTACGCCGCTTGCGTACGTTACACAAACGGCGTAATGCTGCAGAACGTGACGGGTGGGCTGTCGATCACCCGAATGTCCCACCCAGCGTTCCGGCAGCATAACACCGCTGGTTCTTATGTATAAAAAACCTGTTTCCACTTGAAATAAAATTTTACTTTTCATGTATTATAATGCAAAACTGTGCAATTATTACTTAAAATCTAGGTTTTTAATTCTGAAGAAAGGGTTTTTTTCTGTCAGTCCTATAGATTGAAAAGTTACAAAACTTTTTGTTAAATTTTTATGACTTGAGAGGAGAGATATGTGTCA
Organism: Lerista edwardsae; assembly: GCA_029204185.1. Taxonomy (NCBI): domain Eukaryota; kingdom Metazoa; phylum Chordata; class Lepidosauria; order Squamata; family Scincidae; genus Lerista; species Lerista edwardsae. The sequence continues at coordinate 11,873,038 of JAJKFI010000001.1, forward strand.
TTATTTTCATGCATAATATGTCTCCCTAACTGGTCTTTATAACAGTGTGTGTGTGTGTGTGTGTGTGTGTGTGTGTGTGTGTAAAAAATGCAACATAATTTATTCCAAAGGTATAAAAGAGGGATTTTCATCCAGTGACACTCTATGGATTTGGGCACATTGTACTATGGACAGTGATGAATGACTTCTCTTTCAGTTTCTGCATAACAGAGCTTTGAATACATAAGCCTTTGTATGAATGTAACTGCATATAGAATAAAGTGTTAATGCTTAAATTTTACAGTCAGTGCTATTTTAGTTTCACCTTTTTCATGGTGTTACTCTAGTAAGTTCTGGTTGAAGAGGTATTTATACAGGCAATGGCAGGACTATAGTACAATTGTTAAAATTCTGAGTCCACACTTCCTGCTTCGAAAACATCCCTACTCCTAGTACAGGATTCCAAAGCCGGAATCCTAACAGCAGTGTCCAAGTAAATTCCATTGAAAGTACTTGAAATACATATGTTTAGGATTGGGTTGGAAATTAATATTACTGCATGGTTCATGGCAAAGGAGACTGCTTGTGTTACCTTCAACTCCTATTTACATTATACCCACGGGTGCGATTTCCAGTGACGAGTACACAAAATGAACTTCAGGCCCAATCCTGTCCAGGACTTGCACTCTCATTCAATCCATGCAAGGCCTGGGCCAGTGGTGCGGCACCATGTGATGGTGCATGGGCTGGGACTGCTACTGCCACGCCACACTAATGACCTCCAGAGTCCCTGCCAGAGCAAGTGAGTTGGCGGAAGGGGCATTCGAGGGAGGACCAGGATGGGGATCAGGACTGGCTGTGGGTGGATGTTGGTGGCAATAGCAGTGGGGTCAATACCCGAGGTCCCCAGCCTGGGTGCAACATGCCCCTCTGGACCTACTCAGATTTACACAAGCCAAAGAGCTGTCACAGATCTGACGAAGAGTGCAATTCTATTCCTGAGTTGCGCCGCCACTATGCTCCTGCACCAGTCCAGCGCTATCGCAAATGTGCTGTCAAGCGCATCTACGCCGGCGAATCGGACTCTGGACCGCTGCAAGCAGTAGCGTCAGCACACAGGCGCCGCTGTGCCCATCAGCAGTGCCGGTCCAGCCCCAGTTGAACACTGGCAGTGCTTGGTTGGCGTAGGACCTCACCAAGGGCATTCCAGAGGCGTGCTGGGGGCGTAACAGGGTGGAGATGTGGGCAGTGACGCACAACGGACGTAGTGCCACATCCTAAACCCCGTCCCTGGCCAGGGTGGCCCTGATTCAGGCCACTGCTGTGCATGTTCACATGCGCCTGCAAAACAGCAGACGCAGATGTGAGCAGCCCCATAAGGCTAGCTGGGGCTTACCCGGGTGCAAGGGGAAAACCTCCCCTTGCCCTGCGCTGAGCTTCTGCTGCTGCTGCCTCCTGCTGGGCTTAGGATATGGCCATGGTGTCGGCCTTACTGTGTTGGCCCTGCTTAGGATTGGGCTGTGAGTCCATTGGAAACAAGGCAGCAGCAGAGTAGGTAAGGAAAGGTTTTTACTAATTTCTTCATTGCTATCTGGTCTCAGGTGTGCCCACAGCATGCAGCAGAGGCTGCCCCCATGCCACTACACACTGTGGGCTGGCCCAGGATAGGATTGGGCTAGTACTCATTGCCTTGGGATTTGCACAAGACCTCTCAGATCCTATTGCATCTTCCCCTAACACAACATAAAAACACTTGCTGTGCAGCTTGCTTGTCAAAATTGCAGTGCATTTGTGCTTTTACTGGAAGCCCTTTGAACAAATATACTCTTATCTCAGCAGCTGGGTGGAGCAGTATATACTTGAAGCAAAATGCATATGGTGATTGCTAATGTTTTCTTAGCTTTTTGGGAAGGAGCCCTAAGGGTGTAAACCAATGTATGCTTACTTGTAGATGTGTCCCAGTTTGTGACTGTTTCAGAATAAACATGTCTAGGGTCATGCCGTGTGTTTTATTGCATTTTTTAAAAAACAGCATGGCCAAGAGTATTTCCACTTTCTAAATATATAAAGCAAAGCATGAACTTATAAAGCGTCTTCATTTAATTTCATACACAATTAAATTAATTTTAATGTAAAATGGGTAATCATGCCCTTGTAAATTCCTGTACTGTGAATCAGCAGGAAAGGATGGAGTAGCATACAGATGAAGAGCCCATTATGAAATATTACCTGTCATGTGCAATTCTATGAATGTTTACTGAGCAGCACTTGACCTAAGATGCAGCTAACTCTGAAAGATGGATTTCCAGCTTTATACAAAGTGCTCCGTGTAGCATAAAAAATGTTCAAGCTGATCCTGAGGGTGAAAAAGAAAAAGGAAAAAAGCTCCAGTTACAGCAAGAAACCACAATTGCATATGGAACACGGAAAATGGAAAATAATAATAGTGAACATTTGGATCTGTATAGGAATGATAAATGGGTATTTCCCCCACCCTCTGCTCAGTTTTAGAGCTTTGCAAATTATGCAGGATTCAATTAATATTATTTTAAAGCTATCATTAACTGAATGCAGTTGAACTGGGTAACAGACTATACAGTTTGTTACCCAGTTCAACTGCATTCAGTTAATGATAGCTGATAGTCACTCTGTGATTTTTAAATATGTTTTTATGATGTCAGTTTGGTTGGGTAATACATGACCTAGAATAAATTGTCATGTTGTAAGGACTAAAATGAGATCATTTAGTGAAACGCGTATAAAAAAAATTGACGTGCCTGCTAAACAGGATGGCAAAGAAACATGGCATAGATTTAAAATGGGTCACACCTTTGATTTCACAGTTGGGACTGTGATTAATTAAACATCAAGGCTAAAATGATTACTTTCTCTTTCATCAAAAATTTGTCAAAACTCATCCACCAGAAGAATCTTTCTAGGAGGTCAGTGTTCAATAGCCAAACAGATCATGGAATAAGCAAAATATGTATATTAAGAGCCCAACCCTATTCTTCCCTCCATGGGATTCAGTCTAAGAAGGGGGTTAGGATTCGGCAGTCACTGCTGCATCTAACCCACTCCCTTCCCAGACCCAACCCACCCATCCCCTGCCCCCATTCTGCCCTCCCCCTGCCCCCATGGCCTCATTTCCCCCTGCCCTGTTCCGCCCTCCCCCACCCACCCCTGCATCCCCTTCTACCTTCCATTCATCAGATCTGCTAGCTCCAGGGTGACCAGATGTCCTCTTTTTCTAGGACATGTCCTACATTTCTACCTTACTGGGTAAATTTCAAAATGTCCCACATTTCAAGACAGACAGTGGGTGCCTGGAGCTGCCTGGATCACTTGCTGGCATGTGTGTGCCTTTATTTGTTGGGTTGCATTAAAGGAAGACAAGACACCCCCAAATCAATATGCTTGAGTGTCCTTAGCTTTTATTTTGTAACGTCCTACATTTTTCATGACCGTCCTACGCTTTGGGGTGCTGTGTCCTCCTTTGTGGTTATGACCTGGTGTGTGGTCACCCTGGTGCTGGCAGGTAGCCTTTGTTTGACCTTCCTGCCTGAATCCCCAGTTCCACACCTGAATCCCCAGTAGCGCATTGCCGAAGCACTTTTTATCACTAGTGCTGACGTCTTTACAGCACTCGGTGCCAGTGGAAGAGGCGGGCTGCCCTTGCTCAGCTTAGGTAGGATTGGGCTGTCAGAGCTTTCTAGGGTACCATATCCAGAAGAAACACACTTGCTTTGGCAAGAGGAAACGCTAATATGGACAACTTCCTCCAGGAACGTGTCTGGTGTATTCCACCTCATTATCTCTCTTATGAATGGACATCTAGTTCCTGAATAAAAGATGTAAAGTAGCTAAGCTAAACTAGTCTATCTAAAAGCTTTGTGTCGTTCTGTAGGAGAGGAAAAAGACAGTTTCATATACCTGCTATGAATTTGCCTCTGCTTCTCCTAACCTATGCTCCATCAGTTGCACCTGGATTCCCCAGGATTCTTCTGCTGTCCTTCTTGCTAGAGAGCATTGCCCTCCCGAGGAACAGTTCTTTGAGGAGGAATGCTCAGCACTCAAAAATGCACACCATTATTACCTCATTGTCAATAGGCACCTTGCATTTTGCTAACTCTGTTGCCACTTTGCTGTCTCTATTGAACCAGGTTTTTGCATGATAGATAATCATCTTTGTTCCTGGCAGAGGCTATTTGCCTTAAATGGTGCAAATTGCCATTTGGGGCAGAGAGTGTTCCTTTCCTGATCTGCCTTGGTGTGCTTTGGCTGCCTGACCCTCCATCCACCCTCCTTCCCTTTGCGGAGTCTGAGATTGGTTGGTTGCCTTTGGAATTTTCTTACTGGCCACCTGATTGGCCTTGGTTAAGTTGTTTTTTGTCTGTCCCAGCCTTAGGGTGCAATCCTAACCTCGCACTGTGCCAGCGCAGGGCTCTTGCACTGGACCAGCACTGTTGCAAACGTGCCGCAAGGCGCATCTGCACCGCGGATTTGGCTGCTGGGCCAGCGTGCGCCAGCTTATTTCTGTCAGTGCAGGCCCGTGCTGAGGGTGTGTCGGTGGTGGGCAGGAGGCGGCACAGGGCAGAGGGAGGGCATACTCATGGGCAGAGAGGGGTTGGAGATGGGACAAAGCCATTAGGCCACATCCAAACCCCTGTCCCTGGGCTGGGCAGCCCTGATTCATGGCACTCCTGGCTGCATGGACTTGCGTCTGCTATTTTGTTGTCTCAGCTCCAAGCAGCTCTATTGAGCTGCATGCAGCTTACCGTGGAGCAAGGGAACGTTGCTCCGCACCAAACTGCTGCTGCCTCCTAACATGCGGCCACCTCCTAACTAACAATGCAGTGCAAGTCAGCCTGCCTGCCTGTTCCAGTGCTTGCACCCTTATTTTATTTGGTGTTCATGTGTTTTTATAACCAGGGTTGGTCACTTCGGGCAGATTTTGTGTGGGTTAGAGGTGGCAGGACTTTAGGTACACACTGAGGTAGACAGACGTCAATGGGTGAGCCAGTCTGGGTGAGATTCCCACTGCAGAAAAATGCAGATTTTTCTGCAGATTTCCCCCACTAAGAATGCCACTGATCCTGCTCCAACTGTATTACAGCTTGATATCTCTCTATATATCTACAGTATTGATATCTCTACAGTATTTAACCATACTATCCCAGTCATAATGCCTGCCCCAGTTTTCACCCCTTTGAAAGGGGTGAAAGCAAAAGGCCGATTCCCAGGTGTAGTACATCACATAAGTGTAAAATGAGACAGAGTTTCTCTGTGATTAGTCCTACATAAATCCATGTGGTTACATGCTTTCTAAAAGTCCTATCTGGAATAGGGGTGCTGTTGCTGATATGAGCAACTTTGCAACATAGTTGTTAAAATCCAGTATCATCCCATTTCAGAGTTATCTCCCTTGATCAGGAAAAACACTGCAACCTCCGATTATGTGAGCATCTGGTACTAAGGATCTTGATTTGATCATGTTGCTTTTCTAGACAGACTAATTGTTCTGATTTATGGTTATCACCTGTATTTCATGGGTGCTTGCTTCCAGCTCTAATTGATGGATAATTTTCAACTGCTGAAACTTTAATTGTCCCTTGAATTTCAAAAAGTGGAAAGAAACATGGCTGCTGATAAAATGAGATTTCTTGTATGACCTTGGGTCAAAATAATAATAGTAATATTATGTTAAAACAGTGTTATTCAAACTGTGGGTTGGGACCCACTTGGTGGGTTGGGACGTAATGTCAGGTGGGTCGAGGTAATCCTTCCAGCCATCCTGGAAGCTGCAGACCTTACTCTTGCTATATTTGTGTTGTGAGTGTTCATAATTTGAATTTTCAAGTGAGGGTTATTTTATTTTATTTTTAAAAAAAATGTTTTAAGTTCAGTGCTTTCACATAATATTTTGACCTAATCTTGCTTTCTGTCAGGGTGTTTCATGGTCAGGGTGTTTGATGTTTCATGGTTGTGCAATGGCTGCAGTCCAAGAGTGCCAGTTCACATTCCAGGAGTGCCATTTGATTACATTACAATGACGGCACTTCCTGCGTGATGATGTCACTGCTTGCTATGACATAACTTCCAGGTTAATGACATCACATCTGGTGGGTGCCAACACAAGTGCCATTCTAAAAAGTGGGTCCCGGTCTAAAGATTTTGAAAACCACTGCGATAAAATAATCATAACTGTCTGTCAGGCAGCACTGGGAGCAGGGCCGGGCAGAGGCATATTGAGAGTCCTTGCAGGAGCCGGGTTGATGCAGGGAATGGAGGCGGGCCAAGGCGATGGGCGCAATCAAGCGAGACCGAGCACAGGTGGAGCCGGGGGAGATAAAGGGGAGGAATGAGGAGGCAGACCTGGGAGAGGAGAGGTAGTGGTCTGGGCGAAGGCTGCACCCAGTGCAGGACACTGGTGAGGATGCCGGTGACCTCCCAGGGCGAGGGAGGCGACAGGCTGGTGCTGGGAAGAGGCTTCAGCGGTGGAGCAATATATCTCAATGGCCGTCCGGCCCGAGACTGTCACCGCAGCACGCTGTGGTGAAGGACCCCCCTGGCAAGCCCTAACAGGACCCCCGGTTGTCCACGCCCAGAGCTGTGGGTGAGCTGGAGGCTCAGAGACTGACCATTGGGCTTGACGTGCGCTCCCTTTTGGCTGACCAGCCCGCACGTTGCTTTTGGCCGGCGAGCCAGGACTTGCTGCTCCACCATGGACTAGGGCGAAGGGAGGTTGCTCCCCTGCGCGGGAGAATGGTTAGGGAGTTGCGGGGGGCTTGGTGTGGGGGTTAAAAGCCGTGTCTACCCCAATAAACCAATTTGGGTTGATTTTGCTGCCTCGGTCTTTGTCTCAGCTGCGCTCCGAGCCCGCCATATTTGCAAGTGACCCCTTTGCGACCCCCCTCCCCGATGATGGGACGGGGGCCGTGGGGGGCCAAGACGTGACACTGTCCCACAAATATGAAGTACTTTCTGAGCAATATAGCCTATAAATATAGATAATATCTTCAGTATATATCATATACCTATGCATCATATGACAATATCATATGCATTTGGGTTACATAAAATTAACATCAGTTTGAGAAATTATCTAGACAACTTTAGAATAGCCGCATAAGCTTGTGCCAATGCAAACAGCAGTCATTTGATATCTTTAAAACTAAGAACTATATCAGAGCATATGTTTTGCATCAGACAAGGTCAATTTTGTTAGATGCATAGCATCACAGAATCATAGAGTTGGAAGGGACCAACAAGCTCATCTAGCCCATTCTCCTGCTTGAGGCAGGAAATCCTCCTACAGCATCTCCAGCAGGTGCCTGTCAAGCCTCTATTTGAAGGTCTCCAGTGAGGGAGAATCCACCACCTCCCCCAGCAATCTGTTCCATTGTTGAACCACTCTTACCGTCAAGAATTTCTTCCCGATGTCCTTTCCTCTCTTGCAGTTCATACCCATTAGACCTAATTCTACTGCCAGAGGCAGTTGAGAACAAATTTGTCCATTAAACCACTGACTTACTGACCGGAAGGATGGCAGTTCAAGACCGCGTAATGGAGTGAGCTCCCATTGCTTGTCCCAGCTCCTGCCAACCTAGCAGTTGGAAAGCATGTAAAAATGCAAGTAGATAAATAGGTACCACTTCGGTGGGAAGGTAACGGTATTCCATGTGCCTTGGCATATAGTTATGCCAGCCACATTACCACAGGAACTTGTCCTTGGACAAACGCTGGCCCTTTGGCTTAGAAACAGAGATGACCCCTAGAGTCAGTCGCAACTAGGCCATTCGGTCGTGGGGAAACCTTTACCTTTTTTTACCATATGAAATCCCTTCAGGTATTTGAAGAGCACTATCATATCCCCTCTCAGTCTTCTCTTCTCCAAGCTAAGCATACCAAATTCACTCAACCTTTTCTTGTAGTACTTGTTTTCCAGCCCTCTGATCATCTTCATTGCTCTTCTCTAAACCCACTCCAGTTTGGCGGCATCTTTCTTGAACTGAGGTGCCCGGAATTGGACACAGTACAAGGTGAAGTCTTACCAATGTGGAGTAAAGCGGAATCACAACTTCTCATGACTTGGAAGCTACGGTTCTATTAATGCCAGCTAAAATTGCATTAGCCTTTTTTGCAGCTGCGTCACACTGCTGACTCATGTTCATCTTGTGATCTACTGCTGTGCTCCAATGTTGATCTAATGTTGGGCTGCCAAGCCAGGTATTTCCCATTCTATACCTGCGTCTTTGATAATTTTTGCCTAACAGTGGCAGCCTAACTCCAGGTTAGGATTGTGCTCTGAGTAGCTCTGTCTGGGCCGCTTTGCACTACCTGGGGATTCCCCAAGTCATGTAACAACACATCCAATCCTCAGGCTGGATACAGGGCAGGCATTTCGGCCGGCCTATTCTAGTCCAGGATTTGGATTAATCTCTTAGCGTACTCTCTGCTTTGTTGATTGGCATATATGTTCAGGATATTAATTGACACACCCTGTATAAAACCCACCTTGATCTACACATCCATATTTAAAGGGCACTAAAGAAACATTAAAATATAATGCAGGATCCCTTCTGGGTACACAGTCACCATGCTATGTTAGAATCCCAACTTTATTTTTGTATATATTTTCAAAATGCAGAAGATAAAGTAGATTGTAATGAACATAAGCATTTGAAGCACTGTCTAGCGTTTCTCTGTAAGATGGCAACCATGCAGTTTGTTTTTCTGTCTAATGTCCAGATGAGATATTTTCAACCTTTTTCATCTCACAGCACACAGACAAGGTGTCAAGGTGTCAATTTGACAAGGTGTCAAATTGTCAAGGCACACCATCAGTTTTCTGTGACAAGGAACACTATGCTGCTGGTGGAGAGCTCAAATCCCCCAATGGGCCTAGTAATAAGTGGCCCCTAAATGCCCATTGCACACCTGTGGCCCATTTGTGCCATGCTGCATTGGTTTTTAACTGCTGGTCTAGATAGTACACTAGCATAGCTAAGTGGGTGGGGTACAGGGACCCATTATATCCTGGTACCATGCCTGATGGAGTGTAATACTGTATTGCGTCTAGATGGTGATTTCCAGAAGCTGATATTTGTGGCTCAGCAGCTCCTTAAGTGCTGTAGCTTATCAGCCACAATGGAGAGGATTGAAGATGTCAACAAGATCGGCAGGCCTTTGGGCTTGTGGATGCCTTTTACTCATCATTTCTTGATCTGTGGTTTCTCATACACTGAGGTTCGGATTGTTAGAGTATGAAGCAAAGGATTTGCTTTTGTGCTGCCTATTTGGAGAATTATCTTCCCCAAGATGCTGGCTCTTTCACTATATTCATTTTGTCCGGTAAAAATATTCAGTAGGGTGATTTAGGGATGGTGCCAACAATTGCTGAACTTACGGCCCAATCCTGCACTACAGGAATTTGTGTTCCAGTGGTACAGGGTGCTTTCTGGCAGCACAAAATCCAGTTACATGCTGCCAGGCCACTGCCATTGATCCTCCCCGCTCCCAGGCCGGATTTGGTATCCTCTCCATCCCATCACCATCTTGTTCCACCCGCCCTCCCACCAACCCTCTGCCCCATTCAGCCCCCTTCTTGCCTCCTGCCAACCCTCTGCACTGACTTGTGTCTTCCAGCTGGCATCTGCAGACATTTGCCTAGTCACATTTGCGATGACCATAAATGAGGTGGTGCTGGCAGAACGCCCATTCTACTGGCATACACCTTCAATAGGACTGGGCTATTAACCCTCTTCTTGTGGTTTCTCACCTTGAATGTAGTCTCCTCTTGAAACTTACTGACTGATGTTTTTAGAATAAGTATGAATCTGGCACCATTATGCAAATGCATTATTTCAGCCAAAAGGACATACAGATCATAATCTCATTTATAGTGCATACTTATTTTAGAGCTTTTTACAAAAATGCACTTCAATGACTGAATAACCTGTGGGGGATGTTTGCTGCAAAATGCCACCCATTAAAATAAAATCCCTCATAACATTTTGAATGTTTCAGCTGCCAGCCTCTTGCCACCAGAGAAATACAGATTTAGCCTCTTTGACCTTGATTAAGTCATGCCACTCACTGCTAGTTGGGTGCGCACTCTGTCACATTGCTCTTTCCTGAGTCTGGCCTTCGTTGATGACTTGAAGATGAAAACAGGTCTATTGAGGTCTATTATGTTCCCATTAACCTAAAAAGCCAAAAGCACTTACTGTCATTGTAAGAGTCTATGTCCTGGTCTAAGCAGCAATAAAGTTGATCACCTCTGCCCTTACGCACCGTATGTCATTAGAGATTGAGAAAATGACTTTGAAATGAGAATATTCCATCAGGATCTTGCAAGTCTAGCATGGCCTGTAAGCCTTTGAAATATGTCCTTGCATTTATGAATAGTAATGGCCCAAAATGGTAAACCTAGACTTATCAGTGATCTTTTTAAAATCCATCCAACTCTGGAATGCATGATCTGAACTAGTGGATGGAGCCCCTGTACTGGGTTCAATAGGCAGGGCTCTCTGTTGGATGACAGATGCCTGGGAGTCAGAGAGGATCCTGCTGAAAGTCAGCTATCAATCAACATTCAGTGCACTTCATTTTTCAAAGGACCAGCAGTTTCACTAGCAAATGGTAGACTTGCAGTTGGGACCATTCTTGGAGTCAGGGAGGATGGCGCATGGCTGTGTGCTGGCCTCTCTGACTCCGAGAGTGATCCAAACACAATTTATGGTGTCCCTTGTGCCAGCCAAACTTTGCTGGCCTAATTTGTGCCAGCCTAACTCCAGGTTAGGATTGCGCCCTATGAAACTGAGGAGAGTCCTACAGGTTTGGACCAGACACTTCTGGAAACTAGCAAGCAAGGCATCTGTCTCTGTTCTGTTCAGATACAGTTTTCTTTATCCCATATTAAGAAATTTACTGGCTTTGAATATGGCAGATTGCTCCCACCCTGTGAAAACATGGGACAAGGTAAATCAGACATCAAATAGGCCACAACTTTATTAACTGTACAAAACAGATCTGCAGTAGGATCCAATTGGCTTGAACCTCACGCAACCTCAGTCCTGGTAATTATTTGGAAGACACAGGTTGGATTCCAAATTCTGTTTTCCTTTTTACGGATGATCCCACAATGTCTTCAAGTTGCAGATTGGTCAGCAGCTGATCCAAGGCATTGTCACAGTGAACTTGGTTAAGTGACTCAAAGCTTCAACACACACACACACACACACACACACACACACACACACACACACACACAACTATCAAGCTTTTGAGGTTGGTGATGTTGCCATCTCTTGGAGAAGAGTACAGTCTGAACTTCCCTGCACCATGCTGGCATAAGAGATTGGTTTCAATAAGCTAGGGAAAACCCAGCCTCAGGAATAAACTTGCATCCACCTAACTTGCACCGTGCCTGCCAGATGTGCCCAAGCCTAATTTACAAAGAATTCAATCCAGAGATAATACAGCAAGGTAGCCAAAATAAAATAAAAAGGGCCTCAGGACACCAACCAGTTGTGGTGAGAGGCCCACAAATCTTTTAGGCTCCAATCCTATGCACACCTACCTAGGAGTAAACTTCACTGAGTACAGTGGGACTTATGAGGAAACATGCATAGGATTGCACTGTTATTCAATGAACTAGTGTGCCTAGTTCAAGGCAAGCACCTTTGCCTTGAGGAGGAGGACAGGGCAGCAATTCCACACCCAAACTGAGGCACTGGGCAAGAGGGAATGTGCTAATGCTCCCCCCTCCACACTCTGCTCAGCATGAGCCAGTCAAGGGTGGGGGCAGACTTTGTCCTGTCCTAGCAGCAGAAGATGGGATGAGGCCTCCCTCCCCCGGAGCTGGCCTGAAAGTGAAGCACTATTCCATTTACCTGCATTGGGTAATAGTGTAAGACAAGAATTTTCCTTTCTTAAGTGTTTGCCAGGTTAGTGCTTTTCTGCAACCCAGATGCTGGGGAGGAAGGTGTGCCACAAATTATATATCTGGCATTTTAATGAGATTGTCAAGCTCATCAATTGTCAGGGAGAAAAGTGGCTAATCATCGGGAAGAAAGTTCAAGGTGATGTCTATGCTAGCTGCAGAATGCTAACAGCTGCAAAACCAGCTATGAATATTAGAAACCCTCCCTCTTCTCTCCATCCACTCATCAATCCCATATATAAAATTATATGCATACCCCTCTTATTTTAAAAAAAAATGTTCCAAATGGCTTTCCTCTCTTGGTGTCTCAAATATTTTCACCATGTTAGTCAATGCCACAAAAATTAATCTTCTCTCTTGGAATCTACTTCTGATTAATATGGAAATCAGCTTTCGGTAGCATAAAGATGTCACTTTCCCAAAGAACAATGACTGTAGATGAGCAAAGGTGTGCCCACCTTGTATATGTATTTAACTTATAGTTTTACTTGTGCTAAAAAGTTATGTATTCATGCTCAGGTCTTTTCCCCATCAGGGTTCTTTAGCACTGTACTGCTAAGTCATAACTCTTGTGCAATGGTGTAGCTAAGCCACCCTGTAGCCTGGGGCAAACTTTGCAATGTTGCCCCATGATGTCACACCCGGCAGTGACATCACTTCCCTGCATGGTCACACCCCTTTTTAAAGTTTAAAAAACTCAGCTTTGGAGGTGCAGGGGAGTAACTGTAACATAGCAGAGCAAGGGGGCAACTGGAGACTGACTACAGATTGTGATTGCAGCTTGAAAAAACAAAATTTTAAAATGATTATTTTTTTCCACTGGAGCTGAGCAGTGATCGTAGTCTGTGGCTCCAGTGAGAAAAAGCTGCATTTTTTGCTGGAGTCGAGTGGTGATCATGGTCTGTGGCAGGGGTGCCCACTCCATGGGTGCTGGTGTGCTGACCAGCACCTACAATAATTTTGCCATGGGTGCTCAGCACCCACAAGGTTGGGCACCCCCAAATTGCATGGCACCCCCTGTCCGTGCACGCCGCTACGTGTCCCTCGGTCTGTTTGCGGCACCCACATGTCTGTGCGCTGTGCTCCTCGGCCTGTTCACGCGGCGCACGCGAACAGGCTGTGGGCACCCCTATGTCCGCGGGGGCCACACCACAAGCAGCGAACAGGCCGAGGCAAACCAGCGCATGCACAGTGGTTGTCACGCACGGCATGGCACCCAGACCACGCATGCTCGGGTTCTCAGGCATGCACAGTGAAAGCCTTGTGGCGAGATGAGTGTGTATGCCCGCTACAGCAGCAGGGAGAGCCAATGGGATGCGGCAGCATCCCACAGGTTCCGCCTCTGGTGTTCCAATTGGCCGTCTGGAGTCCCGACTTGGCTGATTTATTTCCCTCTCCCGCGCTCCACCCCTCATTTGGAAAAACACTAGCGAAGTAGACAGTGGAGAGGGGTTGCTGTTGCTTTGCTTAGCGTTTCTGAAATTTTTGGAAGTTAAGGCCGCGATTATCCATTGCTTCCTCTAAGGAGGAGGTTTCATTCTCTTTCTTTTGCTTGCTTCTGCTCTTGCCTGGGTTTTTTAGAGGCTAGTAGTGGCACACATTGCCTGCTGCTGCTGCTGCTGCAAGCAGGCAGCAAAGCACCTGCCTTTTGGAGACTGCCTGCCTGCCTGCCTGCCTGCCTGCCTGCCTGCCTGCCTGCCTG
>JAJKFI010000001.1:11892038-11906040 GCA_029204185.1 Lerista edwardsae
CTCTCTCTCTCTCTCTCTCTCTCTCTCTCTCTCTCTCTCTCTCTCTCACACACACACACACACACACACACACACACACACACACACACACAAACTGTACTTTGGGCCTGGGATTGCCCCAACCAGAATTAAACTCAGTTGGGTTATAGAGAGGCTGAAATGCTGTACAGCAAATCCTCACTTAAAGTTGTTGACGGATTCTTGGAAACAGCAACCTTAAGTGAAACAACATATATTGAAACCAATTTTACCATGCAAACAAGAGCTAAGTCCCTACATTTCTGGTCACAAAAATATCACCAAACTTCTAAATAAAGAACCCAAACATTTCTAATATTAAACATTGAAATAAGTGTGAGCCTTCTGGGCTGTAGAAAATACACACAGACATGGAGAGAATGCAAGTTCCACACAGTGGCCCTACCCAAGAATCATTTCTTTTTTAACACATCACCTTTATAGCAAAACGACTTAAAAACAAAAGAATGTAAGTGAGGACTTGCTATATCTGGTTGTTTTGGGACCGCTGATGAGACAGCACAGAGAACAACTTCTGAGTGCTTCCAGTTGGGCAAAGTAGCCCAACTCATGTCTCATGTTTCAGAAACCATGAGACAGAGTTTTCCAAGAGAAAGTATTTTTTAAGAGATATGGCAAACCAGGAAAGGGTAATGTTGACTTGTAAGATCAGTTGTACAGAGGTCCAGGTGGTTGTGGATGAAAGGACACTTCTAGTTCTAAATAGCTCTGTTTGGACAGGCACAGGTTGCGAGAAGGAAGGAAAGCGAGTGAGAGCGCAATCCTAACCTGGAGTTAGGCTGGCATGGTTAGGCCAGCAAAGTTTGGCTGGCAGAAGGCACACCCTAAAGTATGTTTGGACCATTCCTGGAGTTAGAGAGGCCAGCACATAGATGTGCGCCATCCTCCCTGGCTCCCAACGTGGTCCAAATATGCTTTACGGGTGGCCCTTATGCCAGCCAAACTTTGCTGGCCTAACTGTGCTGGCCTAACACCAGGTTAGGATTGCATCCTGAGAGTGGGGCAGGGTGACCAGATCCAAATGAGGACAGAGTGCCTATGCCTTTAACCATTGTATAGAAGGTGGAATTCGGGGCAGGGGCAGCTCAAAATGACAGTATTTAAAAACTGCATCTGCCAAAATTCCGTCTCTTATACAATGGTTAAAAGCATAGGCATTTTGTCCTCCACTGTATCTGATCAAGTTGGAGTCAAGCAGTCACCTGGGCTGAGTGTTCTCAGACAGAAATGACCTGGGAGAGGAGGAGAGGATTAGCAGAAGGTTTAAGACAGCCGCCTGGGAATGATTTTAGGATACGTTAGTTCAAGGACTAAGCTGTGAAACCAGTGACCAAAAGTGAAGTGCGGATGCTTTGATACCCCTTCTCTCTCTCTCTCTCTCTCTCTCTCTCTCTCTCTCTCTCTCTCTCTCGTTTACTGATTTCACTATTTGTACAAATTGTCTTATCACTCTTACTTTGTCAGGCCCCCAGCTGGACATGGCCTTTTGCTCTGGAAGCAGTTGTTATGCTTGCAAAAGTGTCAGTTTTGCTGAGAAAGTAGTGATGTTTTGCCTGACTCCTGAACTAAGTTGCAGTACCACATTAGAGTCAATTCCATAGGAATTGATTAGCCACACTGGCTAATGAGCCCCACAGCAACTCCGTTCAACAGATACTGCAGCTTGTCACAGCCTCGCATTCCTGGATCTCCCATCCAAAAACAAGACCACAGATTCTCCTGCTAAGCTTCAGGCAGTACCAGCCAGTGGTGTTCCTATGGGCCGGAGGGGGGGGAATGCTAAGTGTTGCAGGAGCCAGAGTTCCTGTGTAACGTGGCCCCTCCCTTTCGCCTCCATTCGTGGCTCAGATAGCAAAGTAAAGCCTCTGAACCAGCTCTCCGAGCAGCAAATTGCTCTGGAGGCAAGAGGGAGGGGCCACGTTACACAAGAGCTCAGGCTCCTGCAACACTTGGAATTTTGCCCCCCTGTAAGAATGCTACTAAGAACATAAGAACATAAGAAGAGCCCTGCTGGATCAGACCAAAGGCCCATCTAGTCCAGCTTCCTGTATCTCACAGTGGCCCACCAGATGCCCCAGGGAGGCATGAGACAACAAGATTCTGGCATCCTGTTGCCACTCCCTTGCACCCAGTACTCTGAAGTAGCCTATTACTAATGTAAGGAGGCTACAACCCATCATTGCCTATAGCCCACAATGGACTTTTCTTCCAGAAATCTGTCCAATCCCCTCTTAAAGGCATCAAGACCAGATGCCATCACCACCTCCTGTGGCAAAGAGTTCCACAGATTAACTACCCGCTGGGTAAAAAAGTACTTCCTTTTATCTGTTTTAACTCTCCCAACCCTCAGTTTTAGCGGATGCCCCCTGGTTCTGGTGTTTTGAGAGAGGGAAAAGAACACCCCTTTATCGACTCTGTCCCTTCCATGCATAATTGTGTATGTCTCAATCATGTCCCCTGTTCTCTAGCAGCAAAAATGGTACCTTGCTGCAGAAGGGATCAGGCCAGGCAAAGGAAGCTTTGACACAGAATGGCTGCAATTTTAAAAAAGTTGAAAGCTGGCATGCTAGAGGCATTGTTTCCCACGGCATTTACAAAGATTGACCCAGACCGGATTGACACTACCCAGTGTATTCGTTGCAATGGTGTCACTAGGGGGCGTGTAGTAGCAACACTAGGGTTGCAGGGGGTGCGGACGGACTATCCTGGGTGACACCATCAGGGGGTGACATCAAAAGCTTTTCCTTACGCTCTGCACAAGGCCAGGTCTACTTAACAGGATGGTGGGAGATGGATGGCTGGGCTGATTGGGCATATCCAGAGCTCTGGGGTTGGATGCAGTCCATGCAGGTGACATCTTGAGTTATCGCACTGGGGGACATCAACAGTAGTGACACAACTGCCTGGATAAGCAGGAACCAACAGGAGAAACTACAGTTGTTATGGTAAGAAGGACAAAATGGGGTGCTCTGCTCCCCTCCCTTCTCCTTCCTTGAATGGCCAATCAGGCAAAAGGGATCAGGTGCCCAAGCATAAAAGAGAAGAGGGATCACCAGAGCTGAATATGCAGCGGTAGAGGAAGTGATTCAGGTAGCAGATCCTCTTTAACCACCCCAGATACTTTTTTATGTTGTTGTTCTACCAGCTATGCAGCTCAAACAGGATTTGCAATTTTGTTGAAGTGCTAATAAAAACTTGCAAAGCTATTGAAAAGATATGAATGGGTGGAATGTGCATAATGTAGGGAATGATGCATCTAGAATGCAACCCTCTGCACTTTTTCACAGATCAAAACAATTACATATACAAACTGGAATATAGAGTGCTTCCGTATGACATAACATGGATGTCAATCCGGGTGTTATTCCTACTACTCAAAATTTTTATATACATAAGATCTGTTTCTATACATAGCACATTCTGAAAATGTCCCTTACAGCCCAATCCTCTGCAACTCCCCAGTGGCGATGGGTGTTTCAGCCTTGGGAGGCCTTCTTGGGGTAAGGGAATACTTGGGGTAAGCCCCTATGAGCCTGATAGATCCTCTTGGACCTTTGCCAGTTCTATAGCTGGTGCAAGTCTTCATTGACCCATGAAGGCCAATCAGGCCTGGGAAGGGAAGGGTCAGTATTCAGTGTGTGCCACCACTGAACCTACCCACTCAGGCATGATCCACCCTCCTCCCCACCCCATCACTGCCCCATTCCACCTCCCCCCTGTCCTGTTCTGCCCCCTCCAGGGCTTTGCCTGCTTCAGTGGGTCTTTGGCTATACGTGAAGGAGGCCTACATGTAGGAGGCCGCTACAGCTTCCTGCCAGCCACCGGGTAGCACACGCCAGTAGGGGATGTTTTGCGGCTGCCATAAAGCAGGCTCTGCTGTCGCAGTGTGTATTACATTGGCACCAAGCTGCCATAGGATTGGGCCATAAAACCCACAGGTGGGTATGATATTTACACATGATGCAGGGAATGAACCAAAACCTGTGTGAAGGCAGGGCACAGAGGAAGAAAGTTCGGCTTGGGCATAGACTTGAATTTCCCCTTCTAAAATAAGGAGCATCTGGCAACTTGACCTAATGTACTATAACTGTAGTAGGCACTGCAATGGACACAGCTGCATCGCCACAATCTGAGGTTAAGCCCTTGTACTGATTACAATACTGTAAAATGTAATATTATAATATTTTGAATTCAGCTGAGAGCAGGAGTTAATTACTGATGGAAGTATAGGAGGTGCTTGATAACTCCTGCGTTCTGTGGCACTGGCAATACTTCGTTTAGCAAGTATATTGTATCAACCTCACCCATAGATTTATTGTAGTCGTCATGTGCACATACACACAACATTGGAATAATGATAATTCCCACAATCCAGTGCATTCTGTAAATGGAAAAGGGTGGAAAAAACCACAGTGTTGTGTATGTGAATCCTTAGCTCCACTAAAGCAGGCATTTTTCGAAGACCAAAGCGGGCTACTAAAGCAGGGAGGA
Source organism: Lerista edwardsae (assembly GCA_029204185.1). NCBI lineage: Eukaryota > Metazoa > Chordata > Lepidosauria > Squamata > Scincidae > Lerista > Lerista edwardsae. The sequence goes on from JAJKFI010000001.1 coordinate 11,896,569, forward strand.
AGCAGTTGTGAAAGGAGGAAGGAATTCAGTAAATAAATAATCAAATTGATTGACATGAAACAGAGACAAAGGTGGGTATAAATTCTTTAAATTAATATGATAACATCTCATATAAATGTCCAGTAGGTTTCCATTGCTCTAGCATGTTATGGCTTTGGGAAGCTAGAGTAGTAACGTTCAGAGATGACTTTGAGAATGAAATGCTTCTCATTAATATACAACAAAGGTAGAAAGTACTTCTTCAGTGATTTTTAATCAGTTTATGACATGGACTGCAAGACTCTTTGAAAAGGAGATTCTGCTTGACTAATAATACATTAGCAGTAATCCAGTGATCTGTCCATGCATTAAGGATACAATTTATTCTTTTACTGATCAATTCTATTTTTTCCAGCAAAATGAATTACCTAGCTTTTCATCAAAGTGTCCAAGAAACAGCCTTTGTGGCTGAAGTTGACAGACATTATTAGGCATGGTATGCTCTGAATGTGAAAATTAGAACCCTTAGCATTTGAATCAGAATGGAAAGGAACTAATTCAAATTGAAAAAATATATATAATCTACCCCGCCCTCTTCAAATGTGCGTTGAATGTCAGCACAGTGCACCTTAGTAACAGTATGCATCTTTTACATCTCTCAGCAAAAATTGGCAGGAAAATATAAATTCTATAAATCATAATGACTTTAAACAAAGGGGTATTTCTAACATCAACATTGCGGCTTAGAAATCTCCCCACGTCTACTACTCATAAAATGTTCACAAGAAAGAAAACGAACCAAAGTGCAAATACAAAATGCGAAAGCTGATTTATGCTTTCTGTTTCCCTTCCTTGATTTGGATTTGACCCTTATGCACCATTAGTCCTTAGAAGAAGAAGAAGAACAGGGCAGGTTTGTCTATACTATAGGTTTCATCAGTGTAAATAGGGCACCCTGATCATTGCTCACCCCTCTGGCCAGTTATGAAAACTGGAAGGGAGGAAGAGGAGATGTGGAACCAGATCAGAACCAAACCAGTCTGGGATCTAGTCCAAAGTGTGTGAGTAAAGGAAGACTCTTCAATCTGGTTAAAAAATCTAAATATCATGAAGTTAAATAGTAAATATATTACAGGTATATCAAGGATCTGAAACTGCTCCTGAATCTGAGAATACAAGTAGATCCCGGTGTCATCAGCATCATGTCAATGTACTCCAAAACTCATTCATCTATTTATATAAAAGAGAACGTGTGTTTGTATGTATGTTTGTGGGTGTGTACGTATGTTCCGCATAGATTCCGCAACGCCTGGACCGATCGACACGAAACTTGGCACGCATACACCTTGCGGCCTGGCGGCAAACACTGGGGGGTCCGACCCAGTGATGACATCTGGTAATGAAGATCGGGAACGCTGGGCGGGACTTACGTGTGATTGGCTGCCCGACCGTTTCATTCCGCAGCTGCCCTGGCCTCAACGGGGTGCCTGCTCACTGGGGGGGGGGGACAGGTGGGGGGCACGCCAGGTGCCTGGGCGAGCAGTGGTGGGGTGCGCCAACCGGGGGCAGCCCCCCCCGACGCCAGGGCAGCTGTGGAACGGAACGGACGGGCTGCCAATCACGCGTAAGTCCCACCTAGCGTTCCCGATCTTCATTACCAAATGACATCACTGCTCAGACCCCCCTAGGACCCCCAGGGTGGGGGATGGGGGGATGAAACATAAACATGATTGCAAACGGCCGACATTGGTGTCGAATCTGTCGTTTCCGGGGTCACTGAGATAAGCGGCGACACCCCCGATGCCGTTGGACTCCAGGTTTGCCCCCCCCAGCATGGGGGGGCGAGAAGGGGCGCAAAACACACCATCCACCATGCCCTCCTGGAACGCCTGGACTGAATGATGCCAAATTTGGCATGCTTGTCCCTTGCAGTCTGGCAACAAACACTGGGGGGGTCAGACCCCCCCTAGGACCCCCAGGGGTGGGGGTCAAGGAGGGCCCACATGAAAATGCTCAAAAACAGCAGAAATTGGCGTCAAATCCATAGTTTCCGGGGTCACCGAGACTAACCATGACGCTCCCGACGCTGGTGGAGTCCGGGTTCGGCCCCCCTCGGCGTGGGGGGCGAGAAAGGGTGCGAAACAAACGTCCGCCATGCCCTGCTGGAACGTCTGGACCAATGACCACCAAACTCGGTATGCACATGCCTTGTGGCCTGGCCACAAACACTGCTGGGGTCGGGCCCTCCTCGCGCCCCCAGAGGTGGGGGTGCACAGGGGGCCCAATGTGAAAATGGTTGAAAATGGCCAAAATTAGCATGGAATCTGTTGTTTCCGGGGTCGCCGAGACGAGTGGCGATGCTCCCAACTCAATTGGAGTCTGGGTTTAGCCCCCCCCCTCAGCATGGGGGGCCAGAAGGGGTGCAAAACAAAATGTTCGACATGCCCCGCTGGAACATCTGTACCGAGTGGCACCAAACTCGGCATGCGGATGCCTGGCGGCCTGGTGGCAAACACTGTGGGGGTCAGGGCCCCCTACCGCCCCCAGGGGTAGGGGTATGCAGGGGGCCCCACATGAAAATGGTCAAAAACGGCCAAAATCGGTTTCGGATCCGTGGTTTCTGGGGCCGCCAACAAGAGCGATTATGCTCCCGATGCCGTTGGAGTCTAGGTTTGGCCCCCCTCGGTGTGGAGGGCGAGAAGGGGTCCGAAACAAAACGTTCGCCATGCCCTACTGGAACGCCTGGATCAATTGCCACCAAACTCGGCATGCGGATGCCTGCCAGCCTAGGGACAAACACTACGGGGGTCAGGGACCCCTACCACCCCCAGGGGGGCTACGCAGGGGGCCCCACATGAAAATGGTCCAAAACGGCTGAAATCGGTGTCAGATCCATAGTTTCTGGGACCACCGAAAAGAACGGTGACGCTCCCGACGTTGTTGGAGTCCAGGTTCGGGGCCCCCCCTCGACGTGGGGGCGAGAGGGGGTTCGAAACAAAATGTCCACCATGCCCCGCTGGAATGCCTGGAGTGATTGACACCAATATGCTTTACGGTCTGGACAAACACTGCGGGGCTCAGACACCCCCCCCCAGTGCCCTCAGGGGTGAGGGTGCACAGGGGGCCCCATGTGAAAATGGTCGAAAATGGCCAAGATCGGTGTTAAATCCATAGTGTCCGGGGTCACCGAGACGAATGGCGACCGATACCGTTTGAAGCTTTACCACCTTGATCAGCAATAGCATAGAGAAGCCACAATGCATTTTGTGCGGTGTTTTTCCCAGTGCTGATTCAATCACTGAACCCAAACTCAAACATCACTTAGATACAAAGCATTCAGGTCATCCTAAAAAGGACATGGAGTTCTTTAAACTTTCAAAAAGTTGATTAACAACAATTTCAATTCTACTTAATGACATCACTTCCAGCCTTAGGTCTTAGGGGTGTCCCGACATCCCCAGGTTTAGGTTGCTCTACCTAAAAAGGGGGTCCTGGTGCAAAAACATTTGGGAACCACTGCTCTTATCAGGTCCAGTAATGTAGTAGGTGTTGTCGTCAGAGTAGTTTAGAAGACTTACAGCCCAATACCGAGCCTGGCAGCGCCCAGGGCTCTAGTGGCACCAAAATGGTGACCTCCCACCTGAAGGATCCGATCCTCCCCTCCCCTGCCCAGTTTTACAGCACGTTTGTGACACTTTTAAGAGGCAGTACGCACGTAATACCCGTGATAAGGGCCTCTGGATTGGGCCCTTAGTTGGTTCACTCTTCCTCAGCCATTCTCCAGCTATTGATTGTTAATCAGGACTGCTGGGGCAGTCCTAGTTTCTGCAATAGGGCTATAAACCAGAATAGGTCCAAAATATCTGCTTTATCTCGAAATGCCTAAAACTGGGCCACTATCAACTATTCAGTAACATTGCCTCAAAATGGGACACTGGAAACTGCCTTAAAACTCTCCAAATTGGATGTATTGAAAATGACATCTTCAATCACTGCTTAACTGTTGCCTCCTTTAGTAAGGCCAAAATACTGCCATCATGTAAAGAGCTAATAATAACCCTTCTGTGTCATCAATCAAGATGGGTAAGTGTATAAAAAACGTGATAAGCCAAACAAGTCCAAAGATTCTCTCTCAGCATCTCACAGGCAACAGCAACTGGAACTGGGCCAAGCAATTGAGATAATAAGAGGAGGATGGAATAATAAATGTTATTTTCAGAGCAAATACGATTTTATGGCTGTATTCTTCATATCTGTAGGCAAGTATAGACACCCATCAAATGATATCAATTTATGTAAAGGCCTTAATGTGGCTGACCGTGCCCATGCTTGGGCAGCAGAAAACCATTTATGTGCTTGTGCTAGAAATGGAAGAAGAGTAATAATGGAAAATTCATTTTTTCAGAGGCCACTAAAGCTACAAATTGCTTACTCTTCACAATTAGTAACAAACTTGCAGTGTGTGGGTTTTATTGTGCCACTTTTCTAAGAGCTAGGAATTCTCCCTATTGATGGTTCCTATCTGTTGAGTTGCATAGAAAACTCTTTCCCCTTCTGCATAAATATCTCATACTGAAATAGTGATTGAAAATTCTTATTCATTCTTTTCATGCTGACACTATCCATATGACTAAACAGAGCCAGGAAATTATTTCGCTTCATGGGCATAACCTAGTAAATAACACCATGGAGCAGATCAGCTTTAACATCATTGCTGATGGTGTGCTACATTTACTATTATTCATTTCTAGTGAAGGATCTTTATGTTATTGGGAAGGATTTGTTGTTTCATTTACATTTTGCAAGCAAAATGGTTGCGATAACGACATTTCTCATGAAAATGTTATTACAGTGTTTATCTTTAAATATTACAGAATGTAGTTTTACATTACTATCTCAGTTTTATAATGATAATACCGTGTCAGTATCTTCAATTGTAACCCTAGGAAGCACCACAGCCATAACTGTATGACCCTAAAGATTCTGTAATTGTTTTCCTAGCAAAGAATGGCAAGCCTAAAAAAAGTACTTTGGGGGAAAAGGGTATACATGTGCATTTATGTAAACACACACACACACACACACGTGCACAAAGAGAGAGAGAGAGAGAGAGAGAGTGATCCTGTCACAAAAGTGTGCAAATGTGCTGTAAGTCACATCCAATGCAGATAGTAAGGTCTTATTGTCTGTGCTGGCCCAGCGCCAGCCTCACATGCCTAGAGGCGCCCCCGCAGAGCCAGCAAGAGCCATCACCAGATCTTATCCTCTGTCTCGGCACAGGCAGCTCAACCCGAGGAGTCCCATTGCAGGAGGCTTTCCTCGTTTGGCTACTGCTCTGCCTGTGGCACCCAGGCAGCTCAGGATTGGGATCTCTCTCTCTCTCTCTCTCTCTCTCACACACACACACACACACACACACACACACAGAGAGAGAGAGAGAGAGAGAGCACAATCCTAACCTGGAGTTAGGCCAACACAGTTAGGCCAGCAAAGTTTGGCACCGTAAGGGACACCGTAATGTATGTTTGTCAGAGAGGCCAGCATACAAACGTACGCCATTCTCCTTGATTCCGAGAGTGGTCCAAACGCGCTTTATGGTGGCCCTGGTACCTGCCAAACTTTGCTGGCCTAACTGTGCCGGCTTAACTCCAGGTTAGGATTGTGCTCACACTCAAGCAGTTAATCTATTACTTTGATCTTCTATTTTTACATCCATTATATGTCAATAATAATAATAATAATAATAATAATAATAATAATAATAATAATAATAATAATACTTAGTATTTATATACCGCCTGTCTAGGTCATTAGATTGCTCTTTTGACTTTATTATTCAAGGCAGTTTACATAGGCAGGCATTTTTAAACCCAAAGGATTTTTACAATCACAAATAGTTCTAATCTTACAAGAACTGCTACATTCAGATGACACTTTCAAGTCCAGCCTTCCTTTCTAGCCACACGATTGCCTTCCTGCCGGCTGATAAACAGCTTCCTGCTCTCACCAAGAACAGCTGGTCCAACAAAACTTCCCTCTCACAGGCAGTCAGACACAGCTCAAATCTTATCAGCCGCATTCTCGAGGTCTGCCGCTCACGGAAACTTCCGGTGTTCTCAAACTGGCAACCTTCGGATCTTATCTTCGGGCATGACTGCGGCTTTTACCCTCTTGGCTAAATGTCCTGCCCATATTATTTGCTAAATAGTCATTAGAGTTAACATTGTAGGCAAATGAAACCTGATTGTAGTAAGACTGAACAAAATGAAACATGCAAGAGTAAAGGTCTACAGTAAATTCAGACCTGTAAAAATATTTCAGCTGTGTCCAAATGAACAGCCCAATCTTATTGGCTGTTTATACCAGTGGAACATAAACAGATTTACGTTCTGCCGTCATAAACACCTCTACACCAGTATACAAGTGACAAGTGGCCTGGTCCATGCAAAGAAGGATGCCGGAAGCCTGCAAGAGCAGGTAAGGCAGTGCAGGGATAGGGGAGGGAATGGAGTGAGGAGCGGTGGGTGGAACAGGGAGACGATGTGGTAGAGGAGGGTAGAAGTCATGCCCACCAAATCATAACCTCCTTCCGGGTGTGATTCACCTTCACGGGTCAACATGGACTTCAATCAGCAACAGAACTGGTGCAGATCCAGATTGGCCCATGGTGGCAGCTAGGTCTTACCGCAGAGCAAGAGAACAAATGTTCCCTTACTTTAAGGAGGCCTCAACATACCCAAACTTCCTCACAGTATACAGCAGAAGCCTTGTTGGCACCGCTACATTGCCACACCGGGATTTAGTTAGGACTGGACAATAAAATATCCACTTCACAAAAGGCAGTTTCCCCTTAGAGTATTTATTGATTTATTTAAAAGATTTCTATCCTGCTTTTCCACAGCTCAAAGCAGTGTACAACAATACAATTTAAAATAGCTAAAACAGTATAACATAAAATACAACTATAAATTGTTGGTCAAACTATAGAAGCAGCACTGAAACCCAAAGCCCAATCCTATCAGAAACTCTCACCCCCACTGATGCAGCCATGCCAATGGAGCATGTGTTGTATCTAATGATGGGGAGGCTGTGAGGGAGATCCCCTCAGGGAACTTTTGTAAGGGAACATCAGTGTGAAGGAACTTCCTCAGGGTGAAAAAAAAACACTTGTAGCCCAATCCTCTCCTTTTTCCCCGCAATAGCACGTAGCTGGGCCAAAATAGGCTCTGCTGTATTCTAAGGTGGGGAGGCCAATTGAGGAGATTGGGAGTAAGAGAAAATATTTCTCTTACCCCTCAGAAAGCCCCACAATTGCCAATTCTGGCACCTAAACCGCTTTATTTGGTGCAGGCCTGAGGAGTCAAGGGCCACTCTGGCTGGCTCCAGAGGGGATAGCATGTGGCACAAGTTGCTTACACCTGCTGGCATCCTCACATACCCCCGTCCCTGCCCCAATCCTCTCCTCCCATCTCATTCCACCCACCCCACTGACTTACCAATGTCAGAGTAGCTCCTCTTCATTGCATGGAAAAGATTGGTTTTAATATTACACATGTAAAAGTATCTCCAAAAGGAGTGAAACAACATTAGTGATAATTTTGTGAGCAGGATTATTTGAGAGGTTGTAATGGCAACAGTAGCAGAGGGGGATCACAGCACTAAGTTTGTCAAGCAGCCACTCTCCTCCTCTTCAGAGAAATTCCCAGCGGCTAGAGGAAAACAGAGGCTACATCAGCTACAAATGACTCTGAAGAAGAGAGGAAGAGACTACTTCATAGAATCATAGAGTTGGAAGGGACCTACAAGGTCATCTAGTCCAACCCCCTGTCTTTAGCAGGAAATCCTCCTACAGCATCTCCAGCAGGTACCTGTCAAGCCTCTGCTTGAAAGTCTCCAGTGAAGGAGAATCCACCACCTCCCTTGGCAATCTATTCCACTGTCGAACCACCCTTATCATCAATAAATTCTTCCTGATGTCCAGCCGGAATCTCCTCTCTTGCAGTTTATACCCATTGGACCTACTTCTACTGTCAAAGGCAGATGAGAACAGATTTGTCCCTTCTTCCTTATGACAGCCCTTCAGATATTGAAAGAGTGCTATCAACATACTTGCAAAACTTAACGCTAAACTCTAGGCATGTCTCTAAACAGTAGTATAGAGAACTTGGGAGCAAAATCAGCTGGGAGTGGACTACTATGGGACAAAAGTCACAGTTGGGGATTCGGTACACAATGTGGTTAGGGTACAAATTATTATTCCTAGGTAACAATTTATCTGTGCACTTGTATTTCATTGATCTCAGGAGGATTTAGACATGCTTAACTATCTTCAGTTTGCACCTTTACTATTTTACATATGGGATTCTCTGACATAATTATGAAGCATAACTTTTAGCCAAGTTACAGTTCGTAATTTATAGGAATATCATCTGCTGTTACAATGGCTTGAACAAAATCACAAGGGCCATTGATCTCCTTTTCAGACATGAGCTAATCACAAGCTGGGGGCAAAGATGAAATGTCCCCTGACATATGGAGCAGCACAATTAAGTACTTTATGAGAAATATCACACTGGTCTTTTTATGAAGCATCTGAAATAGGCTGTTGTCAGAGGCAGGATACTGGATCATTGGCCAGTTCTATAATAATGACTTTTCAATTCTATATGCACTTGTATGTGTAGCACACATAAAAACATTATTTCTTCCTTTTGCTGACTGCAAAGGAAGGCATTCTTGCTTGTTCTTGGCACAGGGCAACTGTAATCTGTGATGTTCAAATGCATTATGACTTCAGTCTAAAGAAAATGCGGGAACACATGGAACCAAATCACTGTTTCTCTACATAAGCAGTGACCTACTTAAAATGCAGTTACATGCTTATGCAGTGCTGTGACTATCCAAAAAACACAATATGAGATGAACAGAGATAAGGTAATTAAAATCTTAAAAACTATAATCTGCCTGTTTACATGACAGCATTACAAAATAATGACCTGAAATGAAGCCTATGGCTGAACAAAATCCTGTTTCTCCTGATGGCAAATTTTCAGAACTCCAATACATTTCTTTGAGATTGAATCTTTGATCCACAAACTGGCCTTTGGAGGGTTTAGTTTTGTATCTCTAACCTCGCTTTCATCATGTTCTAAGTGAGGATCACAATATTCTGGCTACATCAAAGGTAAAAGATGAAAAGTTCGTAGATAATATCACTGCTCTAAATACTATTCAAATAGCTCTCCAATACAGAATGCTAATAGTTTTCATGACTTTCATAGAGAGTGTAGGAAGATAAGCATAATTTCCTTGTTGGCGCTATAGGCAGCACAGATCTAATTGCCGATCCAAAGTAAGGAATCAGGCTGGAAAGGAACCATTAGAAACCATATTTATATCAAAGAGGAAAAAATTGTATCAAGATGTAGCAACAACTCTATAATAGGTCTCTCTCTCTCTCTCTCTCTCTCTCTCTCTCTCTCTCTCTCTCTCT
>JAJKFI010000001.1:11928595-11947876 GCA_029204185.1 Lerista edwardsae
TTGTTGTTGTTGTTGTTGTTGTTGTTGTTGTTGTTGTTGTTGTTGTTGTTGTTAACTCAACATATGCAATAAAATAAACTAATCCTAACAAAATATGTTCTGGGAAGAATTTTCCCAGGAAAAAAAAATTATGGTGAGATCTTGAACCATTTTATGTTAATAGCTGTTCTAAATTAATGTTGGTAGATTTGTTCAAATATGCTCTGATTTGGAAAAAAACTTTGCGTGAAATTACTTCTTAATTGCATGTCCTATATTGTCTTATAATATAATATAAATAATTGAAAATGAATTCACTTGTTGGACAGAACTTTTGAAAACTGGTTTTAATGGAAGCTTAGTGAATTGAACTTGAGCATATTACCAGCATGTCATGGCAATAGTTCAAACCCATTGTATTCTTTCACTCCTGACACTCAGATGTTTGTTTGTTTTTGCTTAAAGCTTTATTGCATGCACATAAGATCACTATTTGGAGACACATCGTGTCCAGAAGATTTTTAGAAACCTCAATTTAATGATGCCCTCAAGAGAAACATGTCCTTAAAAAAATAGGAGTAGTATCCAGAAAACTCTTGGCAATACACACAACATTTCCATCATGTCATGACAAGCCACCCTGAGCTGTCAATAGTGTCTGCCATATAAAAAATTGCACCCCTTCTGAGACATGTTCCCCTTTATGCTGGGTTTTTAAAAGGATTTTTAGGGCCCAGTCCAATTCAGCTTTACAACTCTGATGCAGCTGGGCCAGAGGGGCGTGCACTGCATTCTGTGGTGGGGTAACAGTCACGGAGGCCTCCACAAGGTAACTGCATGTTAGTTTACTTACCTCAAGGCTGCACTGCGGCTGTATTGGCGCTGAAAAGTTGGATAGGATTGGGTCCTTGAAAGCATGCCATCCACATTCCAGATTTTCCCTATGCATTAAATCATGTAATGATACTGTACATTTTAGCTTCTGGTTTCCAAAACAGTTCAGCATAGAAACCTGCTTGTCACTTAGCTGTAAAGATTAATTGCCAATCCTCTTCATCCTTCCAATAAGGCACAAAAGCTTAACTGCACCCCAATCAGAGAGGTTCCTGAAGGGGAAAAAGGTGTGATAGAGTGTGTGGGTGCACCAGTGCTTATGTTGTTGATGGGAGAGGCATCCTTGAGAAGGCATCTGAAAAGACTGGCCAATAGGCAGTTGGGCTTAATTTATTACTTAGGAAGACTCGTGCTTGCAAATGAGACTATGTCAAGGTGGAGAGCCCACATTTGCAAGACTTTAGAGGAAGGTGATGCACAGTCACTGCATATTGCTACAGCTTTTCTTTCCAATCAATAGTTGTTTAGTAGCACAATCCTGATTAGAGGAAGCTGTGCATCACTCCCTCCTGGCTGACCTTCAGGAATGTCAGCTAAGGAACCAAGATGGAGTCTGGATAGACTGTGCATGTCAGGTCATTGGACACAAAATATTGATGCAAATGTGCACCTAGATGTACATCTGATTATAATACAGGTTGTGTATCCCTCATTCAGAAATCCAAAATGCTCCAAAACCCAAAACGTTTTGAGCACCGGCGTGATGCCTCATCCTGTTGCACATGTAGATGCAGTCAGAGACGTCATCTGGGTGCGCCAGGAACCGGAACACCCGGATGATTGGCAGCCCTCCGCCCCTATGGTGGAGAGCAGCCACACCTCCCTGCGCCTCTCTGCGCCTCAAATCGCTCCATTTCAGAGGAATTCGGATGCGCGGGAGGGCGGGCGGGCCCAGGAGCAGCTTGCCCGTCCTCGGGAGAGGCGGTGCAGCCAGGCCCGTCCGCGGAACTGGCGGAACGGCGTACCGGGCCGTTCCACCAGGATGACACCACTGGATGCAGCCCCCTCCCCATTGCCAGCAGCTGAGTGTTTCCCCAAACTTGGACCACAGTTCTGCCTATGACTACTAGCGGGCAGCACTTTGCTGCCAAGCAGAGCAACAGGTGTTATGCAATTGTGCTTGGCTGGCTTCCCAACAAGCGGAGCCCAGGAGGTAAAACTTCAGGAAGGAGAAGCAACAGGTGAGAGAGGACCCCCTCCTGGAAAGAAGGTGGTTGACAGGCAGGATGGTTGTAAAGCAGAAGATTCACCTTGGCATAGGGGGCCACAGAGTGCCGACTTGCCCAATGCTGGGATGTTGACCTGTTTTCGTTTGGAGCGGTTAGGAAAAGAAGCTAATGTTAGAGCTGACTTGCTCTTTCCGCTGGTAGGATTGCTCCACTCCCTTTGTATTGACCCTCTGCACCTTTCATGCCTACATGTGATCTATTTGGAAATATTCCAAAATACGAAACACTTCTGGTCCCAAGCATTTTGGATAAGGGATTCTCAACCTGTACTCAACTGCAAGCACTCAGGGGTGGTGTCAAGGGTAGAGCTGTGAAGGCCCGGAAAAAAACCGGAAAAATTCAGAAAAAAACCATTTTTTTCCTGAAGCATTTTTGTTTTTTTCTGAAACATTGGAAAAATTGAAAAAAGAAAAAAAAAGAAAAAATTGATTATGGAATATTTTATTTTAACATGATGAATAAAATATTTTAAGAGTAGGTGTTCAAATATTTTCCAAATAATTTCTAAAAAAATATGTATAGTATCAGATTATTCTAATTTCTGTGCCCTGAAGACAAGCCAGTCCTAGGTTACAAACTGAACCCTCCAATGCAAAAATTGGGTTTTTTTTTCCAAGCTTCAAAATTTCCGGAAATTTTACATCTCTAACACAGCCCCTGACTCGTCTTGCTTCTCGCCTTCTTCAGACTCCTCCATCCTCTGAAGCATGTGAAAGAATCTGGTCTGTGTTTGGAAACACACTAAATCAAGAAATATACTGACATGTGAAAGGGTAGAGAAGCTTTCAATCCGGGCAAATCTTCAGTTTTTAGAAGTCCATAATAACTGTGATGATGACAGACACAACAGCGTAGCTGCAAAAGCAGAGACTGAAACTGATACTGATAATTACAGCTCAGAAAATGATTCTAATTAAATTTCATGCCCATTCATTGAAACATAGTCCCACTCCTTTCTATACACTTCCCCCCTTTTCAATTCTTTTTATGAGAATGGATTTTTTTATTTAATATTGTGGAAGGAAATATGAATAATGATTATGTATGGATTTTTAAAAATTGTTTTGTGGAGGTTTTTTTGTCTGTTCCACACAAACTAGTAAACAGTTCAGGAGATTGTTGCTCCATTTGTTACAATTACAAATAAATATAAAAAAAGTAAATTCTGTTTGTAATAATTGTTTGGATACACTATATTTTTAATATGCTAGTTGTAATAATTTTATGCCAAGTCAAATTGTCCATAGTCATATTTTATGTTCCTAAAATAACAGAATGTCTTTCAATCTGGAAAAGGAAAAAAAGTACTAATGTAGCTTTTTTTTTCAATTTTTCCAAAAATTGCCATTTTTGCTGGAAAAAAACAGAAAAAAATCAGGGTTTTTTCCGAGCTTCAAAATTTCTGAAATTTTGCATCTCTAGTCAGGGATCAGCAAGATGGATCCCAAATTATTCATCTTAAGAATCCCATGATAGTAACATAAGAATTTACATCAATTTCCCATCATGCATTTTTTAAAACAGGTGAATATATCACATATTTAAACATATCACATATTTAGCATGTGATATGCACAGACAGTCTTAGAAGAGTTCCTTCACAAGCATTTGTGATTGGGTTACACCTGTGGCCCAAATATTTTGTACCAAGTCAAGGGGATGCAAAAACAAAAGCAAGCTAAAATGGCTCCTGGATGAGGCGAATCTTGTTGAGCAGAATAAGAAAGCAAAGTGATTGGTGTTGGGTTGGGGGAGAGAGAGAGATGTTTATCTTTTCAGAAATTGTGCCTTCAGGTCTATTGGCCAAGAGTTTAAGTGTTACCATCCCTTTTACTTGGTGATTTGTGGTCTCTTAACCACTGCTGAGAGACCTTCAGGCCAAGGAATAAGAGAATCTGCTTTTCACCGCAGACACATATTTAGAAGGTTAAGGAAAGAATTATGCGGGCAGTTGTGTTGTACAGACTGGCTAGTTTTGCAGCAGGAGACAAGTTATTAGGGAATGATTTCTTCTCTTGAAATACTGCATGCTACTAAGAGTGATGAAGAAGTGCATATGTCAGTACTGCTGCTAACTCTTAGTTTTCCCAACCTCAGCTAATTGCTGCCTCCCCCATTTCTGGCAGCGAACCAGTGAGCAGCACAGGGTGGTTTGGCATGCAGAGAAGAATGCAGAATGTCAGGAAATACGGAGTGGACGGTGGAGAATGTTTTTGTTTTCTGAAGTTTGCACTTTTCATCTTGTTCTTGCCTTAACCAATATTCGTATTTTTTAATGCAATGGCCTCCCTGCCACCAAAGGGAAGTATTTCTCCAGCCTGTTCCTGGGCTCACCCTCGTTTCAGGCTACAGAGAACCATTTCTAGCATGTACCTTTCGCTTTGGCTATCTGAGCTTCACTCCTTTTCTTTCCCAACACCACTCTAAACTTCCCCTTATGTAGTGTGCAATGTGGTCAGGAAAAACGGTGTGTATAGCTTGATTCCTTTTGATCACAATAAACTACAGACATCTTTTTTTCATATGTAGACTGAACAGCCATTGTAACTGATGTTCATTTTTTTTAAAAAAATTGCTATCTTGCATATTTCTCCTCCATGATTCATCTAATACACACAGAAAAAGCTCTCTCTCTCTCTCTCTCTCTCTCTCTCTCTCTCACACACACACACACACACACACACACACACACACACACACACACAACAGAGAGAGAGAGGGGGGGGATCACAGGAAAGCCAAGAGTGTTTCTTGTGATGGCCACCTTGCATTTTTTTTAACTATATTATAGCTGTGGCAAATATCCACACTTTGAAAATGTTACTACAACCCATTTCTTTTGACACATTTTTTTCTCATGTAGGAATTATAGTTGAGCCTTTGTTTCCAGAATCTAGTCCCAGATCAATATAACTGTACCTTCCCCACCTTGTCTTCCTGTGCTGGGACCCAGGCACCTCCTCAATAACAGCACATGCTTCTGACCTCTGGCCTTTGGAGTCCTACTGGGTCACTCCAGAACCTGGCCATTGCTCGGCCTTTGAATACGGCCCTCCTCCCTGGCCCTTTGGCTCCTTCCCTGTTGTTATGAAATGGTTGTATTTCACAGGTGCTTCTGGTTCTTTCTTTTCAAAATCCTGTGTGCATAACCAGTGGTGTCATCTACTCACCAGTAGACGGTACGCTGGGTGGGACTTAGCGTGATCGACAGCCCGTCTACTCACTTCTGCTTTCTTCCCGCGCGCCGCGCGGCTTTCCCTCAACTCAGAGGGGGCGCCTGCTCGCCAGGGGGGATGGGTGGGGGGCGTGCTGGGTGCCTGGGCGAGCAGGCGCCCCCTCTGAGTCGAGGGAAAGCCGCACGGCATGCGGAAAGAAAGCGGAAGTGAGTGGACGGGCTGTTGATCGCGCTAAGTCCCGCCCAGCGTACCGTCTACTGGTGAGTAGATGACACCACTGTGCATAACCCTGTGGGTTTCTTCCCTCTTCCTTTTGCTAATAGAGAATCACAGCTATTCTTTGTTTACTTTAGTTGTATAGCTCTTCTTTATGGGAAGTCTCCGGTTATAGGAGGGTTAGTGTCCTCCAATTAGAAAGCAGGATGTCCTTTCAGCTGTAGGATAAATGTTTAAGAAATAAAAGCTTCAGAGAGTGTTTCAAGGATTGCTCAGCAAGTGACTTTTGTGATGTGTGTTTGAGAGTACTGGTGGCAGTGGTGTAGCTAATGAAATTGCTGCCCGGGGTCATAGTCTATATCATGTCTTAGCTCTTTGCTATGCTTCTCTTCACTCTTTCCATTCTTTAGGCACCAGCCTGATATTTAAGCCCAGGACCCTTTGACTGTAGAGCCCAATGCTATTCCCCCCACCCCCGGTGCAGCTGTGCCAAAAGGATGTGCTGTATCTGTGGGGGGGGGGGTTGGATCAGGAGGCTTCAGACGGGAAAGGGGAATTACTCTTCTTACCCCTCCATAAACCTCCTGCTCCACAGTGGCTGGCTGCAGCTATGTTTCTGGCACAAGTCTGAGGAAGAAAGGAGCAGGGAGGCTGCTGACATAGGGGATAGGATCTGGTGCATGTCATCACTGCTGGATCCACTCCCACAGCCTTCATGCTACCATTCCTCTCCTCTTCCTGCCCAGTTTCTCCTCCATTCAGCCCCTACCTCCATCCTCGCCACGGCCTTACTTTCTCCAGTAGGCATGGAAAGGTTCAGCAATTCATGTTGCCTCTTGTGGCAGCAATTCCAACATGGCTGCTGTCAGAGTGCCATGCTCCAAAGAAGCACAGCAGAAAGCTCTTCCACTGTCTTAAAGCCCTGCTCCCAACAGTGCAATCCAGGACAGGACTGGGCTGCTATCTGTGGACTTTGTTCCTCACCTGATATCAAGCTAGGGCCTCTCATTGGCAGGTTAAAAAGAATGTTAAAGGCCCATATATCCCTCTGATGGAATTACCCCATTCCTTTTTTCCTTATTGTATATTCTTGCTTTAGAATGTAAGCTGATGGGTCGGATCCATTTTGCTGCTGTACAGTGTTTACCATAGTAATGCTGTGTGTGTGTGTGTGTGTGTGTGTGTGTGTGTGTGTGTGTGTGTAAGCTTTGATTAGGAGATAGCAGCACAACACCTTGAATGAAGGTGGGAGGTAATGATTATGTCCATCTGTCACTTGTATGCAAGGTTTCCCCCCTACGTTTGCCATTCATACCTGAAGCAAAGCCCACCTCTCCTCCCAGGAAAGTTGAAAATATTGAGGCTGCCCATAGCCCCAAGTTGCTTGACAATAGGGAACAGGATCTGCTATAATATCTATAGCATTGCAACAAAAAATCTAGGCTGCAAAATAACTGTAACTGTCATCTATTATAGAATAGTCATCTTTATCATGGGTATGTACTAGCAGTATATCTATGCTCCTTAACCATAGAGCAGTGGTGTCATCCAAATGATTTAACAGGTACTCACTTTTGATTGGCACTTGTCGGGGTCCGCCCACCGGAAGTGACGTCATAAGCCGGAAGTGATGTTGTGGCAGGAAGTGAGGTCATAGCCGGAAGTGAGGTCGTGATTGTTGCCATGGATGGGATCATGTTTGTAATAACTTCAGCTTGTGGTTAGTGTTGATTTAACTTCTATTGCTTTGCTTTCTAGAGATGTGTATATACATATTTTGCTTCAACTGTTCCCTGGTTAAATAGCAGGCTAGACTGTACTAGATTGGGAGCCCTTTTGGGACAGGGAGCCATTTAACTTTAATGTTAAATGCAAGGAGCCGGCAAGGAGCAGGAGGGGGAATGGGCGACCAAAAAAAGACCGCGTCGGGGCTGGGGCTGGGGGGAGGCTGCAGGAGGAACAGGGACACTGGATCTGCGCGGCTAGAGGGAGCAGGAGCCCCAGGCAGCCTACCTTCTCACACTTTATTTATTTATTTATTTAAGAAATTTTTACCCCGCCTTTCCTCTGCCGAGGCAGATGCCCAAGGCGGCTTACAATATTAAAAAAAGATAAAAATACAGTATAACAATTAACATTAAAAACAGTTAAAAACAGTATTAAACAATAAACAATCAAGATTAAAAACACAAACAATTTAAAAACAATTAAAAAAATAAAATAAAACACAAGCCCCGTGGATCATAATAACCAGCCAGCCAACCTGTCAACAATTAAAAGCTTTTTGGAATAAAAAGGTCTTCAGCCCCCGCCGAAATGTAAACAGAGAGGGAGCAGTTCTCAATTCGAGGGGAAGGGTGTTCCAGAGTTGGGGGGCCACCACCGAGAAGGCCCTCTTCCACTTGCTGCCTTATTCCCGGGTCTCCCTTGCTGCTGCTGCTACCGCCTCCGGTCCTCTCGCTCCGCTGCTGCCACTGCTGCCGCCACCACCACGCTGCCTGCCTGCCTGCTCACAGAAAGTGCAGGCAACAGCTGCGGGCGTGCAGTATGCATGCGCAGCTGCTGAGCCAACCAGCCAACGGGGTCAGCTTCGAGTGGGCGGGGCCAGCTCAACTTCTAGGAACTGGTACTCGCGTAGTGGTGCGTAGTGGGTGCATGACATCACTGCCGTAGAGACATTTTTTCTTGTACATAACCATTTTGAAAATTAGATCAACTTTTGTAAAAGAACAGCTTTATGTTTCCTATAGATTCATTAACACAAGAAGATACATTTTTGAATTGCTAATCTAGACAATCACTGTAGTTTTGTTCTTTACACAATATTACACAATTAATCAGTACTCTATTTGGGCTTTTATTTGTTTGTAATATTAACATTGTATTGCCTATGTTGTAAAAAGTAGATTGACTCCTTAATGCATTAAATCCTTTGAAAAGGAAATCTAAGACTAAATTGCTCCAGCTTCTTATTTGTCATTGTATCATCTGAGAGAACTGAAAATCAATCATGCATTGTACTCTGGTTTTTCTAGTTAAAAAAAATCTCAGGCAATAGTACAGAATGCTGCAAAGAAATAGAGAAGGCAAAAATTCTAAGCATCATGTGGTAGACTGTTCGTTAGGAGTTCATGTATAATATTTGCATAATAATATTATGGAATATTTATACACTATGTACACTCTTTTAATATAATCTCTAGAACTTGTAATCCAGAGATGGCTAGACAGTGTCACTGAAGCAATGAACATGAAATTGGGTGAACTCAGGAAGCTAGTGGAGGACAGGGAGGCCTGGCATGCTGTGGTCCATGGGGTCGCGAAGAATCGGGCAGAAGAGTCCGCGAAGAGTCGGACTTAGCGACTGAACAACAACAACTAGAACTTGTAGAGAACACTTACTACCTGAACCTAATGATTATTACTTGAAAGCGTGTCTGGCTGATTTCCTCTTTGAGAAAAGGAGAACTCCTCTTTGGAAGGAAAAGGGGTAGAACAAAGGTGGGAGGAAGGTAGAGAGGTATTCGGCATAAGGAGATTAAGGGCCAAACCCTGTCTAGCTTTCCAGTGATTGTGCTGACTTGCCAACAAAACATGTACTGCATCCTGCTGTACGGGGGCAGTCACAGAGACTTCCTCCAGGTAAGGGAACATTGGTTCTCTTTTGTCAGGGCTGCATTGTGGCTGCACTGGCACTGGAAAGTTGGATAGGATTGGGCTCTAAATGGGCTTCCAGGATGAACCCAGGAAGGGAAGGGAAGCTTCTGGGGTGCAAAAGAGAAAGAGAGGAGAAGGAAAACGGGAGAGTTAGTAGGAGCAAAAGGAAACCGTTTCTGGCAGTGGCAAAAGGTTGTGGCTGTGAACAGTTGTCCATAGCCTGAACCAAGGCTACAGGCAAGAGGCTGAGCCTAGACACAGGCCATGAATGTGGTTCACCTGTTGAGATGAGGAGCCAGTCTCACTGAGAGTGCAATCCTAACCTGGAATTCGGCCGGCACAGTTAGGCCAGCAATGTTTGACTGGCACAAGGGCCACCGTGAAGTGTGTTTGGACTACTCACGGAGTCAGGGAGGATAGCGCATATCTGTGTTCTGGCCTCTCTGACTCCGAGAGTGGTCCAAACATACTTGACGGTGTCCCTTGTGCTGGCCAAACTTTGCTGGCCTAACTGTGCCAGTCTAACTCCAGGTTAGGATTGTGCTCTCAGAACTCAGAAGCCGGGACATTTGAAAAAAAAAGTAGATGGAAGTGATCAGGAAGCAGAAGTTAACCACTTCCTGTTAAACTCTGTCTAGTTTTTTTACAGGAAGTTGTTAACTTTTCCTTCCTGTTCACTTCCATCTACATTTTATTCCAAAGGTCTAGGCTGCTAGAGGCAGCCTGAAGGTCTCTTTTGTAAGCATATAGCAACTTTGTTAAGCAAGACATTTTTTGCTGGATAAGTTATAAAAGCAAATTAATGGGTCTGGGGGAAGGTACTTGGGGCCCCTTCATCAGTGAATGCTTGAAACAGAGGATATGGGATCCATGGATACAAGGTCTCTTCTGCATTCAAGAAAGGAACAACACAAGACACCAAAACCACGCGTTTCTGTTGGGTTTTACCCCATAGAATCCTATGGAGTTCTCCAGTGGGGTGACTCAATCAGATGATCCTCAACTGCTAGTCAAGGTTCCCTGTTATGTTCTATATTTATTTCCTCACTGGTCGATGGTGTGGTAATTAGTTGAATGGCCTGATGGATTGTTCCTGGATTACAAGCCCAATCCAGTCTTCCATCTCACGGGTGCAGCCGTGCCAAAAAAAGGGCACTGTATCCAGCAGGGGACAAATCAGGAGGCTTTGGGAACAAGGAATTATTTCCCATTACCCTTCCATAAACTTGTAGACCCACAATTGGACCGTTTGGACATGTGTCAGCTCTGTAGCTAGCAGATGCCCAAAGAGAATGGGAAGGGAGACATGAAAGGAGGGGATAGGATCCAGTGTGTGCCATCCCCACCAGATCCATTCCTTTTCTCAGCTTCCCCAACCCATTCCCATACAGTTTTGCCTTCTTCCTGCTAATTTTCCGTTTCCACTGCTTGTGGGTGTGGCATGTTCTGGCAAAGTACATGGAGACTACATGCCCTGTCTGCAGGCAACCATGGAAGTTCAATCACTAAGCACAAAGTGGAGAAGAGGACAGGTAGTGTCCCAAAGTCCATTTTCCTATTGCTAAACTATGACAGTGTATTGCCTCAATGATTTGCTGAGACCACCAGCTGGATCCTTGCTAGAACTGGAATTTGAACCCAGTACACAATATTAGTTCAGCAATAGACGATATTTACATATAGGAAATGCTTGCAATTCTGTTTTTAATCTCCATTACCTAGAGGTGGTTCCAAATGCAACTACTTAAACACATGTCCTTCCTGTACCCTGTGGGCTAATTGAATCAGTGCAGTAAGGAATCAAGAATGCTTGAATAAAATGCCCAATAAGGAATACTGAGCAAGGAGAATGATGGCCACTATTAATGTTTTGCAGAAGGCTGAGAGGTCTAGTGACTAGGATAAATAGCTTGACTATTCAGGACAAAAAGTGTTCAGAAAAAGAAACTGATGTTTTGGGGGATGGATGTCAGTAGTATGCAGAATAATAGTAACTCCTTTTTATTTAGTAACATACAGGTGAGTTTATGAATTACATTGGCTGCAGCAATACATTTTAAATGCAAATACAGCAAATTTATTCCAATGTGCCTAGGGCAGTGGTTCTCAAACACTTTAGAGGCTGCTGCCTGATTTATAAATGCGAAGGGGTGTGGCTATAATGGTGATTGGGCAGCAGTGCTTCCCCCCCCCCCAGTTGCATCTAGTTTAACCCTTGATGCACATAACCTAATCTGCCCTTTCAGTTCTGCAAACCACTAAAAACTGGGTCACCATCCATTGGTGGGTCCTGGACTCACAGTTTGAGAACAATGAATGTGTGTGTGTGGGGGGGGGGAGGAGGACATTCAGAATGTATATGGTAAAATATCCATATTATAATAAATCTCAATGCTTTAGATTTTGTATACATGCTCATACAATGCATATGTACAATACGTACAATGCTCATGCATTTTGTATGGATTGTACTGCTAAAGCAGAGATCTTCAAGCCCCAGCCCACGGGCTGTATCCAGGGCTTGGATTAAGCCTTCCCATGTTTGAGCAGTGCTTACAGTTCCGGGGAAATGCCGCTCAGCAAATCAACTGGCAAGGATCCTCTTGGGCAGTCATGGCTGTGCCTGCCATCCCAGAAGGCTGTGCTACCTTACGTTTAATCAGGATTCCATATGTAGTGTGTAGCTAAACAGCAACATTTTTTCCCCCTTCAAATCTAGTATCAAGGCCCATGGGCGGGTATGACATATGACAGCACAAGTCCTTTAATAATTCACCAACAGACACACAAATGAAGTTCATAAGGGAGAATTTGCTGCTGACTTAGAGAGGTTATATGCAGCGTTGTCATCCTACCGGTTCGCTGGGCGGAGTTTCTTCGCTCGCTGGGAGGGTTTCCGTGGTGATCGGCAGCGTGCTCGCTGCCTCCCATTGCCTACAGCGGGCGGGCTTTCGCCATTACGCAAAGGGAAGCAGCACGCTGCCGATCACCACGGAAACCCTCCCAGCGAGCGAAGAAACTCCGCCCAGCGAACCGGTAGGATGACACCGCTGGTTATACGGACATTTCCCAAGAAAGTCTTTGGTAAATGTGAGCGTGCTGCTGCGGGACTTGTTTTACTGCTAACTCCTTGATTATACTGTTGACTTTTTTAACGGATGGTTTTATTGTTTTAATTGTTTACTCTTTATATGCATTCATTTCATTGTATTTTACTGGTTTTATGGCATGCCTTCAAGGCCTGACAAAGGCCATATGGTGGAATATTAATTAAAAAACTAAAAATACCTTTCTAGAGCATAGTCTGACATCTTAGCAGGAAAAAGGCTGATATTAAACAGCTGTATATTAGACCATGTTTTTCAGATAATTCAGAAAGCTTATTATAAGAGAAGAGATTTACATGGCAATAATTTGTAGTGTTAGAAAATGGGAATTAATTTTCTTTGAGTAGGTATATTACATTTTGCTCTGTGGTATATTGACAAAGAGTTCAGTGTAATTCAAAAGCTCTTTTTATCAAGGCAGCATGCGTATGTAATTAGGCATCTGCTGGGGGATTAATGTAGTAGCAACTTCTTTTGGTCCTTTGTTGAAAAATTTTGCTAGTCTTTTTGCTGGCAGACTTTTGACTGCTTTAGAAATTCTGCAAATATTTTTTTTTCCAAATTCTTGGAAAAAAGAATCTTACTTTAGACAAACTTCAGAAAAATGGAATCTTACTTTAGACAAACTGGGATTTGAACAATGAAATGTTGTTCATCGGAGGATGCAATCCTCACCGGAGTTAGGCCAGAAAAGTTTGGCCGGCATCAAGGCCACCGTAAAGCGCATTTGGACCACTCTCAGAGTCAGGGAGGATGGCACACATCTGTGTGCTGGCCTCTCTGACTCCAAGTGTGGTCCAAACGTACTTTATGGTGTGCCAGCCAAACTTTGCTGGCCTAACTGTGCCTACTGAACTCCAGGTTAGAACTGCTCTCTGAAAGGGATTTTTTTGGAGGAAATTTCACCATTATGAATTTTTTTCTGTGGCAGGGTCATGTGATCAGGGGAGGTGGTGGATCTGATGCTGATGGCACGTGGCAGGTCCTATCCTCTTCAGCAGCAGCCTCCCTGCCCCCTTTCTCCCCTTGAACAGGTGCCAGTGGAATTTCTGGCACAGGTCTATGGAGAAGGTCCATTGTGGCACAGGTCCATTATAGAGCAGAAGGCTTATGGAGGGGTAAAGGTAAAGGTTTCCCCATGACCAAATGGTCTAGTCATAGGGGGTGGTGCTCATCTCCATTTCTAAGCCTGTAGAGCCAGCATTTGTCCAAGGACAAGCTTCTGTGGTCATGTGGCCGGCATGATTATACGTCAAGGCACACAGAACACCGTTACCTTCCCACCGAAGTGGTACCTATTTATCTACTTGCATTTTTAGGTGCTTTCGAATTGCTAGGTTGGCAGGAGCTGGGACAAGCAACGGGAGCTCACTCCGTCGCAGGGTCTCGAACTGCCAACCTTCTGGTCAGCAAGCTCGCAACTCAGCAGTTTAACGTGCCACCATGTACATGGAGGGGTAAAGTGATTCAAATTCCCTTTCCCTACTTAAGATTCCCAATTCCTGTGCATAAAAATTCCCAGGAATCATGAACTCAGTAAGAGACAAGAGCAGTTGTTGCCTTTTATCAACTACTTGTGAGCCTTTCGCTATCTCAAGAATGACTGGTAACACTCTTGTATAGTGCACATAGTTCATGCTGCACACACCTTGCAGCCATCCATATATTTTAAAATTTGACTTACATTTATATTTTTTTTCCTGGCAAGTTGAAAACAACAACAGAATAATGTTTGATTTGTTATCAGAATATTACATTCTTTCAATTCCATAGAAGCAATTGTGGAGGCTCGGTCTGGGGCAAAATCTGAGTGCCACCCCCTGCATGAGCTCCTCTCTCCCCGCACCACCCCTGCCATGCCCCCATGCCATGCTAGGCTCCATTTTTGGAGCCGTTCAAGAGCAAGGGTGGGCGGGCCAAACTCTGCACCGGTGACTCACCTTTGCGAAAGCCAACCTGCTTTGTTGTTGCCCCCCACACACCACCAGCGCAGTGCTCGGGGCATTTGCCCCCCCAACAATACTAGGACTGCTACTGTGCAGAGATCAGACTTTAATATGCAGACCTTATAAAGTAAAATATTATAGGACTTGGATCTTTAACTTCACAATACTGGGAGTACATTGTTTATCTGTGTTTATTATCTGTGTTGTTTATCTGTGTTGGGAGTACTAAAAACCCAATACCCATGGGAATGTGGAAAATCCCTGAAATTTGCATCTGAGAGAATAATGAACAATCATATTCACTAGATTTGATAAAAAAAAAATGTTTTGTCAGCCAATCAGGTGGTTTAAGGGAAGAGTATATTGACAATATGAGCATATGGCACCTATGTTGCTAAATCTATGAAGATTTAGTCAAGAGGGTTAATGCCTCCGTTTGCCTGAAGATAAGAGCCGAAGATCTGAAGGTCGCCAGTTCGGGACTACCGGAAATCTCTGTGAGCGGCAAACTTACTCTGTGAGTAAGAGTAAGAGTAAGACTTACTCTTACTTACTCTGTGAGTAAATTGCTACTGATTAACAACTGAGCTGTCTCCGGCTGCCTTGTGTGAGGGGGAGTTGTGCCGAGACGGCCGCTTCTCTGGTGGGAGCAGGGAAGCCGCTTATCAGCCAGCAAGAAGACAAATGGGTGGCCAGAAAGAAGGACTAAATCCAGAATGATCCATCTGTATGTGTGTAGTTCTTGGAAGATAGAATGTTTCTGTAAAAATTGTAAAAACCTTTGGGTTTCTGAATAAAGTCTGCCTATGTAAACCGCCTTGAGTTATAGTCATTAGAGAAATCTGGTGACCTAAGAAAGGTGGTATATAAATACAAGTATTATTATTGTTATGTTCATTACACATATCGCAGTACATGAAACCAAATAACAATCCAAACCTAGGAGGGCTTGGGCTGTTGTGCAGAAGTGTTGTCACAGCAGAACAGAGTTCCACTGTTGCAAAATGACTCGTGACTGCGCAGCGCCCTCCTTTGTTACCCATTATGGGAGCACTGCCACAAAAGAAGGCTGTGCTCCCCATTTGTTGCTGGACCATGACACAGCTGCTGGAGCTACAGTGGAGGTGAGGAGAGAGTGAAACTGGTCAGGGGGAATAGGGACGTGGAGGGTGCAGGAAGTGTGGATCTGACAGTGGTAGCGTACGTAAGTTCCTATTGGCAGCCATTTTACCACAGTGGAGCCCAGTTCCGCTATCATAAATGTCTGCTTGTGACAGCCCAACCGTGGATCACAGGAATGCGGGTGCGCCCCATGGCAGGCACTGAAACCACGCCCCCCACATCACCCTGCCCCCGTGCATCAGTGAGACACACCTCCCTTACACTGGAAACTATTTCTGAGCATAAAGGAAGAGTGGGTGGGCGGGAGGGCCGAGGACCGCGCAGTCTCTCCCGGACCACATGCAATGGCGCCCCGCCGCTGCCCGGCACCCCATGGCTCGTGCCATGGGGCGCTACAGGTAAGATATGCGCCTGCAGGAATGTTGAAAATATCTAGAAGAGACTTCAGCATTTTGCTGCCTATGAAAACCATGCTGCTTAGGATCATCACTGAAAGTATGCCTGAAACACATTTGGGTCTTTTTCCTAGGAAAGCCAAATGAATTTCACTCAGGCACTTCTCAGATCGGTGTGTTGCCCATCCCTCATTGTCCACCATCACTCCTTTCTGAGGGTTAACAGAATTGTATTGACAGTAATGTAGTTTCCAGCTATTTTAATCCTTGTTTCAAAGTTCAGGGCAAATTGATTTTCATAAGACGAGTGAGTTTTTCCCTTACTCGATCAGACACCTCTAGAAGCCAAATTGACACAAGAAATGTTTCCCCTTATAACCAAGTAAACAGCAAGGACTCAGGAGGGATACATCAGATTGTGTCATAAAGTTGACATATCTTGTCACTTCTTCACTGCTTCTAGAAATGATTGCTCTCTCACTTTGCACCTGTGGTTTTAGCATTTGGATTTTCATAGCCACTGTATAGATCATTTGTTTCATTTATCTACTTACCTAACATTTCTTGAAGGATTCCAGGAAACATACATTTTATTTGAATGCCTCAGGAAGCAATAGTACTTTATGCAGTGGCATCGTTTCATTTGTCTTGTACCTTTGATTGCATATCTGTATTTCTTTTTTCTTCAACTGCGTGATATGATGGTTTGAGCCATCTGGATTGCTTTTCTAAATTATTCCTTGAATAGTTTACTCTGCCTTTCTCTGCTTTCATTGTAACTGGAGTGATATGGGTTCTTAACCTCTTGCAGGTTAACGTGTAGCATGGAAATGCTATTATTATGAGTGTTAGATAACTCGCTACATATGCAGACTTTGCCTTAAGGTGTTTTTTTAAAGGCAGGTTACGAAACTGAAGGGAATTGGGTGAGCAAGAAAATTGAAGGGAGGGCAGGAATCTGGACAAGCTAGAATGAAGAGGTGAATCTAAAATATGTATTTAAGCAAGGGCAGGAAGGGAGCGTACTTTTATGCCACGGGCCAGGAAGGTCATGTAAGCAAAGAAATGGAAGGTGTGATTCACGGTTGGACAAGGATGTGTTTCAAGAATGCGGCATCAGGTTGCTGGAGGGCCCATAGTGCAAACTAGGTTGCTGGAGGGCCGAGTGTAATACACAGACACAAACACTCACACACACACACACACACACACACAGAGAGAGAGAGAGAGAGAGAGAGCGAGAGAGCGAGAGAGAGAGCAGTATCTTCTGGGCTTTGGTTCTGGGACTTCCCACTGATTCCAAAAACCATGTTAAATAAAAGCAGTTAAAACAAGTTAGGCAGGCAATCAGTCAATTAGAAATGGCATTTTGCAGCTCGCTCTGACAAAAACTTCCCCTTTCTCCCAGCCCTCACTCACTGAAGAATGGAATGCAAAAGGGATTAATCAGTGAGCCAGGGAGGAAGGGAGATCATTTTTCTCAGGGTGAGCTGCAGAACACCAATAATCTGAGTCCTTAGAAAGGTAATTTATAGAACAGGGATTATGAAGAGACATTTATTTCCCTTTCTCCAGGGATTCTCCAGGGTCCTTCTTATCTGTAGCGGACATCAGTGTTGAGTCTAATCTGTGGATCAAAAATCCATGATGAAGTGTATATAACCAGTATTCTATTGTGAGCTGCTTTGCATGTCCTTTCAGGAGAAAAGCAGGATAAAAATCAAATAAATGTACTTTATGAATTTAGAAGAAGATAGACAATTTTAAATTGTTTTTAAATTGTTTTTAAATTTGTTTTTAATTGTGTTCTTAATTTTTGATTGTATTGTTGTTTAATACTGTTTTAATTGTTTTTAATGTGAATTGTTATATTGTTTTTATATATATATTGTAATGCCGCCTTGGGTGCCTTCGGGCACAATAAGGCAGGGTATAAATCTAAAAATAAATAAATAAATAAATAAATAAATAAATAAATAAATAAATAAATAAATAAATAGTTCCAGGGTAGAAGCAGACGAATAAAAAAGAATATTATCTTACAGCGCAATCCTATTGTGCCCCTTGCGTTGACGCTACGTCATAGCGTCGACACAAAGGGCGGAGCGCTGACGCAAGGGCGCCGATTGCCACCCCCGCATTGACACTTGAGTTGTCAGGCTGACACACTACACTGGCCAGCCGAGGGAGAAAAAGGGGTGTGTCAGTATTGCACCACCTGTCTCTGGGAGCTGGTTTGGTGGTTGGCTGATTGTGCAGGCACTGCTCAGCCCCAGCACACTGAAAGTGCTCAGCCCTGCAACATCCACTCCGCCTGTCCCCAGAAGCAAGGCTGGGCATCCAGCCACATAGGTGCTGCTTGGCCCTGGCTTGCTGACTTGGGTGCTGCAGGCCAGGCCCTTGCAGGAGCTTGCCATGACTTGGTCCCTGCTGCCTTGTAACAGGCCTTGTGAACCAACATCAGGATAGGTTAGGGAGCAGGTAACAGTGTCAAATTGATGGGCCCTAGTCCCTGTGGGCCGCTAGGCTTCAGCCTGCCCTGCCTATCTTGGACTCTTATGTTATTAGCTCTTTCGGCATAAGCCACATTTCAGCAGCATGGTAGCCATGCCACCATCAGGTACTTCAGAGCAATTGGTGCAAAAGGCTGGAGGGCCTGGGCACACACCAGCAGCTCCCAAATATCCCCCCAAATATCCCTGAAGTAGGTAAGGTGGTGGTAGGAGAGCTTGAGTGATGATTGGGAGCAGACTGAACTGGGCGTTGGAGGGAGCAGAAGAGGGAGGATCTTAGTGGCGCACACCGTTCCTATCTCCTTTTCCAAACCCAACATGCTCTTTGAGGCTTCTCGGACTTTCGCCAACTAAATAGTTGGGGTAGGTCCAAAGAGACTCATTGGAGGCCAGACAGCCTTCAGGTAGTTAAGTAAAAAGGATTATTACCTCTCCACGGCCATCTCTTCACATCCCCACTCCCACCATAGCATGCAGGGTGTGCTTCTGACACCCCCCCAGAGCCCACCTTGACTCCTCATACCCGACGGAAGCTGAGATATCCCAAGTTTCAGAATTTCTTATAAGGCCATTAAAATTTCCCAGTTTTTGCCAAAAACTAGCAATGACATTTGTTTTTGGCCTAAATGGCCTTTCTGAGACCCGCAGAGGACAGTTGCACAGCTTCTACAAGCCTCAGAAGCCCTCTGGTCCTGATCAGAGTTCAGCTTTCAATTTGTCCATTTGGTATCATTGGGGGTTCCAGAAACTGAACCCCCCACAGATAATGTGGGCCCAAAAAAGAAAGTAAAGAAGGGGTAGAGGCTGCCATTTTGCCACTTCGGGGTAGTATATAGTGATGTTTTATTCATATTATATAGCAATAATTGTTACTAGGCTTCCATGCTCTGGTATCTTTGCTGAAGGGATGTGGAGAAATGATCTTGAAAATTCAATAATCTGATTAGTAAACCATCATCCTTGTCTTTACTTATAATTAAAGACAATGTCAGTAGAAGATAGTGTTGCAGTTTCACATCTCACAGTCCAGAACTGGCTGAAACTGGC
>JAJKFI010000001.1:11966488-11984077 GCA_029204185.1 Lerista edwardsae
ATTGATTGATTGATTGATTGATTGATTGATTGATTGATTGATTGATTGAGTGAGTGAGTGAGTGAGTGAGTGAGTGAGTGAGTGAGTGCATGATGGAGTTTCAGTAGGCTGCTCTCTCCCATGCATGGCCTCAAGCCATTTGTCCTAGTGGCTGCAGGCTATAGAATAATAGTACAGTGCAAAGTTTCTACCATTGTTCCAGGGCATATGCTGATGGATCATGAAATCCTTCAGTGTAAATCCTAGACAGAATTGGGCTGCTTGTTTTCCAGGCCCATCGCTTTCTTCCACTATCTGATTTCCCCTGGTTTATTCCAGTCTAAGGTGCAATCCTAACCTGGAGTTAGGCCAGCACAGTTGAGCTAACAAAGTTTGGCTGGCACAAGGAATACTGTAAAGTATGTTTGGACCACTCTTGGAGTCAGAGAGGCCAGCAAGCAGACATGCACCATCCTCCCTGACTCTGAGAGTGGCCCAAATGCGCTTTACTGTGTCCCTTGTGTTGGCCAAACTTTGCTAGCCTACCTATACCAGCCTAACTCCAGGTTAGGGTTGTGCTCTCTGTTACCCAGTTAGGAAGCATTATGCAAGGTTTGATAGTAACCCAGCTTTCCCTGCAGATATCATTACTAACAGAATAGTTATACATGCCAACATGAAGACTTTCCTTAACTATGGACTTGAGATTTAACACGAAGTTTCCATGTCAGTCTGTAGGTAATCTTTGGAAAGTTTCTTGATTGTACAGTATAAAATTATTTAATGTTACAGTCATTACTTGTACATTTCAATGTGTTCTTTGTTCCCACTCTACGAAATGTTGTTCAGAATAAAGTGGGATGAGTGGGAGACTACATTGGAGTGTGTTCACTGTTAGTGATGGGGTGGTCACCTTCTTGGTTCTGCCAGTCCATCACAAGCTGTGCAATTCAATATTTTTTCCCTTCTGTGTAATGCAGCTTCCAGCTTCTTCCCACTCCTAACAGCAGGACTTGGGGTGGTGAGAGAAGATCATGCACTTTTTAGGGAGTCATTCTCAACAGGGAGTTTATTTTTTTTCAAAAAAGAAAGACAGAAAGACAGAAAGACAGAAAGAAAGAAAGAAAGAAAGAAAGAGGGCAGCCCTACATGTTGCCCAATTATTCATAATAGGTAGATTCTGTGTAGATTGAATGAATCAGAAACTGTTGAAGGAAATGGACAAAAAAAAACATAATCCCATTTTTCGTGTATCTGAGTTTGTCTTTTTGTCAAAACTGACCTTTCTTCAAATATTGTTCCATCTGGTGTCATGTTCACTGTACTATGTATTCTCTCCCCATTTTGAATCAGCCACGCTCATCTAAAATAATTTCCTTTACCCTTAAAAGCTGTA
Source organism: Lerista edwardsae (assembly GCA_029204185.1). Taxonomy (NCBI): domain Eukaryota; kingdom Metazoa; phylum Chordata; class Lepidosauria; order Squamata; family Scincidae; genus Lerista; species Lerista edwardsae. Next base: position 11,967,864 of record JAJKFI010000001.1, read on the forward strand.
CCAGAAAAAAAAAACCAGGAAGAATTAAAGCTGTAAAATAATAATAATAATACCACAGATCTCATCTATGTTGGAAAACATTTGATTTTCATTAGACTGACATGGTTTATTATACATGACATTTAGAGCTACTCATTTATAGCAACCCATAAAAGGTACAAACGAGAATTTTGCAAATGTGGCTTCTATCCTAAACAAAGCAGCTAACTATAAATCTGGATGGAAACCTATTTGCATAAGGTAGTGCAGGGTCAGTGATCTCCGAAATGTGACTGTGCAGTCGGTGCACCAGAGTTTCTTCCCATTCAAAATGGCTGCAGTACTGCTACAAGGTCCGGCCACTAGCTGGATGTAGTGGGTCCTTACCTATTGCGTCCTGAGGAAAGAAACAGCAGGTTAGAGAATGTTGTGTTCAGAATGTAGTGAATGGGAATGTAAGAGAAGTAACACTGGGCAAATTAAGGAGAAAGAACAACGCTTGAAGAGAACAACACCTGCCTCTTTATCCAAGGTCCTGAAGTACCCATCTTCAACATAGGAAAGAAATAGGCAAATAAGAAAATTCAAGTCATTGGATACCAGCTCAACGGGTTCCACTCAAGTGTTGGCAAAAGGAATTTTCATGATCCCAGCTTTTATATCTCACTTCAGGAGACTCTCATTGCCCTAATGTGAGGAACAAGAGAATCTCTAAAAGATTTAAGTATCTTTTATACTTAGACTACCTTATAGCTGGCAGAAAAGGAATGCCCTTTTCATTTGAGGTCTCTGAAAAGTGATGTTACTTTTGAATAAGCAACGAAGAAATAGAAGTCTAAATAGAATGTGTTTGCCTAAGTTCTTTGCCTGTTTTGTCTTGTTTGTTCCTGTGTGACCCACTGAAAAGTGGAAAAACCCTGAAGTGCTGAAAAAGTTTTATTGTTAAGAAAGATCCAATGAATCCAATTTTAAATTTGTGATAGGTTTCAAGCAACCTCTTCATTAGAGGTGAACTAAAACATAAGATACAATACAGATCACTGTCATTTTGCAAAAGACAAAAATGCATCAGAAACTCGTAACATATGTAAAACAATTGAACAAACACCTACATCGTGTCATCTCTAGACATCACAAGTATCATTCAATTATATATCTACATATGAAGGAACAACAAAGTATGCAAAAACTCTCTTAAAATGTACATATATGATTTACTGATAATTGGTTACAGTTTTGGTATTTGCTGTATATCATTTTTTGAGGTCTTCTGACTTGTTAACAGCCAAATCTTAACTAATCAGATTCAGCCATGACAACGAGCATGAGCTGCATCCTATGGGGAGCAGTTGTAGAATTCTCCTCATCATAATGGAACTTTCATTCCCTCACCCTGAGGCAAGCCTCTGCTGCCTGAATGGGTGTGTGCCGATCTGTGGCAGCCATTTTGTTGGCTCAGATCCAAGGAGAGTAAGGTCCTCAGGTCCTCCCTCCTTATTCCCACCCCTTCCCACCCCATTCTGCCTCCCCCACCCATCACCCCTTCCATGATGGCCTGGGGCTTATATATATATTTGTTTTCTTTTTCTTTCTTTCTTGAGAATGATTTTTTTTTTAAAAAAACTTCATAAATCTATATAAAAAAGGATGTGTGTATGTATGTGTGTATGTTCCTCATAGGCTCCGCAACGCCTGGACCGATCGACACGAAACTTGGCACACGCGTGCCTTGCGGCCTGGCGACAAACACTGTGGGGGTCAGCCCCCCCCCAGCACCCTGGGGGTGGGGGTACGGAGGGGGCCCCACATTAAGACAGCCAAACACGGCCAAAATCGGTGTCGAGTCCATACTTTCCGGGACGCCGAAATGAGCGGTGACACTCCCGACACCGTCGGAGTCCGGGTTCATCCCCCCTCGGCATGGAGGGCAAGAAGGGGTGCAAGACACAACATCCAGCATGCCCTGCTGGAACGCCTGGAGCGACGCGCACCAAACTCGGCACACGCATGCCTTGCGGCCTGGCGACAAACACTGCGGGGGTCAGGCCCCCCAGCGCCCCCGGGGGTGGGGGTACGCAGGGGGCCCTGCATAAATAGGTAGAAAACAGCCGTAATCGGTGTTGAATCTGTAGTTTCCGGGGTCGCTGAGGCGAGCGGTGACGCTCCTGACGCGGTTGGAGTCCAGGTTCAGCCCCCGTCAGCGTAGGGGGCGAGAAGGGGTGCAAAGCTCATAAACTCTGGAAGATCATTTTGTTACCCAGGCAACGCCAGGTAACAAAAAGCTAGTTAGTAATAAAAAAGGGAAAGGAATAGCATGGAGCTTGCTCAGTCAAATGGTTTAGCATAACCTTTAAGCATGACAGATGAATATATTATCCTAAAAAGCGTTTCTTTGATATTCTTGCTAATCCATTCACGATTGCATGGAATATTATTCAACATTTGCAGTGGTGCTCAAATATTAATGAAAAGTATGACTATCATGGCTGAAATTAGAACTTTGAGGGAATGCCTACCTTGCGGTTCATAGATTACTTGGTCATGAAAAACTTTGCTTTTGCAATTTATACGAATGTTATTTATAAGAAACATCTTCCCCTTATTTAGGTACTTTAAGTTGTTCTGTTTGGTTCTAAAATATTGGCAGAATTCATCACTTTTTCGTAAGTTAACACAAGTTGCAAAAAAACAGTGTTTTTGTGACTTGGGACAATAATTCACAATGATTCAAGTGCCCATCCCTGATGAGTAGTAGAGAAAAAAGTGCTCCTGGGCATGCATGGTGATGAGATGAAGATGAGCTACATGATGACAGCTCATCCCAACACCTCTAAAAACGGGTCTTGGCCTCCTGTTAAGAAAACATAGTTTCAGGAAATTTACAGCATCAGCACCATCAGCGCCTTCTTCTGTCCCTTTCCAAAATTAACTACTGGACTAAGGCACTGGATAACATACCAAGGAGTAGAAATAGAATAGCAATCACTCAGCACAGAGATGGCTTTTCATGATATAAAGACCATTGCAGCAAAACTCAAAGAGAATAAGAATGCCATTGTATGCTCTAGACGTTAGAGTAGCTTTCATTTGAAAAGCCATTCTATTCTTCCCCTTGGGGTCTGTATGAATCTATGTAGGCAGTCAGCACACTAAGTATACTTCTAACTGGGTTATCCAGCCCCTAGAGAGCAAGGGCTCAATGATCTTATGCCATAAGAACTTAAATTGAACACACAACAGAATTCACTACTCTGCAAACCATTGTTTGCATGTGAACACAGAAAAGTCTTCATGAGAGAGAGAGAGAAGTGGAGATGGTTGTTTACTATGAAGGATGGATGGCTTGAGCCAAGTCAGAGCCCACACACTGACACCTCATCAGTGCATTCAGAGGATTCAGTGCTGGGACGGTTTTTGATGAAGTATTATGTTGGTGTTGCAAATGCAAATATTCTTAATAATAAAACTATACAAAAGAAAATGTGATAAGGTACAAAGTGAAACAAAATTAGCTAGTGTGGGTTTGCGTAACACTTTGGGGGTACATTTCATTTAAGGTAACGTAAGTGTCCTGTTTTAAGAGATTCAGTGCAAATTGAAGAGGAATAATTACGAAAGGAATGTTGGAGAGCGTTCTGAGGCATCTCTTTGTGGTTGAGGACTTTTTCTCTAGACATGCCTCTTGGGACTTCATTGTGCCCACTGACATCCACCCAAAATGGATGGGTGGGGAGCTGGTGATTCAGTAATACCTTCCTTTGCACATTTTGATGTGTGGGCTGTGGGGAGCAAAGAACTTGTCAGGGTTCTGAAGCTCTGATCTGGGAATTGCCCATATCAGATATGAGATATGGAAATGAAGTTTATGCAGAAAGGTTATCTTCCATTTCTGCATGAAATGCAATACCTACTCTGAATGTGGGTGTTCCTTAGTCTGATTAACTATGAACTTCCATTACTAGCCATAAAGTTCTGGCTCCTGTTTAATCCAAGAATTTGTGTCATGTCTCTTATTCCTTTCTCAGCACACAAGCTCTGGACATATTGTTGCAGTTAATCTGTAGCAGGACTGTTATAAATTGTCAAGCAAGAGTACAAGACTCATCTTTTCTTATGACAACTTGGCAATAAAATCAGTGCATGTGGACAAGTATGTGTGCATTCATACCACACAATATTTTTCCCCCGTAGCTTGGCATGTTGAGAAGAATTTGTTTTTGGTTAGTAAGATTATTCTGAGGGTTGGGGTTTTTTTTTCCCCTGATGGTAGCTTATCAGCCACAATCAGCATTTGTATCTAGCCTGAAACTTGCTCCTATTTTGTGGACTGTGGATAGGCTGGTATGTCAAGATACAACTTCTGCTGATGTGACTTGTTGATAAGAAGATAATGTGGATAAAACGATAAACTGTATTGATGAAGCAACTTGAAGGCATTTTTATGCTTGCAAAACCTTTTAGGTAGAATGTTTGTAACTCTGGAGGTAATAAAATGGATTATATTTCATTGTGTAGCTGAACAAAATTCAGTATCTAATATGTCAGCTTTACACGACAGACTATTAATACACTGCCACTGTTATCAGTAGATACCAATCTGCAGCAACGACCATGAACTTGAAACTGCTCTGTTTTCCCCTAAGTATCCTTGGCTTCTAAATCACTTTCCCTCTTTCAATACAAATTATTTTCTGTGCCACATAGAGAGGCATATATATTTGTCTTGCCATACAATTGATGACCTTCAGGATGCTAAGTAATATATTTGTGTAAAACAGTAAGCCATAAATTGTTGCACAAATTAGTTTTGCTCATGCTTCTATTTGCCATATAAGAGAGGGATTGTCCATGATTTGTGGGATTGCTGCGCATTCCATGTGCCCACTGAATTATATCAGTCAGATTGCAAGTCTGTGAATGACTATCATTATGTGCCCTGGCAATTGTCACCCAGCACTCCCTTTGCTTTGAGGTGCCCCTCGTACAAAGGTCAATGCTACAAATGCAAGCCAGACTGATGTGGCTTTTTGTCTCAGGTTGATGCTAGGAATGCTTCAAACACAAGCTTGATTCAAAAGCACAACTTTTTTTTCCTGTGCCTTATTGTCTTTCCCTTGTTTGGAAAAACAGTAGCCAAGCCCCTTTTAACAGGGAGAAGACCTCCACCTCCACAATTCTCTTTCTCTGGTTCAAAACAATTGGAATCAACTACAACATAATTCAGTTATCTTTGTCTGGCTAAAAATAGTCCATGGAAAACCACTTTCAAACAATGAGACCCCTGAGTTGTACATATTCCTTCCATCTCAGCATTGGTGTGTGAAAGAGACACCCACTGTACTGTGCCATGAACTGCCATTCTACGGATTCCATAGAAATCTCTGTGCCAACCCAGAAAGGTCAATTGCCTTTTCCTGATCTTGTCATTCTGCCTTCTCCCCTTGTTACAAGGACAGACACAAGCCCCTGCCATTATTCTAGAGGTGTCCTGAAATGTGTGTCTGGCCCATACCAGAGCAAGGGCCAGGCTAGCATGGCACTCCTGTCACAGCCTAAGTCTCCTTTTTAACATGGAAAAGGGCTCTTGGGATTTTCCAAGCAACTGCACATTGCTCAGAGCCATCTTATCTATCCTTGCGGGACACTGTCATAACTGAGCAGTTTCATGCCCTTAATGCAGAGTTAGCTGTCTGAGCACCTGACTCTGGCCAAAGATCTTTTCCATACCAACTCTGGTCACGTGCTAAAATGCTAGCAGAACCTTACTTTGGAGAGGAGATACCAGCGAATTTGCCAGTTCCCCTAAACCAATTATCTTGTCTAGCACAAGACAAGTAATTGCTCAGCCAGGCCCTTGATCATTTTTCTGAGCACCAGGCAGAGCTGTGGAGACCACACTGGGCTCACTAGAGCTCACTGGGCTCACTTCTGGATAGACTGGAAGATGCCTTGTTTGCTGTGAAATCAATCCAGCAGGTTCTGGTGTAGTGGGGTGGGTGGGTCCAGATGAGCCTTCAGGAGGTATAGCTGGGCTCAAATGCCCAGCAGCCAGCTAAATGTGAGCAGACTGGGAAGAAGCTCCTTGACCATCCTCCATCAAGAAGAGACTCAGGTTGCTACTGCTGGACTGTTCTGATGTCCTAACCTCAACTGTGTTAGAAACATGCAGAAAAAAGGAAGCCCTTCATCTCATCCCTTTGCCCTTCATCTCATCAACCTCCTTCAACACAAACATGTGTGAGGTAATAGGGCTGGATTAGCCAATATGCGGGCAACCCAATCCTAACCTGCATTGGAGCAGGCATGCCAGTAGGCCTGTGCTGTATCCTAACGCAGGCTGTGAGGCAGCTGGAGCTCACCTCAGGGCAAAGGGATATTTTTCCCTTGCCCCAGAGTAGGCCCCAGCCAGCCCTATGGATCACCGCCTGCTACAGGCCTAAATAGATTTAGGATACGGCCTAACGGCTGAGTCCTGTCTCCTTCCCCTTCCCTGAGCTGGCCTGCCCATGGATCCACCCTGTTATGTCTCCTGCCCGCCTCCAGCCTGCCCTCAGTACAGGCCCGCACTAGCCAGGCCTGTATCTGTATTCAGCCAGGGCAGCATCTGTATTCTGGCACTACTGCCTGCACTGGCCCAGTACCCAAACCTGGAGCGCACTGGACCACAGCACTGTGCCAGTGCACCACCAGTTTCAGATTGCGCCCTGAGTAAGCCATATGTCTGGTCTCAGCAAAACTGGAACTGTTGGGCTCACTAGATGCCATTGTTCTCACTGTAGTGCCATTTTTCAGAGAGCATTTCTGTGTAGAGAATTCAACCTCTCACGTTCTCGTTGTTGAATTCTTTAAAACAACATGGAGCCCAAAACATAATATTTGCTTATTTCAACCTATTATGAGAAAACAATGAACTGTTCCCATTTGTGGAAACATTTAAAAACAGATAACTTGCTGAGGATGAAGAATACCTTTTCATGCAGTATTAAGGCATGGTTTTTACATGGCAAGAAGGATGCCTGCTTTTGCATGTGTATGTAAAACTACGTCTGGGTGAGTTAAGGCCAAAAAGAATTGCACACAGATCACTGATCCATACGGGCCCTAGGATATTTTTCAGCATAGGGTCTCTCTCCAGCTAATGCTTTTTCTTAATTGGAATGGAGACTGAATGTGTGACTTTCCGTTTCTCCTCATATGAACAGTATTTGCTTTAGTTAGTATCAAGGAAATGTGGACACCCTTGGGCAAATTCTGTAAACAACCACAAAAAAAGTGGATCGTTTCTTTTCTAATTTAAGGCACATTCCCTTTGGCTCAGTAGCTACCTAATCCTTTATTTAATCATGCTGAATTTCCTAGAATTGCTAGGGGACATTTTTTTGTTGAACGCGACACAGCCTGAACAACTAAAACAGGATCAGAAATCAAGGATGAAACAGTTGCACCATGATATAGGTTGTTTATGTATCTGAATATAGTGCCACTTTTTAAAAGCTTGCTCTGTTTATTAGAACAATACACGTGGGCCCTGCAACAATATGTTGTGTGGATTCTCAAGGGAAGGCTGGGGAGAATGTATATGTGTTACCTTATCCTTTGAATGGCGGGTACTTCCGTCTCTCCCCTCACTTCCATTTTCCTGTGTCTTTTTTCAGCTGATTGTTGAACATTCTCCTTTGACTGTGCTCTTCAGCTACTCTCAGCTGTACAGTTAAATAACAGAGACACACAGTTGGCCCAACTTTTGATTAAAAAAAAAAATCCTTTTCATAGAAACCAGTATTGGGTGACCTTATTTCACATACAAACTGATAAGCTTTTTGGTCATTTAAGTTAACTATTAGTTTAATGCAGGGGTCTCCAAACTTTTCAGTTTGATGGCCACATCATATATTTATAGATTCTTGCAGGTAAAAAAAACAGTTTTATAAATGAATGAATAAAATTTAAATGAATGAATAAGTTTTACTTGGATCTTTTTTGTAACCAGCATGATATGAGTCAGAACAAATGAAAAATGTGACATTTACAAAGAAACAATGAGGAACAACTGAGAATTGATATATAATGAATAAAAATGTCAAGTTCCATTAGGCCAGGTACAATCTTGTGGCTGGACGGCTGTGGTCCCCGGACCGTGGTTTGGAGACCCCTGGTTTAAAGATTTGAAGACAGCCTGGTTGACTGCCATTCTTTTTTTGAGCTCTTTTGAACAGATTCTACCATATGGTGGTGCTGGACAGGACCGGGAGGGCTGCAGCCGAGGGGGGGTTACCTAGGGTAGCCCTGGGGGATGCCCTTATCCCGGGAGGGGGTGAGGCGACAGGACCCTGCCGGGCTCAGAGGGCCAGAGAACCTCAGGTCAAGGGAGAAGCAGGGCCTATCCTGGCCTCTGGCAGACAGGGCAGGTGCAGGAGCCAGCCCCTGGCCCTACATTAGTGCAAGGGGAAACCTCGAAGGGAGGCCTCTGGAAGGAAGGGGCGGAGCCAGGAGGAAGAGCCTGGACCTTAAAAGGAGGCCCAGGGAGGCAGTCTCTGGCTGGCTGGCTGGGGAGAAGGACGTGCAGGGAGGCTCACAATCACCTTACATTGATGGTCCATACTGGACCGGGGCACAAGAAGTCCCTGGGGGGCTCTCCTCGGCAGTGAACCAGAGACAAGAGTAGGGAAGCAAGGGTCCTGCCTTGAGTAGGACGGGGCTCTCCAGGGAAGGCCTACACCCCTTCCCGACCCCGGGACCAGTGGCAGGCAGGCCCATTCCTACCAGATGCTGGAACAGCAAGTGGAGTGAACTCCGGAGGGAAGGCAGGAACGGTTCGCCCTCATCGGAACTCGCTGTAAGCCTCTTTGGCCCTGTGAAGTTAACAGGGCCTCATGAATGCCAAAACCTTGGCATGATTAAACTGCCTAAGTAAGCAGAGAGCCGGTGTCGAGAGATTCCTTTTGCGTCGAGGGAAGCTGCGTCAGACCCACACCATGCCACAGCCCCCTGCCTCCCAGGGGGACATCACCCCACCAGGGTCAATGGAGATGACAGGTGGTCATTTTGTATATATTATTTTTAATTAGCCAGGCTTCCATCCTACATCCTTATAAAAGATGCGCCAGCCTAGCGAATTGCAAGAAATGGCTGCCTCAACACCCAGTGACAATGTAGGTACTGTTACTCTGAGTGCTGCAGTCGGACTCAGTATAATCCTCGTGTAAGGCTTTAATCCTATCCACGCTTTCCTGGTGGCAGGTCCCATTGAACACAATGACACTTACTCCTCAGTAGACATACATAGGATTGAGCTAACTTGGAAATAATTTGCATTCTTGAAGGACAAAACCGATGGCTCAGTTTCTGTTTCCTTTACTTTCCATTGCGGTTCCAAGCAGAGGCTGGTGTTCCATCAGCATGTAGCACATTTGTACTTCTGCCAAACAAAGATCCACCTCTGTTCGGCTCTTACAATAGCCACTTGCCTGCCAGGGTGGCTTTGCACAGGAATCGAGTAAAGGAGGAAAAATGAGAGTCACACCTGTATTCATTTCCTTGGGTGTTGTTCACTGAAAAATCTAGCGTTGTGGCAATGGTGGTTTCAATTGCAGGCATACAGTAGGCTGTCCGTAAGTGCTTCTATTTACTTTATTGGCGCCTTGAGCATATTTTCATTTCTCGAATCATTCACGATGACAACCCACATCAATTCTAGTCTCATGCCAGCACCAAGCAAGAAGGTGCTGCTGGGTCTATTTCCCACCCCCACCCCCCGCTTTATTTCTTTGCAAACTGCAAACGCATTTGGTTAGCTTGATTCACCCCACTGGCTGCTATGCCTCGAAGGCATTGGCTTCCTGTAGGGAGGGCAGTGGTGCCTGCCTTATCTTCCCCTAAGAGTTCTGTTGGGGAATAGCAGCTGAGGTCCCACTGTACAACATAGTCACAAATGCAGCTATCAGAGGCTTCCTTGGGGATGTGCTGAATCAGAGCATCTTTCAAGCTTCCTGACATATGTCTCCCTGTCCACATCTTCCTGCTTTAGAAACTTTAGCAGCTGGTTCAGTGCCCCTAACAGAGGAAGGTTTGCTGGTATCTCTCTACCACCTCTCATCCTGCAGGAGGCTGACATCATGACTGCCCCCAAGTGAATAAAGATCAAAGCACGGAGCTTTCATTCTATTGTTTCCCTTTGGGAAGGGGAAAAGTATCGTGCACAATTGAAGCACACAGTTAAACACAGTAAAAGGAGTATATCGTCGTCGTCGTCATATGAGGACTAAAGACATCATACAAATTAATGATGAATTGTCACCATTCCCATACACCAGTGGTTCCCAAATTGCATGCCATGGTACTTGAGGGCGCCATGGCAAATTTACAGGGGTGTCATGAGATGTCTCCGTTGGCCTCTTCTTCTGGCTCTCCAAGGCCTCAACACTTTGGATCATGTGAGATCCAAGGCAGCGCATGGGAGAGCTGAAAATATGGGCGCCACCATCTTGGACCATGTGAGATCTCATGAGAATTTTCAAAAATTGCACAAGATCCAAGATGGTGGCATCCGTGAGAACCAGGAAGATGTTTAAGGGGCTCATGTTTAAGGGGCTCATGCTGGTTGCAGGTGCCATTCTGAAGGTCCCTGCAGCTTCTGAAAGGTCTTTGCAGCATTCAGAGATCTTTTGGTTCTTCCTGCTGCACTCTGCTGGCTTTCTGAGGTTCACTGCTGGATTCTTCTGAGGCCAGATAAGGTACCCCTTGTACCTAACCCCACTGATTCCATAGGATCAATGGTTCGCTATCCGTGAGGATTTACAGGAACCTAACCCTAATGGATACTGAGGACTGACAAATCAAACCATTGGTCCATCTGACCTAGATTTCGCACCCACTCCCCACCCCCGGTCTGTAGCAGCTTCAAATAGGGACCTCTCCCAGCCCTGTCTAAACGAATTGATTCAAATCCAAATCATTTTGAGAAAAAAGTCACAGTGCAGGCTAGGCACGACTCCACAGAAAACAGGAAAGTGCTGGTGGGGAGTGTCAGAATGTTCGTTTCACACTTCCCTGACTTTCCCATCCCATCTGCCATCAGTGATGTGCTGAAGTCCTTCTCTTCAACCACCATTTTATTTCTGTAAACAAAAGCTGTGCTGTTATTCAAAGCAAGTGTGGCAGTGCAGAAAAATGACCGGTTCTGTGCAAACCCTAGCGAGGAACCTCCCTCCTGTTCACATCATGTCTCCCGATTCTGCTTTCAGAAGGAGTGTCAAGCACACCACAGACCAACAGGGACAAGGTAGCATCCGAACTTGGCAAGGTGGGATGGGGTGGACCTTGTGAGGGGATAGAAATGAAAAGCAGGAGGGTCACATGCAGCAGCTGGGAGGCTTACAAGTAATGCCTCTTCCCTGATTTCCCCACCCCCTTTCTCCCTTCCCTGAGTTTGTACAGAAAAAAAACCCCAAGGCATTTGTTCCGGGACCAATAAACCGCTCCCTTCCCCCGAAAAACATGCATTCTGATGACTCAAGTCCTCATTTCAAGACTCGAGTTCCCATCCGTGCAACTCAGCATTCTCATTACGTTTTTTTTGCAAAGCATTGAATACAAATGTTTTAAAATATTTTAATTGTTAAATTGCTCCTGTTTTTTTAAAAAAAGCATTAAAACAAATTTACACGAAGGCAAATTTGTGTATCAATTTTGTGTATCAGTTGTGTATCAGTTTTCTAGTTTTGAAACTTTGTTGTGCTAATGCCACAGTTACTAGGATTGTCTGAAAAATGGTGAAATGGGTGGCTAAAAAATACTTCAAAAGCAGAACCATTTGTCATAGTGTGCAAGTAAATAAATACCCTATTCCAGTGGTCAGGGAACAGGGGTAAAATACCCCAAATGGGGTAAAAATGAAATTCCTGGGGGTAATGGACGGTCACGCTGCCGAGACACAGCCAGGCATGCATATGAATCTATATGCATGCCCGGCTGTGTCTTGGCAGCGCGACCATCCATTACCCCCGTTCTGGTTCCGTCGCTGGCTGGCTGGCTCCGTTTTGTTTTGTTTGTTTTGCTCTGCCCTTTACAACTTCATATTTACATAGCATTAATTAAGCTCATTAATTAATAAAAAAAAGCAATGGGTTCCAATATGTAATTTTTTTTTCTTTTGTTCTGGCAGGTGTGGGGGGTAACGTTGGCGTATCTAAATATATTTTGGGGTAAAAGGTAAAAAAGTTCCCTGACCCCTGCCCTATTCTCTGAAATGGCTGGGCAAGAGATTATGTTGGTAGCTATCCATTAGTCATATATTCAGCCATGGAAGTCTCAGTTCTCATCTGAATGGAGATTCTGTGCTTTGGCAAACGAGCTGAAATATTTTCAATATGGTGCTTGACATCCATTGTTTTGCACTGTTTTGTAATCACATTCATACAATGACTACAGAGCCATCTTTGAGTTCTAGGGTACAAAACAAGCATCAAGCTTTGCAAATGGCCTCAGCCAGAAAAGGAAATTCTGTAGAAGAGCATAAAGTCACTGTACTAAAAGAAACAAGTTTCAAAGGCTGATTCCACCGTAAAATTGTCAAACTGGAATACATCTGCAAATTTGAGTGTGTGACTTGATTCTGGCTAATCCAGAGACTTGCAAGCTTACTGGTCTAGAAAGTCATTGTTCCTCTTCAGCTGTTGATTTACACTGCTGATCCTGTATTCAGCATTAGTAGTGCCTGCTACTTGGCTTACACGCAACCTGACTGGATCTTGCCCTTATTTGATTACATTATTGAATTCACCTTACTGTTCTGAAAGCTGCTTTGGGACTGGCCCCTGAGCAGGAAAGCTGGGATATAAATGCCTTTCAATAAACACATTCTGCATGTCTGATTGGTGTAGTATGCTGGCATCCTACTGCTGACTCTGACATCGGTGCGTGTTTTGGTCTCCCACGGAAAAAAAATCTTTTTGTCTCTGTACTTATGTATATATGCCTATCATTTAGATGACTACTTCATGTATCCAATGAAATGGACTCTGACATACAGAGTCATATAGCACAATTGTTATTATTATTTTAGTGTTTAATATGTCCCAGGACTCTGTGTTGCTTCTGCTATAGCAGACTATTGTGGCTATCTATCCAGAAATACCAGAAATGTTTTTTGTGCCAGGTCTCGGTTGCTGATAGGGCTATAAGAAGCCTGAAATTCCCGAAAACTCCTGCTAGTTGGTGTTGAAAATGCTCTTTGGCCAGGTACCCCCCAGTTCCATTGCAACCAAGTCAATGTTGCTATGAGTTGGGCCACCCTATTAATTGCAAATAACAATTTAGCACCTCCTGAAGTGGATCCCAACTCCTCCCTTCTACCCTGGAAGGGACTGTTGCTTCCCCTTTGGGCATTACCATCCGGGCCTCAACTCAAGGTTGCCTTTTGACAACCCCAGGCAAAGGGGTCAAGACAGCCAATTTGCTGGCCTGGCTAAGGACACCACACCTCTGGTCTGGGAGAGGTGAAAAAAACTTCCCACCAATAGGCAATGTAGTGGGAAGCAAAACATTACCACCCAGCCCCCCCCCATTGGAATGTTGGGATGCAGCCTGCAAACTAAAAACACTGCCTTGGCTCCACTCCTGGCTGGTTCAGTGACCTGGTGCCTGCATTTCCTGCTCTTGTCCTGTGAAGGGGATTGGCAGCCCCGTGTTGGTGCTCAAGCAATGGGACCGGCACTGCAGGCAGTGCCGATCCCGTTGCACCCGTGCTGAGGCTCTCCTGAATCAGCCGAAGCTGGCTAGCGCAAGATGGCACGGGGATTGATGGAGGGAAGGAGATTCTGGGCAGGGGGAGGGCGGGACATGGGAGGGCTTGGGAGGCGGCCATAAGGCCACATCCTAAGCCCGATTGGGAGGCCACATGGCCCCAGTTCAGGCCGCGCAGTCTCCTCGGATTTGCACTTGCTATTTAGTGGGCACAGATCCGAGGAGCGCATAGGGGAGGCTAGCGCCTCCCCTACTGTAAGGCAGCGCACGTTCCCTTGCTGTGGGGAGGCTCCAGCCTCTCCTGAGCAGCACCGGATGTGGCACTGGCCTGTCGGCTTTGCCGGTCCGGCGTTGCTCTGGATTGCGCTCCAAATCTTAAAAACAGAGGATGTCAGGCTTGGTGTAAGGCAGTTCCTGGAGTCAGCAGGAATTGTCAAGGAGTTTTGTCGGACTTGTGCTCAGTCTTCTTTACAGCTAATTGAAAGACAGAATTAATCCAAAGCAAGGACATAACCACGAAGAGCCCCGGGGCACAGCCCTCTCCTCAGTTTGGAAGGCGAAGAACATGTTTTAGAAACGGCAGCTGATCTCCTGCCTCCCACTTCCAAGTATCTATAGGATGACATGCCGAGGATCTCCCAGGCAACCACAGTGACAGTGTCAGTGCAACATGAGCTGAAGACTGGCAGCTTTAATCAAAGCCTCTCCTCTTGTCCCTCTTGTCCAAGCCTTGTAGCACGAGGAGGAGGAAGCCTGTGGCGGCTAGACAAGTGAGTGAAGCCAGGAAGGAGGCAAGCAGGGAGAGAGCTGGTGGCAGACTGCTTAGTGTTGAGAGTAGGCAGGAATAGAAAAGCATGGGGTACCGGTGGGGGGGGGGGAATTGCAGAGCAAGTTTTTGCACACATAGAAAGTTAGCAGTTGCAGCATAACATCATAGGAACAAAAAACCAGGGAGCAAGCAGCCCGTGTATCACAGGCAGGTAGCACAAAACCAGTGGCCAAAACCCCCGGTTCTCAGAAGGCAGAGTCAAGAACTGAGCCTTGGGATGGAGGCCCTGCTGCTTGGCTGCTGGAGGCCCTGGGCAGTGGCGTCCCCGTTCTGCGGACGGGCCCGGGCCGCGCCGCCTCTCCGGAGGATGGGCGAGCTGCTTCTGGGCCCGCCTGCCCTCCCTCGCGTCCCGAATTGCTCTGAAATGGAGCAATTCGGGCACTGTGAGGTGCAGGGAGGCGTGGCAGCCCTCCGCCATAGGGGCGGAGGGCTGTCAATCATCCGGGCATTCCGATTCCTGGCGCGCCCGGATGACATCACTGGCCCCGGGACAAAGCCTGCCTTCTCCTGCATGGTACAGTACACTGGGCACCACCACTGCTGCCGCTGGTAACAGCTGGGGGATGGTCTGGCCTGGAGGCCCCTCTGATAGATGTGTACCCTCAGCCAGAGCTTTATACTTTTGTTTCTTATTTCCCCAACATTTCTCCTTTGTTACTGCTATTATTGGCTTCAAGCTACTAATTGTCATTTTCAAATCTGTTCATTCATTCAAACTGTGTGCAGCAATAAGCAACACCTGCTGAGACAGTTTCTTGAGGAAATTACAGATTCTTGAATCTCGTTTTACAAAACCAGGAATCAGGGGTGTAGCTAACGAAAGTGTACAGAGAGCAAAATGTTGCCCTGGAAGAGATATCACAACAGGAAGTGATGTCACGGTTCTATTTTTGTTTTTTGACCATAATGTTTGATGTATTACACTCTGATTTGTTTCATGGTATTCTGCACTAAATTACCTTTCCAATGATATATAACATGATGGTATGATTCATACAGACCAAGGTTTTCACAATTTTGGCCACTAGTGTCAAGCTCAGCTTGTTGCCCCCCCCTAAAGCTTGTAGCCCAGTGCAATTGCACCCACCTGCATTTCTTTAGCTACACCCCTGCTAAGAATTGGAGGCAAGTTATTAACACCCCAGTCCTACTGGCTCTCGGTTCTGCCAGTGCAGGGCACCTTATGGCAGTGCCATAAGGCCACTGTTGTGTACTGGTGGGCCATTGCTGCAGAGAGCAAGAAGTACTGGACTCCAATAGGCTCACTAATACTGTTGAGTTATCAGTGGGGTGAGTCATGGGCAGGGAGTAATGGGATATGTAATGGAGGTGGAACAGGGGGCATGTTGTGGAGGGAGAGTGTGGGTCCAGTGGCAGCAACGTGCACCAGGATTGTATCCTGGTAGGTGATTGGAGAGCCTACTATGGGTAAGTAAAAATTAGTTCTACTTACCTCCTGCAGACTATCCAATCACTCCCCCATGGAATGCAGCATGTGGCTGGGGGATAGGATTCGTCTCCCTCTCTCCCTCCCTCCCTCCCTCTCCCTCTCCCTCTCTGTAAAATAAAATGTATATTATAAAGTGCATATGTGTGTGCACAGGCATGCACACAGGGGTGTGTGTGTGTGTGTGTGTGTGTGTGTGTGTGTGTGTGTGTGTGT
>JAJKFI010000001.1:11989089-12005879 GCA_029204185.1 Lerista edwardsae
ACATACATACATACATACATACATACATACATACATACATACATACATACACACACACAAACGTCCATTTTTATATATATAGATTTTCTTTTGTATATATTATCTGTATTTTGTTTTGTTATGTGTGCCATTGTAATAATTATAGTGAAGGTCTCCCTTATGAATTTATAAGACCTTGTTTTTTAGACCTTGTTTATAACGTCTGCCTTATAAACAATTAGCAAGTCATCTTGTGGGTAGGCAAATTACAGTCCAAACATACAAATATTTGTTCAGAAGTAAGCCCTACCATGTTCAATAGGGTTTACTACCTGGCAAGTGTGTATAAGATTGCAGAATAGCTCTTCCAGGTTAATAGATTATAATACTTTACCCTGATCTTCCAGAGGGACATGAATCCTTACCCAGCTATATTTAGAATCATGGTTGAATTCAGGTGATGAGTGACTCAGGGTGCAATCCAAGGCCCTACATCGGGCCAACACTAGCTGCTAGTGTCGGCCCAATGGCAGCAGTGCTGGTGTGAGAGTGCTGCAACACTAGCTGAAGCTGGAGCCATGCCACTGCTGAGCCAACTAAGTGCACTCTGTTCCTGTTTTTATCTGGTAACCCAATGATTCTGTAGATCAGTTTATGTCAAAGATTTTCAGGTGCTAACAGCACAATCTAATGCATGTGTACTCATAAGTAAGTCCAATAGGACTTACTCCCAGGTAAGTACGTATAGGCTTGCAGCCTAAGGACCCCATCCTATCTAGGCCTTACAATGGCAGATCCAGTGATCTGCCACCATAAGGCCCATTCCACTTGCATGGCAAGCTCTGTACGATTCTGTGAGCTGCAACTGCTAGCACATTGTCCCAGAGGCCATATGCAGATGGCACTGGCTTGCAGAACTTCTGTTGTCAAGATGTATCACAGAAAGATGGGTTTGGATCAGGGCAGGCTGGGGTGTGGGGAGTGGGGAGTGGGAGGGGTGGATTTTGGTGGCAGCTGCACATGCAGGATCCTATCCCCCTCCCTGTCTTGGGTCCATTCACAGAGGCTCCACAGACTTTCATCAGTGAAAGTACTGGTGTAAATCTACGGAAACCGATTGAATACTAGGAGGCCTAGAGAAAGTTAAAATGTTCTTTTCTTAACTCTCCTGGGCTGTCTGGTCTCCTCCCAGCCTTTTGCCCACAGAGCCATCGCATGTACTGGGCCAGTGGGGAATAGGATTGGGCTGTTAATTTTAAGTTCTAGGAAAGTATACAATGATCTTTGTCCCTGGCAGAAACCTACTGCAGGACATTCGAGGTAGACAATTCTTCCGTGCTTTCATCCTATACAAGTCATTTGACTATTGATGTGTAAAACACCCAGTCCCCACACACTTGTTTTCATCTCACTGTTGATGAGACAGAATCACCCTTGGGTTGAGCTTGTTCCATAGCCCATTTCTCATAGTTTTTGAATTTTAGTGCACTTCCTTCCATAAATCACCATGGTTTTTGAAGTAGGGAAACTGGTGTTTTGGTGCCAGGTGTCATGAAGCTTGCCTTCTTTAATCAGTCTTGGTATAGATGTCTTAAACAGTCATGATTACACAATCAAGGCTACTGTAGCAGCGATATGACACTGCTTCCTGATGGAGATGCAGTTCATTTAGAACCGACGACACCTGTGCAGTCATTCAAGCATCTTCGTAAAAATTCTTCATGTTTGATTTCAACAACAAATGCAAAAAAAAAAAAGACATGTTACCAGAATCAGAATTTCTTAGCTGGTGAGATGAATTTTGAGGTTACTAACAGCCCAATCCTGAGCTGCCCAGCTCCTGGAGGAGCAATAATAAATAATAATAATACATTTATTTATATACCGCCTTTCTTAATATCACTAGATTTCTCCAATGATTGAACTCAAGGCGGTTTACATAGGCAGACTTTCTCACAAACCCGAAGGTTTTTACAATTTACAGAATGTTCTATCTTCCAAGAACAACACTCCTACAGATCTTTCTTTCTGGATTTAGCCTTCTTTCTTTAGCCACCCGTCTGTCGCCTGCTGGCTGATGAGGCTTCCCTGCTGCCACCAGAGATGCAGCTGATTTCAGCACACTCCTCCTCCCACGAGGCAGCTGAAACTCAGCTTCTAATCAGCCGCAGTTTCCAAGGTCTGCTGCTCGCAGAGACTTCCGGCAGTCCCGAGCTCACGACCTTGAGATCTTCAGGTGTTATCTTCGGGCAAACGGAGGCATTAACCCTCTCGGCTAAATCTTCTGCCATGGTACCAAAATGGCTGCTATCCATTTGCTGCTATCTCCTCAGGGGAAGGCCCAGCTTCTGCAATGAGGCTACTCAAGACTTAGCTGGATATTTTGCTGGCAGAGACTAGAGCAGCCACATGTCAAGACTGCCCAGCCCAACGCAGGGATTCGGGATCCAGGGGTGGAAGCCGCAGCTGGCCCCACCACCTAGTCACTCCTGATCCTCCCCTCTCCTGACTCCCCCTGCCAGCTAGCACTCCTGAAGCACTGCACATCCATACTGCCTGCATTGGGATGCAGTGCGACTGGCATAAGAACATAAGAAGAGCCCTGCTGGATCAGGCCAAAGGCCCATCTAGTCCAGCTTCCTGTATCTCACAGCAGCCCACCAGGTGCCCCAGGGAGGCATGAGACAACAAGATGCTTGCATCCTCTTGCCACTCCCTTGCACCCAGTACCTTGAAGTAGCCTACTACTAATGTAAGGAGGTTACAACCCATCATTGCCTATAGCCCACGATGGACTTTTCCTCCAGAAATCCATCCAATCCCCTCTTAAAGGCATCTAGACCAGATGCCATCACCACCTCCTGTGGCAAAGAGTTCCACAGATTAACTACCTGCTGGGTAAAAAAGTACTTCCTTTTATCTGTTTTAACTCTCCTAACCCTCAGTTTTAGCGGATGCCCCCTGGTTCTGGTGTTTTGAGAGAGGGAAAAGAACATCCCTCTATCGACTCTATCCCTTCCGTGCATGATTTTGGATGTCTCAGTCATGTCCCCTCTCAGGCGCCTTTTTTCTAGGCTGAAGAGCCCCAAACGCTGCAGTCTTTCTTCATAAGGGAGGTGCCCCAGCCCCGTAATCATTTTCGTCGCTCTCTTCTGCACCTTTTCCAGCTCCACGATGTCCTTTTTGAGGTGCGGCGACCAGACCCCAATGCAGGCGATATCCTCTCTTTGGGTGCCGTAAACATGCACTTTTATGACACCCAAAACCAACGGTATGAACATATCACCAGCAATAAGGCCCAAAGGACAGGGCTCTAAGTAATCCAGTTTTTAAAAGTGTTTTGATAGATTTCGGGGCTATAATCAGTGGTGCTGATGTGGCTGTGACTGTTTGGTCCTTGTGTTCATAAACAATCCTAATTGTCAACTTTAATACATAGGAAAATAAACATTACATGGCCCACCTAAAGAACAATTATGACAGAAATAAATCAATGCCTGTAGTGATTATTAATTTCTCTGCACCTGTTTTACCATGTAAGTTTCATGCATGTCTAGTATGCTTGCCGTTCCACAAAACCTTAAGTCTGGTCATTTTAAGGCTGTTGTACATGCTGGATGTTCTTGTACAAGTGTGAGCATCACTTGCGAGATGGTTGACATGATTGACATGAGAAGGCTAAGCTATTGCATGAATGCAAATGGCTTGAAATGGGTAAAATCCTGCAATATAGCAATCTTAAGTATACATAATACTCTTTCACGCAAGAATGACTCTTAAACAGATTCATCAAAACTACAGGAAATTTGGCAATGGCCAGTAGATTATTTTTGAAAGCCGGAGAATAATAATAGTCAATCTGACCTGTGTTTCAACATTTCAGGAGCATATTAACTAAAATGAAATTGGTATTTGGTCAACAAACGGTTCCATCCTTTCCCATATAGTAAATCTTCTAGGAATGGCTTAGGAAAGCCTTGGAAGTAGTCGGTATGTTTAGCTGAGCCTTGCACTTAACGTACCTTAGCATATTTATATGCCTCCATTGATGGAATTAATTTTAGGTCTTCTTGGTATAATGTGCAGTAAGCAGAACTGCATGCATATACACTGCTGAAATTCAGCTGACGTTTATCAGTCTGAAAAATATGCCTGTTTCCTCTTTATCCTTTCAGTGGCCTCCTGCTTTGACTGCTACCCATAGAGACTCCAGCACAAGCCAAACTTTCTCTTGCCAGCAAAAAGTTTTAATTGAAAACCAGAGTGCCGGGCAGAATGTAGCTTCAACAGATTAGCAGTTAAATGAGAAGGAGCTTTTCGTTTAAGTTCCAGTGTTGATATGTCAGTGCACTGTGTCACTTTGAAAAGCGATAGTGCTTTGTTATCAGTGCTGAGCTCAGGCAGCCTCCTGATGTAGAGTTAGACTAAAATAGAATGCCAGAGTGATGAAGGTACTGCTTACATTTGACATCCTCCCAGCTACTGGACATGGAGGGAGGTGCTGACACACTGTTCTGTGTAGACAAACAGGTTGATCATCTTCCAAGGTCTGATTTCCTGACATTTAACAAAGGAAAGCTGATAGCAAGAGAAAGGTGCATTCCAGTTCAGATCGAGAAAGAGTACCAAGAGCATTTCGTATTAATAAATGATTCTCTCTGTGTTGGCTTTTAATCCCTCTTTGTCAAGGAAAATGTTCTGCACGATTAAAATCCTTTGTATCATTGATTTTTGTTTGGAATCCTCCATGTCCGGGAACTGCAGCAGCGCAGCCTGCATGCCAAGTGTTGAGTAATGGGTGTCGCTCCACCCACCAAACGTGATGGAATTTAGGTCTATTTCAGGAAATTGTGGCAAGGCTTTGACTTCAGTGATAAGAAAAGTGGTGACAGGGAAATATTCTGGCTTCTCCAACTGCAGTGCTGACTGCAATCCAAGAATCTGCTCTGAGGTAGAAGGATACCACATGATCTCTTCCAACCACCAGGGCCCAATGGAAAACATGAGAACTACTGTACAATTCTTTACCATTCATGAGATGGTTCTTCAAGTCATCCAGATGCTGAAACACCTGAGGATGCAATTGGATCATTCCACCCAAGGCCCTGAAATATCTCAACCTCCTATTTGTCTTTCAGTGTAATGGACCTTTGTCCCTAAATTAAGGAACTGCCAAGTTCAATACCGAGAGCAAGGAAAAAAAATATCTTTCTTATGACTGACCCACAGGAGATGGGCTTCCATCCCTACATCTTTGGGTTTTGCTCCTGAAACCTCTTAATTTTCTTCTGTTTAATGTAATGTAATGTTGAAACATTAAGGAGGGAAATAATTTAAATTTTAGCTGAGGAGTGAGGTGGAATATCATCACCAATCTCAGCAGAGGAACCAAAGAAGATGACTTCTTCCCATCCTGAAGTTTTATTCCCTTCTGACTCAAGGGCTGCAGTTCTTTCAGTCTCCAGGTGCCAAACCACACTAGTTTCTGAGACCCCACAAGAGTCTCCAAGGCTTGGCCAGACAAAGCTCCAGGGAAGCCAACAATGCTTCTCAGCTCATTTTTTAAATATCACAGCCTCAGAAGGTTGTGTTCTAAACCATGTTCTAAACTTGGCTCTCTATGATTTTTCCACTATCCCTAGTTTTGTGGTTCACAATGCTTGCCTGTGTTTGGAGGAGAATATTGGGATGCTTGAATTCTTCCCCCAACTCTGATTAAAAATATAATGGAATCAAAGAAGACTTCCTGCCCAAACCCGCTAACACCCACTCATCCCTCAAAACCTAGGCAACTTCCCATTATCCCATTAGGGTTCACATCTCTACTATACATTTAAAGAATGTTTGCTTTCATGTCATAATGGGAGCAGCCTGGACAAAATGTGCCAAGTTTTGGTACGTGGTTTGCATGCTCAGTACTGTGGGAATGTGCAAAAGGTCTTCACAAAAGGTCTAATAGTAACAACATACACATTGGGCTACTCAAACCCATAGTCCTATTTGGGTGTTATTAAACTGATTGTCCTGTGCCTGAGTAGAGGGGCAATGGGAGCATAGTGCATGCATCCCTGCACCATCACAGTCATCACAGCCATCTCTGGATTCACCACTATTCTTGTCAGACAAACGAACCTGGGAGCATCAGGTGGCATGGCTAAGAGTACATCAGCATGGAGTCAAGAGTCTTCAGTCCATTTCCCATTCCTCATCCAACTGGGTACAATATATCTGGTTAAAAATTTCTGAAAAGAATTTCAGTCTCGCATACATTTCAGCAGGCAGTTCACAATTGTGAACGACTTTAGTAAAATGGATCTCTGTTTCAGTTACAGATCTGCAACCAACCCAGTAGGTTCTAATTCATCAGATCCATTTTGGATTCTAAACATGGTGAGACATTCATCCTAAGGTTTCATTTTGTTCCACAGTGCTCAGCGATTGACATTATCTTTGGAAGCATCAGTATTTACAACTATAGTCATGCTCTGGTATCCACTGGGGTTCCATTTCAGACCCCACTGTTGATACCTGAAATAGTGGATATTGGGGATGCCTTTTTAAGGATAGGGGAACATCTGTGGTTTTGCTGAAACAAGGTAAAAAAGCGATTTGTTTAATGTTCCCCTCTCTTTTTAATAGGCATCTCAGTATCCATGGTATCCGTGGATATCTGAAACCATGGATACTGGGGTATGCCTGTACTTAATAGTATCATGACCAACTAAGGCATATTAAATTAACAGGTTCCATTAGCCATATTTTTCTTTTCAATTTTACCACTGGCTTAGGTTGCAATCTTATACTGCGCTGGAATGGCAAGGCCGTCCAGCCAACGCCATATCCTAGCGCAGTACAGGAGAGGCTGGAGCCTCCCCATGGCAAGGGAGCGTGCACTCCCTTACCATAGGGGAGGCTCCAGCCCAAATCGGCGCCTTGTGGACAGGCTTAGGATGTAGTGGTATGGCCACCGCCCAAGCCCGCCCACATCCTGTCCAAGTCCCGCCCCCGCCTCTTTCCCTCCCTCCAAACCCCTTGCTGCCTTGGCACGGAGCTTCCCTTGCGCCAACTGGCTTCGGTCAGCGTGAGAGAGGCTCAGCGCGGGCACAGCAGAGCCGGCGCTGCCTGCAGGGCCAGTCCTGTTGCTCGAGCGCTGATAAGGGGGTTCAGATCGGTGCCTCTGCATCAACACTAAGCACGCAGTGTTGGTGCAACCCCCTTGCACTGACACTGCGCAGTCTATAGGATTGCACTGCGAAACTGCTTCTAAATTTTACAGTACTGTATTGTTCTGTCTCTTCTTTAAAATGCCCAGTGTCTGTGTGTATTTTTTTTCACATTACAAAATGAAGCAATATTCAAGGTTTTCCCCCTCCCCTCTCAAGTCATAGTTGGGGAGTGGTTTAAGTTCTATTACTTGTTATTGTTATTACTTCTAAATTAACAGACAAAATGTGCAATTAAAAAAAGTCTTGCAGTTTTCACATGCATTTTCACTTAATTATTGATCAGCTAGGTATGCTTCCTCTCAGTGAAAACATCAGTCACCACTACCAACGCCACAAAAACATGCTCATGGATCATATGCTTGGAATATGGGAGCCTATGATGTCCAGTAACATGGAAAGACTGATGATGTCATTAATATTACAGTAGGTTTCCAAGTGCATGTGAAGTAACAGAAATTGAATCAGATGTGATGAATTATATTATCTACAGATTTAAGCATTTCTGGAAAAAAGGAAAAGTAATACTTTTCGAGTAATACGACTTTGAAGGTCGTTCCATACACTGCTAATATCATTCAGGATATTTATCAGGTAAGATGGAAGTGGATTGAATGTGCTCTTAGAATCTAACTTGCATATATGTACAAGAGAAAAGAAATTGGTACAAGTATTAGCAAGAGCTATGAACTACCTTGAGGTCTCAGAAAATTGCATTATATATATATATATATACACACATTATATGCAAACTCTAATTCAAGAAGCAGTTTTCCATGCAGCTTGATAAAATAATGTGGAAACTCTCCTATGCTGTTGCAATTGAACATTTGCGACCTCTTTTTGTTGTGAAGTGGTATATAACCACTACTAGTAGTATTAGTACTGGTACTAGAAGTATGAAACAGAAGAAGCAGAAGAAGCAGCAGCAGCAGCAATGGTGGAAATTTTCAGATGCGGCTGAAGTGGCCTTCAGAGCTGCAAATCAGGCATTTAAATCTAACTATTCGGTATTTAGAAGAGTTACAGTGCAATCCTTTTATTTGCATAGCATACTCAGCAAGGACTGCAGAGATCATTCAGGAGCTCCATTAATTAGTTAACCCACAGCCTGTGGGAGGGCCTGTGCAGCTTTGCTGAGATGGGTGGCACCACCGTGTGTTCCAGCCATGCCAATGGGGCATACATTACCAATACAGCCATGCCAATGGGGCATGCACTACATGCTGCGGTGGGCGGGGGGCAGTCACAGAGACCTCTTCAAGGGAATGTTTGTTCCCTTATCTCAGGGTTGCAGTGCTGCTGCATTGGCACTAGAAAGTTGGATAGGATTGGACCTTTAGCACTGGCAGTAATATCTGGCCAGTGTTTTCTATACAAGTGGGCTGAGCCAGAGCACATTATCTTGGAATAAAATAGCAAATTTCATGCAGATTTCCAAGATGTTTCATAAATTGTTGTGAAGTATGTCTTTGAGCAGGAAATGAAGCATCACAGTTTAGACAATAGCAGCTTGAGCCATGATCTCTAGCCAAAATAAGCCTTATTTATTAAAATGTTTGTATCCCTCCCTTCCATTTTTTAAAAGTCAGTGGGTTGTTGGGTAACAGCTGAAGCTAGTAATGTTTCCTTTGCATGGTTGATGCTTATAGAAAGAAGTATTTCCATAGAAAGTAAGAAAAGTATCTCAGGGTGCAACCCTAAACTGAGTTAGGCCGGCATAAACTAAGCCAGCAAAGTTTGGCCAGCACAAGGGACACTGTAAAGTATGTTTGGGCCACTCTTGGAGTCAGAGAGGCCAGCACACAGACGTGAGCCATCTTCCCGGACTCCGAGAGTAGTCCAAACATGCTTTACGGTGACCCTTGTACTGGCCAAACTTTGCTGGCTTAGTTTCTGCCGGCCTAACTCCAGTTTAGGACTGCACTCTCAATTTCCTTTTTCTATATTTTTTAATTGTCTGAAAAGATTAATTCTGAAACAGCCTTTAGAACAAGAGAGGCTGTAATTGAATGATATTTACACTGGAGTCTCTAAATTAAACAGTTAATAAACTTGCTGCTGTTAGTCTCATGGATGGATTCTGCCGGCTTACTTCATAATCACAATTTTTCTTTGAGCTTTCACTCAAATGTTTTGAAAATGCACACATTTTTTCTGAGAAAGGAATTTCTGAGAAAGTTGAAAATGATCGTGGGAGATGGGCTTGTTTCAGCCTTCCTACTCTTTTCCCCAAATTAGAGGGGATTCTGAAGCAGGGAAGACTGGGACAGAAGGCTTCAACAGCTTCTTAGGCTTCTGGCCCAGTCCTAACTGGGCCGGGTACTGGCATAATGTGCGTTGATTTTATGGCATTCACAAAATAACCTCCACCAGTGCAAGTTGCTGTTGGGGTGGCCAGAGTAGCCTACCACATGCCAATGGGTGACCAAGGATTCGCCAGAGCAAGGAAGGCTGCACAGGAGGTGGAACAGAGTAGGGGAAGGTGAAGGGTGAGTGGAAAGGGGAAGAGGTGGATGGAATAGGGCAGTGATGGAGTGGAGAGGAGGGCAGATCAGGTCCAGGACGGGGCAGGTTCAGCAATGGCGCATGACAAATCCTTACACCCCTTTCTTGGATCTAATCTGATTGCACAGATCAACTCAGGTGCGCACCAGCTATCAAACTGGCACAGGTCTGAGTTGTCCCAGCAGGTCCACAGGGGCTTAACCAAGGCCAAGAGAACAAATATTTCCATACCCCAAGGAGGCCTCTCGAAGCAGAGACTCACTCGCAGGATGCAGCAGAGGCCTCTCCGCTATCATTGCGTGATTAAAATGGATTGGGCTGCTCATCCTTAAGGTTTAGTTGTTCTTGGTTGCTTTTGAGCATATTCATTGCCACTAAGGAGCATTTCCTATGTCTGAAATCCTACATACACTTTCCTGGGAGTAAATCCCATTGATCACAATGGGGTTTACTTTTGAGTAGACTTGCAGAGGCTTGTGCTGTATGACTCTTGGCTCCATCATCCACTAAGAACTAAGAACTTCCTTTTCCAGATTTCCTGGCATCAGCGCATTCTGTGGTCCAACATGGGGCCGGCTAGGCCTGTTCTGGTGGCCCTTTGGTGGCCTGCAGCCCCCCATTCCCCCAGTCCTCACAGTCTGCGCTAGCATGCCTGCCCCACTCAAGCTGACAAGTGTGAAGGCACTGCATAGTGCTTCGTGTTCATCAGCTGGAGTGGGGAGGGGCATGTTGGCGGCTTTTTGGTCTCCCTGCTGCACCATTCCAGTTTCTCCTTTGGAGAAGGAGCAGGTGCAGCAGGGATATAGAAATGCCCCTTTATTTTGAACCTGCCAAATGATTTTGGCTGCTCAGAACATGGAAGCAATTAGCGGTGACATCATCAAGTAGCCACCAATTACCTCTGGGTAGGCCGCAATGGCCCAGCTAGGAGTCATGCAAGGGTCATGTGTCATTCTCCCCTCACCCCAAGCTGTTCAAAGTTGGACCACCCTGCTACAGAAAAAAGACTAGCAGGTATCTGAACGAGGCAAACGTTTCTAGAGATTTACAAACTTGGTCATAGTGATGATGGCAGACTATAGTGAGGGAGAGAGTTGTGTGAATGAATTACAATGTAAAAAGTGATTATATGTATAATGAGCTCTTTACTGACAAAAACGTACTGAATTAAGAATTAGAATTATCCAAATATATGCAGCCTACTGCAAATATGTTGCAGTAAGTATTTAAAGTTGGTTATAGCTCATTAGATTATCTTGTCATCTAGTGCTAGAACTCTGGCACAAATCTTCTCTAATTTAGAATTTCACATGGACTGTTATAAGGCACAATTTGTATATGTATTTATGAGGTAATCAATCACAGCAATAATTTTTTTACTGCATTATAGTAACAAAAGACTTCAGGAAGATTTATATGCATTATTACAACATAGTTGCCATATTAAAAGAGTTGCTGTTGGCATTCCAACTTGAAAAAAAAACTCTGACAAAATATTGCTTACCAACCCAATTAATTCATGTTATGTAATGAAGTTCTAGCTACTATAAAAACACTGCAAAAGAGAAATAAGTGTTCTGACAGCTGTGTTGTCTGAATATATGGTGATCTATCTTTTGCTATTGAAAGATTTTCCTACAGAATTACAAGTGTGAGAACTTAAGTGTAGTTACACTTAACACATAACTGAAGTGTAGTTTTGAACAAAGTTATATAGAGTTACGCACAGGGTTGCCAACCTTTCCGAGTTGACCTGGAATCTCCAGGAATCAACACTCCTGAAATCAGTCCTAGATAAGACTTTAACACAGTGAGAGCGCAATCCTATTAGGCCCACACAGTTAGGCCAGCAAAGTTTGGCCAGCACAAGGGCTACTGTGAAGCACGTTTGGCCATTCTTGGTGTCAGGGCGGGTGGCACATATCTGTGTGCTGGGCTCTCTGACAGTGAGAGTGGTCCAAACATACTTTACGGTGTCCCTTGTGCAGAGGCGTTTCTACAGGGATGGCAAAGCTCTAAGTTTTGCAAGAAGCCTTACCTTGCAGTGGAAATCACTCCTCTCCTGCACCGTTTTAGCCAATCTTGGTGTTGCTTACTGGCTACAGCAGCAAGGGAGAGGAGGGATTTACAGGACAGGGTAAAGCTTCTTGCAAAACTTAGAGCTTTGCCATCCCTGTAGAAACGCCTCTGCCCTTGTGCTTGCCAAACTTTGCTGGCCTAACTCCACATTAGGATTGCACTATGAAACGCCTCCAGGAACTCTTCCTATGGTAGCTCCACGAGGCTAAAGCATTTTCCACTTTAGATGAACAATAGGGGGCTATATTCCCTGCTTAATGTGTCCCCTTGATTTAAGATCAATTGCCTATTACATTTCTAGCCCCTTCTCCATCCCAGTGTAGAATGCCTCCACTAATGATTTGGCCTGCTAGCGTTAGTGCAGGCAGACCAACTCTTAAAATAAATAATGTCAAACTGACATTTACAGACATCCAGTGATGCCAGTTGCCGTGCTTGATGCCTTGATTAATTTGGGCCACCTGCCATAAGCAAGGTGAGCGTCATTCTTCCTTGTGAAACCTTGCTGGCTAGAAAAATGCCAGCTTAACATAATATATGGAGCTGCCATTTGAAACATTGGACCAGGGAGCTCAGCGCTGTCTATGTTGACTGGCAGCAACCCCCCTTTCAAGCAGGGGCCTTTCCCTAATCCACCTGAGAATGCTGGGGAGTGAACCCAAGACCAGGTGCATGTAAAGTCGGTTATCCGGCCCCCATAGTCCTGGGCAAATCAGATTGCTCCCACGTTTCCCTCATCTTCTTTTCCATTTTGCAAACATCATTGACTTGTATCTGTATGAATTTATGTATAAATCATGTATATTAAAAGGAAAGAAAAGGAAAACCAGGAGCAGAAGGTCAACAGCATGCCACGAGACATCCTTTGCTGCTTCAAAAACCACTCCTGATCAAAGCATCTAATGCTGAGATGCAGATGTAATTATCCGACACAGTGAAAATCTGATTCCTATCTAAATACTAGCCTGAGTTAAACAGAGAAAAGAATGCAGAAAAATACACATTTATAACCCGATTCAGAACATATTACATAGAAGCAAGCTCTAGTGAAATTAATAGGACCTGCTTCCCAGCAATGTACCTCCGAACAGAGTATATAACATTTAAACTTCACTATATATGTGCACAAGTGTATGTAATTCTGCGGTCTTGCATACACTCACCCAGGAGTAAGGCCCACTAAACCTGATGGGGCCTACTTCTGATCACAGGACCACACTGTGACATGCCAATTTATTAGAAAAAGAAGTAAAAAAATTCACATATATTGTAAATATTGTGCTGGAACATGCAAGCAATCCTAACGTGCTGAAATGTGCAGGCCAGGTTGCTTGTACCGTATCCAGCACAAGGTAGGACTGGGCTGAGGCACAACTTGGAATAAGAGGATTTTGCTCCTTGTTGTGTGCCAGTCAGCCCTAGGAGGACTTGGATCTTGCGTCTGCAATTTCACAGGCACAAATCCTGTTTGTGACATTTAAGGGCCTTCACAAGGAACTTGTGCCAGCTCAGTGGTGGGGGTTGGAGTGACTGGCCAAATAATACCCAAGCCTACTATCACTTGCTTTCATGAGGCTCACTGGATCCCCCACTGACCAGTTCAACAGACGGCTCTCTAACTACTGAACAACAACCATGAGCAGAAATTTGCCCTCCCCCATTCAGTGACCCACCGCAGGCTGGTGAGGGAGGGATGGTGTGTTCAGTAGGTTTCTGTGAGGGAAAATAGGCTACCTCAGAATGCCAGATGCAGGGGCGTGGCAGCGAGATATAAGTAACTTCTCACTGTGTGTGTTCCTTGGGGCAGCTGGTGGGCCACTGTGAGACACAGGAAGCTGGACTAGATGGGGCCTTGGCCTGATTCAGCCTGGGTGTTCTTATGTTTTTATTCTTTTCTATCGATCTTTGAATATCGACTCCCCCCTTTTAAAAGTATAATATATATATAAGGGTGCAATCCTAAACTGAGTTAGGCCAGCCTAAACTAAACCAGCAAAGTTTGGCAAGCACAAAGGACACTGTCAAGTATGTTTGGACCACTCTCGGAGTCAGGGTGGCCAGCACACAGACGTCCAAAAGCGCTTTATGGTGGCCCTTGTGCTGGCCAAACTTTGCTGACTTAGCTTATGCCAGCCTAACTCCAGTTTAGGATTGCACTCTTGATCAGGTCTAGAGCATGTGGGAAAGGCTTCCTTCTGGAGCACCCATTCCATCCCCACTCTTTCTTCTTCCCTCATATATTCCCCATTTCCACTGTCCCTATTGCTACCGTGATACTGCTGCCAGTCCACAGGACCCAAGGCACTGTGGGGTAAAGCAAGCCTCCAAGGTAGGCTGGAGAGAGCCCAAGCTCTGCCAGTGTGGATGACAAAGATGGAGGCCAGGCATGAAGCACACTACTATGGCTCTCCCCTTCATGGACCTCAGACAACATTTATGTGCCAGCCCTGCCCCCTGCCTTGCATGGGGTGGGGACTAAGCAAAGGACATTACTGCCAGCAGATTTTTTGAGTGAGAGGGAAAAGGGTACATTCTTTAGTCTGCTTTTCTGCTGCATAATCAAGACCAGACAAACTTGGCTGTAGGTTTCAAACTCAGATTCAAAGAGTTTGTAGTGTTTCCTGTAAAGTGATCGCAAAGACAAACAGCTGTCTATTCTGGGTTACCAGAACCATAAAGTTGACATTTTCCTTTTGCCTGGCAGCAGCAGCCACATTACTAACTGCATTTCTACCTGTCAAGAGTGATTCAAGCCTCTTTTCTAAGCACATTTGTTATCTCATGGGGTGGTAGAGTCGGACTTGCATACCAAACTGCCAAGCTGGTGATAAAGACAGAAGGGAGAAGGTAGATTCTCTCTAGGTAGTTGTTTGAACACTTCCTTGAGTTACACAGGGAAACCTGGTTCCCTGCTGGTCCTTTTGCTCTGCAATGACTGTCTGTCCTACCATCTGTGTCTTTGATGCTGATAATTTCAAGGAATTCACATGCTTTAGTGAGCAACAAGATGGTGCTGATAAGCAAGAAGGAAGGTAGTCATGATTGAAGGTAGTCATCTTCATGGGAGCTGATTACCTTTTTCTCCTGCTACTAACATTGGTACCCAAAGACACTATTTTGTGTTTGTTTTGAACACACAGAGGGAAATTCTGTCTGCTGAATCTGTTGTTTAACAGTGGGTCCCAACGTCTAGCAATAGTTGCTTGGCAACGAAGTCTACAGTATTCCTCCCAGCATCCAAGAATGCTGCTGAGCATATTTGCTTCGTTTGCAGTGGGCAAATGATGGCTGTATTCACAATCATAGTGAATACATAGTCACTAAATAAGCTAAGGCTGAAACAATTCAACCCTTTATGCTGCCTAATTTTTTTATTTTAATCTAAATTAGGACAGTTGTCCAGTTGAAGGACTGTTAGTTGTGATTCATGTGATTTTAATCCATTGATTAAAAGTAACCAACCCTGAATAAATGTGCATATAAGCTAGAGTGAGAGCTCATACGTGCCTTGGTTTCAGATAACACATACATGTGTTGCAGCATGTGTATCAGCCTAGAAGAGGCATTGCCTTTTAAGATGGTACTTGGTGCATGCAGATTTTGTAAATACTTGGATGAAAAAAAATAACACAAATCTGCTGCCCAATTATTGAGGGGATCTTTTTGTTGGTGAAACTGTATAAAATCCATAGTTCCTTGACTCTCAACTTTATGGATACTATGGATTCCACAGGAAATCTGAGAAGGGATGGTAGGCACTGCAGAAGGAGCTGCCAAGACAATAGTTTCAGCCCATCCATCCATCCATTGGTATGTGCACAACTTCCATCTATATATAGCACTTTGCTCTCATCCACCCACCACAGCTTCCATCCTTTTTGTCCTTGCGTTACCCTCCTCTGCCACCACTATTGCATGCCCTTTTCCCCTCAGCACACTCTATAAATGGTAAGCTTTGTGAAAGAAAACTCCAAGAACAGAAGGAAAGTCTCAATTGACGAAGATCCATTTCTACTTGCCCTCCATTCTCAGGAGTTGCATGCACTTCCGTTCATGGGTGCATGACTCTGGATGCAATCCTTGGTCTGCAACATTTAGTGGCAGATTTAGTATGACATCCGTACACACTTTTATCCAATCCCCCTCCTCAGGCCTGAAAGCTTGACACAACTAAACTCAAATTTGCACTGGCTATTTAGCAAGCACAGGCCCGAGTAGACCCATTGTACAAATTAGAGCTTTCTCTGGAGCAACCTTGAGGAGACCCCCCCCCTCCTCATTTCCAACCTGGGATGCAGCATAAGAGATACCTCTTGCTCAAGATACCTCTTGGATACCACTTCCTCCCAATTGACTGACTCTGTATAGGAATCAGTTGCCATGTTAGGAAGATGTTCTAAAGAACAGATTCCCCCTCCCTTTGCAACAGGCCTAGTTCCTAACCTGACAGATACAGCTGGCATAGAACGGTGGCCTGGCCTAATGGGCTTTTATGGTCAAGTTTCTTCTCAATGCCCCCCTGCCTCCCAGCACAAAATTATGTTCAAATTTGAATCCCTTCCTTCCAAGGAGCTCTGAGTGCCCAACAGGTCATTTCATCAACCCTGTTTTATCCTCACAAAAACCCTGTGGTTACACTGAGGTGTGACTGGCCTATGTGATCTAGTTGCAGCTGTTCAATATTAATTCTTTCTGAACAGATAAAAATCCACAAATGCTCCTAAAGTATAAATTTGTGCAGTTGTGTCATAAGGTTCCCAGCTTTGTGGGATAGGCCTGAATGTCTACAGGATTCAGCATTAATCTCCAGAAGATTATTGATCTCAATCCTTGCGATCTTAACAGTTTGGTATTGTATAACAATTTTGGGAAGTGCTGAGGGACTTATCTAGGGATAACCAAAGAGATTACCAAAGTTGGCTACCCTCCTCTGCATTGAGATTCTGGGAGAGTTGAGAGAGAGAGAGAGAGAGAGAGAGAGAGAGAGAGAGAGAGAGAGAG
>JAJKFI010000001.1:12005889-12049346 GCA_029204185.1 Lerista edwardsae
GAGAGAGAGAGAGAGAGAGAGAGAGAGAGAGAGAGAGAGAGAGAGAGAGAGAGAGAGTCGTGTTCTGTATTATGTAGCCGTTGACATCTCCAGGATTCCGTACAAAGAACCCCCATGGATGTCAAAAACCATGGATAAAGAAATCTGTGGGTCATGGAATGCCAGACCTCCGATCACAACTGGAGCTATGTTCCAGTTGTGTCTGGAGAGTGCTCTGAGATAAAAATCAGAAGTAACATTTTAAAACCTTTAAAACAGCTGTGGGTCTGTAGCCCACTGTAGGTCGCAACCCAATTTTTGGTGCATCACAAAACTGACAAAATTGATGAGGCTATGTAAATCATGAGTTAAACAAGCTGCTACTTGCGGGGAGCACTGCTGCCCAATCACCATGATAGCCACAGAGGCTTGAGCAGCTGGTAAAGTGGAACTTTTTTTTTTTAGGTGGGTTCCGATGCTAAAAGGTTTGGGAACCACTGCTTCAGAAGGAGTTCTGAGGCGCAGGGAAGCAGCCTCCCTCAAAATGCCATGTAAAGGCTTTAAAACATCCTGAACAACCGGAAGTGTTGTTATAATCCAAGTCTCCTAGAAGGGTTTACAAGGCAGCCCTGGGCCTCCACTCCACACACTTCAGATGCAACTGGAGCACAGCTCTGGTGCCATCTGGATGGTAAAGGCCTGGCCTCCGCCGCAATTCTGGAATCTATGATCAATCTAAACCACAGGCCCTGTAGCCACGGATACAGAGGCAGGACCTGCATTTGTACTGTTGCCTCACACAACCCCTAATATGGAGACTGTTTATTGTATGCTGTTCATACTGAGCACAAGTAAAGGTTACAATAAACAGACTCCACATTTGGGGATATGTGAAGCAGCGCAAACAAAGAAGCACACTACTCTCCAGTGTTCAAAGTTTTGATAATAAGTTCATTAGTGTGAGAATGCAAGAAGTGACAGTTGTCAATTGCTGGAATGGCAGATGGATGCTTTTGAAAAGTAAGTTACAAGGAAAAGTGTAAGCGAGGGGCTTTTGTTTGGCATGCAGTGGTTTTCCAACAGTGTGCATGCACATATGAAAACTGTGCATGTATACTGGACACATGAACCACTGCAACAGTTGAACTGATGCATGCTATGCATGAGCAAAAGACATTGGCCCCACCAACTCCAAATCAGCTCCAAAGAGCTCAGTTGGTTGGCTGGTGTTACTGATTATGCTGATTTGTGCTCTGCTAGTTGTTTATGCACTTTATCTACATCAAGTACACTTTATTTGAAGCTGCTGCTGTGCGATGCTGGTTGGAGCATTTCTCCCCCTGGTTTTATTATTTTTTGGAACGAGACATGACTTGTTTTAGGTTTTTATCAAGGGTGTAAGCATTCTTTGCATCTTACATAAAGCACACTCATTTGTATTCTGTTTGGTTGTATGGTTTTTTATCATAAGGGAATGACCTTCATAACGAACATGATCGTACCTTATGAGAGTTATGGATCATTCCTTCCCTGGTGAAAATAAACGGGACTGTGTGTAACTAACCGCATTATTAAAAAAAAAAAAAGGCTTCCTTGATCTTCTTCATTTCATAGAGTTCAAACAATGACTGTAGCTATTAAATTATCACGTACTGTATGTGTTCAAGTTTAATATTACTGTGGCAGACTAAGGCACTTGCTGAATGCAAGTATCACTTTTGGAGCATGCATTTCCTCTGAGTTCGGTTTCCCCATCCCCACCTCTCCCAGCTCCACACAGGATCAGATATTATTCTGTTTATGTACACTGACTGCTTCCATGAACTGAGAAAGAAAAAATGAGCTGCCAGTTATGTGTTATTCTGTTCTATTTACGTTTTTTCAGTTATGGAGTTATTCAGCTATTTAAAAATATCCAAAATTCAGTAAATTTGTTACACACATTTTGAATGCACATTTTCAAATTTGAAAATCAAAAACTTAAATTTTTTTAAATTTTGAAATTGAAGTGCTTCTGACTTGTTGGTATATTCTCATGTTTTTGACTCCAGCATCCCCTGAGGTTTCCTTGGATCTGTGCCTGCTAAATAGCAGGCACAGAGCCACAGAGGCCTTGCGGCCCGAATTGAGGCCTCACAGCCTGAGGACGGAGGCTTGGATGCGGCCTACTGGCCACATCCCATCTCTGCCCCCTTTCCTGGGCCAGCTCACCTACCAGCCCCCCCCCCCCACACCCAGAACAGCCCTTGCCCCTGCCAAGTCAGCCCAACGTGCCACATAGAATTGTGCCCATTGTCACATATTAAACACTCATTAACACTATCAAATGTGAAATGCCATTGCATGTCAATTATCAAATGCTGTCAAATACTGAAATTAGGTAATGAAGCCAAAAAGGAAATACAATATAGTGTTGAAATACAGTGTAATTGGTTGTGGGGTACACATAAATATTGAGGGGGGCAGTCTTGTATCTTTCATGAACTATGAAGGGAAGCTGCACAAAGCAGCGGTTTTGTGGTCCTCCTGTGGTCTTTGTCTAGTGATGATGCTGTCATCAGATGACAGAGTTGCAAGAAATGGCTAGCATCTCGCTGATTGGGGGAAAATCTGGGAACAGGGAAGCTAGAAGAGTCAAGGAAAGGATCATCCAGGGGAAAAGAGTTGAAGGAGGCAAAATGAGGTTAGAAGGACTAGAGAGCAAGGAAAGGATACAGGAGACCAAGAAGTTGTTGGGGCTGGAGACTGGAGCAGAAAGAGGGGCAGCTGGGGGTAAGGTGAGAAGAAAAGCTGGAATAGCTGCAGAAAGGAGGCAAAATAGAAGAGGGGCAAGATGAGGAAGAGGTATTGGATGGTGGAGAAAGCTGGAGGGGAAGGCTTCAGGAAGGAGGAAAAGGAAGAAGTAATGGCAGAAAGACCAGGAGCCGCAGAGCCCTCACCCGCAGGGCCCACAAGGCAAACCCTAGAGCTAGCCCCACTTGAACATTTGCCTCAAGGGGCAAGTAGGCAATCCCCAGTGAGATACCCTTGGAAGCTTGGCCAGGAGCCTGAGAAGAAACTCTGAACAGAACCAAAGAGACATTCCATGGCCCGCTGTATGAAGAGAAATTAAACTGAGCCATGGCAACTACCCTTGGGACAGATATCCTCTCCCAGAACAAAGAAGACCCTCTTCCTCGCTCCTTTCTCCCAATACTCTCCTCGAACCAATCCCTTTGTTGGCATCAACCCTGAGACTTCAGCTGTCTTTGTGCCTTGTTTCCCACACCATACAATGTAGAGCTTGTCACGTGACATGAGCAGGAGAGATGCAAACTGTCCACAAGTATGTAGCGTGTACCTCAACTCACCCCAGTGCCAGGTCATTCATTTCAGAGTGGGGTCTTCTGTGTCTGTTACCCTACAAGCATCAACAAACATCCTCTTGCCTTCCTTCTCCCTTACTCACCTTGGTTCTGGCAGGCCCAGAATTTGAGGAGACCCCATGGGGATGTGGAGCTATGGGGATGTCAGTTCATTTACCCTGAGGAGACTTCCATGACATGGCACAGCTGCATCTGTGGGTGGGGGGGGTTCTGTAGAATTGGAGGCATTTGTGTTATTCTAGGCCAGATCTCAAAGTTGCAAAAATGAAAGACAACTGTGCGTGCTTTTTCAATGTATTAAAAGGATGGGAGACACTTCATAGTTTCTCCAGTTATGCTTCTGTATCTGCGGGGATCTGTTCCACAGACACCCCCCAGAGTGTATATGGAGACTGTGGATAGCGAGGGATACCTGTATTAATCCCCCCAAGGAGCACCACCACTCCAGTGCACTCCCATTAGCATAGTTTAAAAGCTTACTGGGGCAGTGTCTTATTTTATTTTGGTCACTATAAGCGTTTAATCTTACTGTGTGAAGAAAGCAGGCTGTTAGCAGCCTGAATGTTTTGCAAAACTAACTAACACTAAACAGGAAGGCCCACCTGTATATAATCTTGTAATATGTATAATCACTAGTGTAATATAATCACTAGCCTTGTTTGACTCTTAGTTGAATTTTTCATCTGTATATCAGTCAAGATGTCAGCCATTTATTGAGTTTCTATGCAATGGGAAATAAATCGGACAAATAAGATCTTGTTGATTTATCAAGAGATAGTGAGCCTGTCTTTTAGGATTTATTGGGCTGCTAATTAAAGGTCGTTATGAAATTTACTATGAAAAAGCATATCATTGCCAATGAAGTCTGCCTTTCAGTTTCTTTAAGAACAAGCAAAATAAAATAAGCCTGCATCTCCATTTTATATAGACAGCTCCTGATTAGGATTAATAACATGTGATCCCTAAATGTAGAATTAAATTCATGGTCCAATGTGTTTAGTGAGCAAGTATCCCTGTCTAAAACATTCTTGCAAGCATTGATCTGCATAAAAGAAATCTGATTGGCTGGTTATCATTATGTTATTTTTCTACATCAGAACGGTTCTTCTTTAGCAGAACATAAAAGAGACATATTGTGCTTTTCTAGGGCATACCTTAAATATATAGTCCCTGTTTCTTTTCCTCTCCAGCTGTCTAAATGACAGGCATTTAGGTAGAATCTAATAAACAATAGTAGTACAGAGAAATTATACAATGTTACTGTAAATTGCTCTGCCTTGTGCTTTCCTATTATAATTTCTCAAGTATATAGCAATTTGCCTCATTTTATGGGTTTTCCCTTTTCTTTTTGCTTACTCTTTGAGTGACAGAAGTGCTTTATGACATCATATCATGAAGGATGAGAACATGTGAAATGTCAAAAAGTGAGTTGTTGACAGGCTACACAGGTTATTTGTTAGGTGTTTTTTTTTTTCCCTGTTATGAAAATGTTTTTCCAGTGCCTTCTAGCCGGAAGCTGTGCAAATCAGAAGCAATACTCAAAAAGCGGTGTAACAGTTGTTCTTCATATACAGAAACCCTCCTGGATATTTATTGCTGCAGAATCACTTGTGGCTTGCATGGATCAGTTTTCATTGCATCTTATTAGTTATCAAAGGTTATTATTTGGCTCCGGTGTTTACAAACTATAATTCATCATCCTCTTATCTTTTATTTATGAGAAAATATCAAACCAAAGAAGCAAATTATGCATTGTTTTTGGTTGGAAGAGTTTTGCAGTCTCAGTAAATTAACCCTGCTGTT
This sequence comes from Lerista edwardsae, assembly GCA_029204185.1. Classification (NCBI taxonomy): domain Eukaryota; kingdom Metazoa; phylum Chordata; class Lepidosauria; order Squamata; family Scincidae; genus Lerista; species Lerista edwardsae. The sequence continues at coordinate 12,011,037 of JAJKFI010000001.1, forward strand.
GCACTGCAGACTTCAGCAGTCTGCTGTGATGGCACCTGATCTCCTCTCATTCCACAGGAAGTACAAGGATGTTTACAGGAGGGAGGGAAAGGACTGTTAGCCTTCAGGTGTTGCTCTGCAAGCTATTTAATTTCCCTTGAGGTGATTGTGAGTTGTGCTGGGGAGGCACAAGGGGAACCACACAATGAGGCAGTTCCATAGACAGTGAGAGATGTATTTTCTTTCAGGTCAATGCAAGGTCAAGGAGTAGTGACAATCTGCAGCAAGCAACAAAAACTAGGGTATGCATTGCTAACTTTAGCCCTTCATATCCCAATTCATAGGATATGAAGGTGGATCTTTTGATCTGCTGCTAGAGCAGTTCAGAAGAAAAGACAGAAATATGTTTATAGAGGTCTGGAACAATATTATGGAAGTTGGTGGTCAGTGATGTCATCCGGGCGCGCCAAGAACCGGAACGCCTAGATGATTGGCAGCTCTCCACCCCAATGGCGGAGCCCGGCCACGCCTCCCTGCGCCCGGAATCGCTCCACTTCAGAGCGAACCGAACGCAGGGGCGGGAGGGAGGGCACAAAGACGCACGGCTTCTGCCGCACAATGGCGCCCTTCGCTGCCAGCCCCTCCGGAGGAAGCGGTACGCCGTACCAGCCCGATCCACCAGCATGCCATCACTGGTGGTGGTGGGGGACCCCCTGTGAAATCAGATTTTTTAAAATGCGTGAAATGAAAAAGGCAGTGCCATATTTCCAAAAGTGTTTCACAATTAAGCGTCTCTCACCACAGGGGAGGAAGCACAACCATGTATAGCTCAGTCCTAGACATGTAAGTTCCACTATATTCATTGGGGCTTACTTCCAGGAAAGTGTGGAAGTATAGGAGTGCAACCCTATAGTCTGCAACAGGTCTTTGTAAGGCACATTGCGTTGGCCGCCCAACGAGCAGCACTGGGTACGGAGGCGCACGCTTCTTGGCGCTGGGCCTCCCCACAAGGACCAGGAGCATCGCGTGGTTAACTCCTCACCGCAGAGAGCAGCGGAGAGGCATTTCTGGGTGGGGTAGGGTGGGGGGAGTTATAGGGGGCAAAACTGGGCAGGTGAGGGTAGAAGGGGAGGTGGAACAGTCTCAGAAGGGAGCAGCAGAGGTGGAACATTCCCAGAAGGGGGAATGACAGCAAAGGCTACCTATCCCCCCTCTGAGCCTTGGACCCCAATACATGTCTCCTTGGTTCTGCAACAGCTAAAGAACTGATGCAGATTCGAGTAGACCCATTGGGGCTGTGGGGGCGCTACACAGCGTAGGGGAGCCAATGTTCCCTTACCCTGAGGAAACTTCCGGGTAATTCTCCTGCCCCGCAGGATACAGCAGTGGCCATTTTGGTGCCAATGTGTCACAGGGCGGGCAAGCAGCATAGGATTGGGGCCCCCATCTGTTGCGCAAAGGAAGCTGCCTTATATTGAGTCAGAACAGGGGTCCATCTATGTCAGTACTGTTCACACTGACAGGAGGTGGTTCCCCAAGGTTTCAGCCAAGATTTGTTCTCTGCCCTACCTGGGGATTGAGGGCACAATCCTAAACTGCGCAGGAACGGGCAGGCTGGTGGGCCTGCACTGTATCCAGCGCAGCTTGGGAGCAGGCTGGAGCCTCCATGAGGCAAGGGAACATTCGCCTAGGGGTAGGATTCAGCTGCCCCTGTGGGCTATAGCGGCCTGGGGATGGGGGTTTAGATGCAGCCTAATGGCTGCATCCAAGCTCCACTCCTCTCCCTGGACCGACCAGTCTCCCAGAATGCCCACTCCCACCCTGTTATGCCTTCCCTCCTGCCTTCCCCCCCACCCAAAACTGCCCCTGCGCCAGCTGAACTTGGCTGGCGCAGGAGCAGTGCACCGAGGGCTTGTGCCTGCCCTTCAGCATCAACACAGGTGCCTGCTTTGGTTGCGCCCCAGAAGCACCGGCTCACACGTGCTTCACAGCATGTGCACATCAGCGCTCAGTTGGCACAAGAGGCTTGCCCTGGCCACGACGGGGTGGTTGGGTTGCACTGTGAGGCTGGGGGCCCTCTGCACACAAAGCAGAACTGCTCTGTCATTGCGTTGCAGCCTCTGGCAGTAGTCTAGCACTCTGCAAATGAGCAGGGGAGCGCTTCGCACGGGGATCCAGAAGAACATTAATAAAGTGACTAGCACTTTGCACAAGATGAGAAATTAAGAAGTGGTTCGCACTTTCCATGGGGAATGAGGTGAGCAATCGCAAACTGCTCATTACATTGAGTCGTAATCCAGATGAGAAATAGCAGGCACTCAGCACAGTCGCAAACTGAGGTTTGATTAAAATTGAAGTAGTACAAGGCAGCCCACCCGCTTCCAAAGTGGAAACACTGCAGGCAGGCAACAGTGGTGTTCTGCCAGGACTTATGACAAATCACCCTGTTTTCTCTCTGATTTAATCGTGCACAGGCAATAGCATTCTCACACAGATCATAACTGGAAACAAATGAATATTCATAATGTTTCACTAAGGAGCTTATGATTATATTTCTGTAAGAAGCCATGGTGGGGGGGGAAAAACACCCCAGCTTCATTCATTGCGTTCTGTAGATGGGGACTCGGTTCATGGTCTGTGCATCATTTGCCTCAAATGGCTTATGAATAAATGCACCAATGGTGCATTTTGTGCCATTAATAAATAGGAGAACAATTGTAAAATGACAGCATTGACATGGGCTAACATCTCTTGTTCTCCTAAAAGCTCTGCCTGCAAAAGGATTGTGCTGAATGCCCTCTGGATGGCGTGGGGGGAGGAGTATAAAGGTTGCATATCAAACTATTGTGCTACAGATGTATGATTTATCAGTGGAATAACATTTGAAGTTCATGAGCCCACACTGGCTTTGTCTCCTTGACTGTTTTATTATTATTATTATTATTATTATTATTATTATTATTATTATTATTGTTTATTGGATTTCTATCCCGCCTTTTTGCCCGAAGGCACCCAAGGCGGCATTACAACATGAAAAGACAGCAAAATTTAATTTTACATTAAAAAACAATTTAAAAAACAGTATTAAAACAATACAATAAAACAAAATTAAAACAAAGCAGTAGAATTTAAAAAAAACAAGCCCTGTGGATCATAAGGTATAAAATATAAAAGTGTAACAAACCAGCCAGCCAGCCTGTCAACAATTAAAAGCTTTTTGAAATAAAAAGGTCTTCAGCCCCCGCCAAAATTGTTAACAAATGTTAACAATTATTCAGATTTCATTGCTCTGATGGTTCAATATCTTACGTTTGTCTCCACACAACACCATAGTAATTTGTTCCCTGAATGATGCCTCTTTTCTGCAACCGGCTAAAACTCTGTCTGAATGAGCTGTAGTGTTTCAGCCAGACTGTTATGGCTTTCTGCGGAACTTAATCTACCATTTCCCACTTCTTCCTCCTGTGTTTCAAGAAGGCCTAGTTCAGAAGCTGAGTAGCTTAGCAGGTCAGGTCTCATTTTCCCCATAACATGATCCCAGTTTGATTCCTCAAATCCATTTCTGAAATAAGTATACAACTGCATCATCAGAGTATAAACCACCCAGGGTTTGGGCTTTCTTCTTGCCTTCTTTAATCAGAGAGAAAGAAAAATGATAAAGCAGAAAGTAGGATTGTATTATACTGAAGGAGCACAGGTGTTAGCCGTTGGTCTGGTAAGCCTGGGAACTAGCTTCCAGAATCTGCCTCTATCTCTTATTGCTGTCTCATTCAAGAGATGTACAGTCCTTGATATACAGTATTTACAGCACAATCCTATACCCCCTTTAGCCCTGGCGCTGAGCTCTTGCACCAGCCAAACGCTGTCACAAACATGCCGTAAAGTGCGTCCACGTCGGCAGTATGGTGCTTAGCTGGCGCAAGCGGCAGCGCCAACGCTTGGGCACCGCTGCGACCATTGGCAGTGCCAGCTGTGCACCAGTCAAGCGCCGGCGTTGCTCAGTTGGCGCAGGGCCTTTGCGAGGGTGTTCCAGAGACGTTCTGGGGGCATAACTGGGCAGCGTAGTGGGTGGAGACTGCGGTTGTGACGCAGTTGTGATGCAGATCGGCCATAGTGGCATATTCTAACACCCGTTCCTGGCCAAGGTGGCCCCAATTCGGGCCACGTTCCTTTGTGCCTGCAAAACAGCAGGCGCTGATCCGAGCAGGCCTATAGGGGTGACTGGGGCTTACCTGGGTGCAAAGGGAAAATATCCCCTTGCCCTGGACTGAGCTGCTGCTGTCTCCTAATCGGCCTTAGGATATGGCCCTGCTATGTCGGCCTTACTAGGCCGGCAGAGTGTAGGATTGTGCCCTTAGTGTGGGGGGATCAGTCCTACAGAAGTTTGACTATGTCTGTGAGCCAAGAAACTGGTGCTGAATGGCCCTGCGCTTCCCAGAATGCACTGCTTTCATTGGTATAAGCGGCAAGCAGGATCAGAGTTATGCAGCAGTAGCTGGGAGGCTTACATTGTCAGCAGTATGACCCCGTATTTTGCAGCTCTAATTAGGAACTGTCCTTTTGCGCTGAAGCGTCTCCCAGGTAACAGTGGAATCCGGAGCCTGCTGGAGCCATGGGGTTGGCTAAAAACTGTCTCCACCCCCTCATTGGGCTTCTCAGACTCCAGCCAATCCTAAGGCAAGAACATTAACCCTTCCCAGCCTCCTGACTGGAACTGCCAGCTTCCAGATGGCCCCACAAGATCTTTCACGCCCCCCAAAAAGTAAGGAAGCACAGTCAGGGTGCAGTCCTAACCTGGTGTTAGGCCAGCACAGTTAGGCCAGCAAAGTTGGGCCGGCACAAGGAACACCGTAAAGTATGTTTGCACCACTCTCGGAGTCAGAGAGGCCAGCACACAGAGGTGCGCCATCATCCCTGACTCTGAGAGTGGTTCAAACAGGCTTTACAGTGGCCCTTGTGCCAGCCAAACTTTGCTGGCCTAACTCCAAGTTAGAATTGTGCCCTCAGGCTCATGCACTTTCAGACTCGAGTTTTCACATTCATACTCAAGTCAGTGTCTGTGTCCCTTTCTACAAGTGAATCGAGTCTGCATGAGTCAGTTAAAAAAATGTGTTTTTGCAACTTGGACTCGAGTCACCTGACTCATGTTCCCATCTCTGGCTAAGTGGATAAGGACATCTTGAGTCCGGCTTGTCTCCAGTTGGACAACAATAAAGTTATACATCATACTGTATTAAGAACAACCCACATAACATAGAAGCCAACACTTTTCATTTCCAAGGATCCAGCAAGGAAAGGTGAGCCCCATTCTGCAAAAGTACCTTCATTGTCCATGTTTTTTTTTTTTTTGAGAGGGAGGCTGTAGGCAAAGTGAGGTGGAAGAAAAAGATGTGGATATGCAGCAAGTCAATGGCTCACCCACTACTATGATGAACTTAGATTCCTGAATTTGCTCTCTATTCATTGGACTGGCGAATCGCCACCTATTTTTAGCAACTCAGTAGTGTTTCTTGGGCCAATGGAAGCTCAGTGGAATATGTCAGAAGTTTTAGTTAGTTGAACAATTTGTGCCTTTTTCTGCATCAAAACCACCCTTTGCTCCATTGAGGTACTGTACATCACGTATAATTTTGTGAGACCCCCTCGTATCCTGCCCCAGTTGTGCTTTTACTGTAGTTGTGGCCACCACTTGAAAGGGGACCAGAATCTCATACATATTTCAGTTGTGCTTCTGAAGTGGCAAGGACAGCATGCTTGTCACGCAGAATTGTAAGTGACAGTTGATGAGGAGGACATAATGTGGTGAGATGATTAAAAAGCACACCTGCGATCATATTATCAATAAAAATTAAAATGGGCTGTCTCAACTGGCACCCTGTGCTGTCATGTAGTGTTCACAATTTTTGTGGTTATGAAGCATTTATGCAGCTTAATCATGCTGTTTAGAGTACTTTTCCCCTATGTCTTATCCCAATATGTATGCCATTGTTAGCACCATCCAGTTTGTTGCATGAATGCCAAAAGCACTTGGTAGCTTTGCAGGTGTGGAAGAGGGATGCATATTCTGTACAGGAATATGAACTACATGAACTACATATTCTGTAAAGGAATCAGAACTACATGTTTCTTCAGGCTGCTTATTGTTGAAATATATAACATAATTAAAGTTTCACATCTGAAATTCTTTCAGCATTAATGGCAAAATTAGAAATCACAAAAGGAAAGACGATGACAAAAAGTGTAAAGAATATGAACATCCCTGAAAACTGTGTAAGTGTTAAAAAAACAAACAAAGCCAACACAGATAGTTAAGATCTTTATTTTATTCTAGCATGTATATGGGGGCTGTTTTTTTAAAAAAACGTATATTCTTACTGCCCACTTCCACCTTCCATCTGCATTGCAAGTGCCCACGTTTCAGGAGCGCAGCATGGCCTGTGGTGTCACAAACCTCAACATTGGGCTGCTGCCACAAATGGTGAGTGGCACCGACTGAGCAGCACTGTCTTGTCTCACTCCCTTGGCACTGGTACGTTGGCATAGTGGGTGGGCAGTGGGTGGAGCAAGAGCAAGAGCTTTGGGGCATTGATAGTTTACATTTTTTTTCCAGCTTGTAGACATAGTAGAGATCATAGAGGCAGCAAGCCAGCTTCTGCAAACGGAAGCAATACTTGACAGTGCCCAAATTAGGGCAGACGGTTCTGCCCATTTTTGGTGTGTATGGGCAAGATACTAGTGATATGCTCATATAGGTGTTCTTACCCATCTAGGCCCAAACCTGGCACAGATGGGGAATTAAATGCTATTAGGGCAAAGCTGGCATTTGTCTCCGTGATGACTTCCTGTTAGCTGAGATACCAGAAGAAGCAAACTCTTGGTGTACTTCCAAGTGTGTTGGAAAAGTTTCGTATGCCTGGTTTTGGTATCCATGAGGAATCTGGGAATGGATACCGAGGCCAGGATTGTGCTAAAGTACTGCTGACAATTGTTTTAAGAGTGCTACCACAATTGGCAGCAACAAAGGAGGACTACCCACCAACCCAGGGAGGTGAGTCCAACAGCAGCAGGAGTGGTGGGTGGAACAGGGCAAGGAGTGGGAGAAACAGAGAGAAGACTGAAGTGGAACAGGGACAGAATAAGACTGGAAGAGGGCAATATCGGGAGCAGTTGTGCTACTGATATACTATTCCTCTTACAGGTGAAATAACTGGTGCAGGCCTGAATAGACTCGTTTCGGCACCAGGTACCCTGGGTAACAAATGTCCCCTTACCCAGAGGAGATCTCGGAATGAAGTGAACCAGAAAGTAAATCAGAAAGTGAATCAGAATGTAGAAAAAAGCCTATTTACAACTTTGACACAAGCAATATAATCACACAGCCTCCCTCTCCCTTTCCATCCTCCCATCCTCCCATCTTTTCAATATGGCTGCTCTAGGTGCCTTGCGACCCACCTGAAATTGGCTCATGACCCACTGGTGGGTCCCAACCCACAGTTTGCTACTTCAACCCCCCCCCCCCAACAAACAAACAAAAACCAAGGTCAGGATTTGTAAATTATTATTAAGCTTCATGATGAATAAAGGTGAGCGCAATAAAACTAAAACTGCCTTTCCTGCTGCTTTCAGTTAATTCTACAGATTCTACTGAAAAAAGTTAGTTCCTGCAACCTGAAGCATAACTGTCCCAAGAAACAGCACATATCTTCCCCCTTCCTGTAACTATAAACAGGAAGTCTGTCTGAAGTACTGAGCATCTTGATCTGAAGCCTCTCAGAAGCCCCAATTTAAAGAGCATGAAGTACAATCTTGTGCTTGTCTGCTCAGAGGAAAGCTGCATTGAGTTCACTGGGACTTACTCCCATGTAATTGTGTATAGGGTCGCAGCCTTAGCCTTGCTTAAATCCCATTGAAATCAATTTATGTCATGACTGTCATGGATTTGTGGGACCTAAGCGCGACCTTCGCTTTTAGTGAGCCGCTGATGTCACAGATCCCTGCAGTAAGGCCCGCTGACTGGTAAGCTTGGTTTTAGTTCCTGTTCTAGCACAAGCTTTGCCTGACAAGCCAGCTTAGTTCCAGAGTTTCTCCGATATGCCCACTGAGCCTCTCTCAGATTTTCTCGCATCGCAGTAATGCTCCGAGAGAGTTCTTCCAGACTTTTATTAGTATTTGTGGAGTGCCTTTGGAAAGGTGCAAAATGAATAAGGAGTTTTTCTATATTCTATATCCCTCTCTTTTTCTCCGATTCACTAAATCCTTTCATTATACTGCCCTTTTAAGATTTTCTCTAGTTAACCTTTGTCTCTCCTTGTATAAATATCAATAGTACTACAGGGAACTGTTACAGGATGTGAATCTCTCAGTTGCATATGAATGGAAGATGCATAGTATTAAAATATACAGTTTCACTTAGATTCATTTATTTTTCCTCTGCCAGCAGTTGCTGCCAGTGTGTATGTGGTGCAATGCTGTACAAAATTAATACATTTCCTGTATTACAGGGTTTTTAAAAAGTGACAGAACACGGTGGCCAAGGGCAAGATAAAGTATGGGAAGATAAACTACTGAGTACTTTATTGAGGGTGTAACTACATATAATTTGATCCTTGTGACAGCCAAACTTTGCTGGCCTAACTGTGCCAGCCTAACTCCAGGTTGGGATTGCACCCTGTGTGAGTTCACTTTATAATTTTCCAAATTAAAACCATCTTTTCCTCTAGGAATTGCCCCATGTTAGGGAAAAAGGCTAAGGGGTATTTGGTCTCTCTCCTAGTAACACATAATGTCATGAAGTCATCAGTGGAAAAATGGGGCTCGTGAAGAATCTCTGTGTTTAAGTGAATCAGTTTAGGTGCCAGCAGAATTGAAGTTTACTCAGGCACAATCAAGAGGTGAGATAGATACCTAGTGATTAGATTTTGAAAGGGAGTATTTCTTCTCTCCAACCCTGGCAGTGCAATCCGCATAATTTTCAAATAGATTTTATCTCTGTTTCATATCAATCAGTATTTGCCCAAAAAAGTATGACAATAATTTACATTCCAAAGGTAATTTGCGAGATCTGTCTTTATAGTTGATTTTTGAAAGAAGAGTACTACAATTAACACTTGAAACAAATTGTTTCTGTAACTCATCTGTTTCCATGAACATAAGAACATAAGAAGAGCCCCGCTGGATCAGGCCAAAGGCCCATCTAGTCCAGCTTCCCGTACCTCACAGCAGCCCACCAGGTGCCCCAGGGAGCGCACAAGACAACAAGATGCTTGCATCCTGTTGTCAGTCCCTTCCACCCGGCACTCTGAAGTAGCCTACTACTAATGTAAGGAGGTTGCACAACCCATCATGGCCTGTAGCCCACGATGGACTTTTCTTCCAGAAATCTGTCCAATCCCCTTTTAAAGGCATCTAGGCCAGATGCCATCACCACCTCCTGTGGCAAAGAGTTCCACAGATTAATTACCTGCTGGGTAAAAAAAGTATTTCCTTTTATCTGTTTTAACTATCCCAACTCGTTTTAGTGGATGTCCCCTGGTTCTGGTGTTGTGAGAGAGGGAAAAGAACATCCCTCTATCAACTCTATCCCTTCGGTGCATAATGTTGTATGTCTCAAATCATGTCCCGCCTCAGGAGCCTTTTTTCTAGGCTGAAGAGCCCCAAACGCTGCAGTCTTTCTTCATAAGGAAGGTGCCCCAGCCTCATAATCATTTTCGTCTGCACCTTTTCTCTTCTTCTGCACCTCTCTTCTGCACCTTTTCCAGCTGCCCTATGTCCTTTTTGAGATGTGGCTACCAAAACTGTACACAATATTCCAGGTGTGGCCTTACCATCGATTTGTACAATGGCATAATAATGTTGGCCATTTTATTCTCAACCCCTTTTTTAATGACCCCAAGCATGGAATTGGCCTTCTTCACTGCCGCCGCACACTGGGTTGACACATTCATTGAGTTGTCCACCAGCACCCCAAGATCTCTCTCCTGAGCTGTCACAGACAGCTCAGAACCCATTAGCCTATAGGTGAAGTTTTGATTTTTGGCCCCAATGTACATCAGTTTTCATTTGTCTACATTGAAATGCATCTGCCATTTTGCTGCCCATTCCCCCAACTTGGAGAGATCCTTCTGGAGCTCTTCACACTCCCTTCTAGTTTTCACCACCTGGAAAAGTTTTGTGTCATCCGCAAACTTGGCCACCTCGCTGCCTATCCCTGTCTCCAGGTCATTTATGAACAAGCTGAAAAGCACCGGCCCCAAGACAGATCCCTGGGGCACTCTGCTTTTCACCTCTCTCCCTTGTGAAAATTTCCCATTGACCCCCACTCTCTGTTTCCTGGCCCTCAACCAATTCTGGATCCATAAGAGGACCTGCCCTCTTAGTCCCTGAAGTTTCTTCAGCAGCCTTTGGTGGGGGACTGTGTCAAACGCCTTCTGAAAATCCAGGTATATGATATCCACAGGTTCTCCCACATTCATGTTCCTGTTGACCTTTCCAAAGAATTCCGAAAGGTTCGAGAGGCAAGATGAATATCTCTTACTCCCCTTATAGAAGCAATGCTTTATATACAACACACAATAAGCAGTTCAACATTTTTCTTCCTGGGCCCATGACTCTGTTGCACGACGGCAGAGGGTCCACCATGGCCTTGGTTGGGGCTTCCCATTTTCCTTCCCCCTTCCTGCCACTGCTCTTTGCAGTGCTGCTGTGCCAGGTGCTAAGCAACACGTTCCGCCATTTCTGGAATAGTGAGGTTCTCCCACGCTTTGCACTACAGCGATCCTGCAATCCAGTTCAGGTCACCAGTCTTTGTGTTGCTTATGGGAGAGTATTCCTGACAAGTTGCAGACGCCCAAGTTACAGGCAGCTGTGCTGATGCTTTTGCAGTCTGTTGTGGTGCTTTTGCACAGGTGTGAAAGCACTAGGCTATCATGAGCCAGCAGTTTTGACACATGTACATTCCAACGACCAGGCAACACTTGGTAACAAAACAGTACATATCTTGGGTGCTTACAGGCCATTCCTGTCTCCTGCCAACCCAGAGTACACAGCACCTCCGACTGAGCATGCACTTCATGCTGTGGGCAGGCCAGAGACCAGATAGCCCAGGAGAGGTAAGTAAAGAATATATGCACACCTCCCCATATGCAGCGGCGTCATGCAGCTGGAATGCTGGGCGGGAGGAACGGGTGAGCAGTAGCCCACCCGTTGTGTACCACTCCGTTTCGCCGTCTTCCCCGCCCCCGCGTCTTCCCCGCCGCCCCCGCGGGGGCGGGGAAGACGGCGAAACGGAGCGGTACGCAATGGGCGGGCTGCTGCTCACCTGTTCCTCCTGTCCAGCGTTCTGGCTGCATGACGCCACTGCCCATATGTAAAAATACCAATTGGTTTCCTCAGGCTCCAGTGGATTTCCTCAGACTTATGCCAGCTCTGAAGAGACTTTGGGTCGGGTCTGTGCTGGGAAGTGGGGCTAGACCTTGGCGTGCCTGGCTGCTGCAAGCCCTCCAAGCCCAGACCACTCCCTGACCATCCCCTGATCCTCAGCAGTTCTGTTGAGTGCCAGCGTTGCCTTGGCATGGCTTTTGGGGCTTTGCACCCCCAGCAGTTGCCTGCAGACCAGTGGAGCTCCTGCTGTGCTAGTTGCCTGGTCTTTATGGTGGTGGATCTCAAGATCTACCAGTCTAAGGCCCATATAGGATTGGGCCCCTTTTTGTGCAGGTACAATCCATCTATTGCACTGCTCTTCCACAGGGGTGAAAGTGCTAGGCCAGCAAGAGCCAGCTGTTTTTGACATAGATACATTCCAGCTTCTGGACAATAGAAACAGTATATATCTCGAGCACTTATGTAACCTTAAGGTAAGCAATTCAGACTAGAAAAGGTAACATTTATCAGGTTGTTTTTGCTATGGATGTAGTTTGGAAGAACTTTTTTATTTCAAATTCAGTTGTCCTATAAAAAATGCACTCACATCACAAATGTGAAACCTATTTAGCGATTCAACATTTAAAAAGAAGCACTTTTTAAGCACATCTCCGCAACACTGAAAAGCAACACTGATCTTGGCATGTAAACTTGGTGAAAATATTTAATAATGTTCAGTGCCAAATAGGTTGGTTTGTGTTTTCTCTTGCAGCTTCTGTTGACCTTTTTAACTGGGACTCCCACGTTGCCCGACATAAGTTCTGGAGAAGAAAATATTTTGATGGTGACTTCTGTTTAAATATTCCTATACAAAAAGTTCAATTTAACATTAAGCAATCGTTAAGCTTAGAACTCACTTGACAATGTATAATTGAAGACTATAACATGCCCCACGCACACATTCAAACACACTGCTGCTGTTTCATCAATAAAATAATTCACGTTTTGCTATGTAGTGCATTTTTAAAATATTAATCAGAGGGGGTTAATTAATGAAACAATGCTTATAGACTACCTGTCAGAGGCTCTCTAAAAATGCAATATGTTCTGTAGGCAACTTTCCTGAAATGTTCTGATGGGAGTAAAATCCTGTAGCATATCACTTAAGGCATGTAGACCCTATCTAAAATCTTTACTTAAACAATTAATACAGGGTTTTGTTTTGTTTTGTTTTGAAAGATAAATCTCTGTACATTTAAGAGAATTGTTTTAAGTATTTGATCCACATTCAGTTAGTTAATAATCATTACTGATGCCTGAGAACGGCCAGGCCAGGCGCTGGCTGAGAATCTGCTTGTTCCTGATGAGCCAGCTCATGAACCCTGAGATCCCCCAGTACAATGGGACTTTACAATGGGACTGGTGGGGAGATGTGCTTAACTGAATGCATGGATCCATTGCTGCCTTCTGGCAAGCATGATTCAGGGCAGGGTCCATTGCAGGAGTAAGGAAGGACTTGCATAAGGCCTTCCGTCATTCTCCATCCGATCGCCAATCAATCCACTTTGTGATTGACTGAGAGTTGGAGAAAGGAAGGTGCACCAGTGTGAGACTAGCATGCAACCTCCTTCCTTCCTCTAACCCTTGGCCAATCGCCTCAGTCTTCCAGGACTTTCTGGGCATAGAAGTTCTGGGCAAGGTTAAGGTTTTTACCCATTCACTTGCCTGGCCAGCAACCAAAACCAGGCTGGTAAAACGGAGGGAATGCAAATGGGTACTCTGGGTGCATGAACGTGTTTGACATGATGCATAGAGGCTCTCCTCTACAGTGTTCACCATGGCCTATGATAGAATCATAGAATGTCATATAGTCCCATATATAGAGGTCAACTCCTTGCTAGGTGCAAGCAACGCTGCAGCTTCCCTGGTGGGTGGTCAGCTAGCCTTTACTTGAAAACCTCCAATGGGGAAAGCCCACAATTGTACAAAGCAGCCTGCCACAATGCCAGAAACCTCTTACAATTATGAGATTCTACCTCATGTCCAGCCGATATCGACTTCCCTGTAGTTTCAACCCATTGGACACGTGTAGACTAAGAGAGAGTATGATGAATTCAGGTTAAGTGTAACAGGCTCTTTCACCCATCCTTCATAGGATTTTGTTTCCAGACCCCTCACCATCCTTGTTGCCCCCTTGGCAACCTGCTCCAGCTCATCTATGTGGTGCCCAAAACTGGATGACATACTCCAAGTGAGGTCTGACGAGTGAAGCATACAGTGGAATTATTTCTTCTTATGAGCTAGACTCCACGCATCTGCTAATGCAGCCCAGTAATGCACTTGTTTTGGGGTTTGTTTTTTGTTTTTTTTACAGTTGCTTCACATTGCTGGCCAGTGGCATTCCTATAGGGGGGGGCAAAATGCTAAGTGCTGCAGTAACTTGAGCTCTTTTGTAATGCCGTCCATCCCCCTCGCCTACAGAGCCATTTGCAGCTCAGACAGCAAAGTCTCTGAGCCACAAATGGCTCTGAAGATGAGGGGAAGGGCCACGTTACACAGGGAACTCAGGCTCTTGCAACACTTAGCGTTCCCCCTCCCATAGGAATGCCACTGCTACTGGCTCATCTTCAGCTTGTGGTTGACCAAACCAGCTAGATATTTTTCACTCAGAATGCTGCCAAGTCAGGTTTCCCACCATTCTGTACTGTACTTGTGCCAGTGGTTTTTTGTTTCCAAGTGCAGGGCTTTACATTTGAATCCGTTGAATTTCATTTTATTGGCGTGGTCAGTGGCATGCCTTGCAGGGGCACCAGGGCGTCACAGGGGCCAGAGCAGCAGTGGTGCTGCCACGAATCGCTCGCTTGCCTGCTCGTGCTGCTGGAGTGTGGCGTGGTGTGGCGGGGGCTGCTCCACGGGTGGCAAGCCAGTGCCAGGGGGGTGAGTGTCAACCCGGCCAGGGAGGAGCCTCGGCTGGGTCCATACAATGATCAAGTCTGTCACTCATTTTCAGAATCCTGATCCAATCTTCCAAGGTTTTAGCAGCTCCCCTAATTCTAATTCAATGTAATCTGCAACATGGATAAGCGGTCCCTCTACTCCATCATCCATGCCATTTACAGCAATGTTGAATAGTGCAGGGCCAAAGACAGACACCCATTCCTGTGACACACCACTCAATACCTCTCTCTGCGTTGTCTTGGAGCCAGTTAATAACACTTGGGAACAGATGTTCCATCTGCTTTGAATTACCACTGCTGCATGGTGCTGCTGCTACTAATAATTTAGAATTGAGAAGTCTTGCTGCTATTTATTTATTATTTGATTTATATCCTGGACTGTCACAAAGGTTGTGAGTGGCTTACAAAAATATTCTGTATTCAACAACTGTGGGTGGAAAATTGAAATAAATTGAATTTTCTGAAATATTCTATGGATACTTTCAACATATCTATTGATCTAGTCCTTATTTTCTTCATGCTCCCTATAGATATCGTCCTTGTAGTTCAGTCCAGACCTTATTCATTGCAAGTAAATTAAAGAACAAAAGAGAATGCTCAGGATCCATAGCTCTTCTGTAGTGGAACTTTACGCATGGGTGTATGGCACAGTGTGTAGTTAACTCCTTTTTATAATTTGTAATCAAATGCAGTTTTATGTGATCCATTGGGGGTTGTCTTGTTGTTTTTTAATTGTTGTTTGTCAATTGTTTAATTGTTTTTAATTGTCTTGTTTTAGTTAATTGTTTTAATGTTTCATTATGGTTTTAATTATGTAAGCCTCCTTGATTGCCCTTACAAAGGGCAGAATACAAATTATTTAAATAAACCATTTGATTAGCAGAGGCCTGTTTCATATCACAATACTGTATTGTAATTGTGGACCTGGCCTGTTTACCGCCCTGGGGCCAAGACAACAGGCTGCCACCCCCAATGTCTGGCACCCCCTTTAGCAACTAGCACACACCCCCACGTACCCGGAGCTCATGTAACCTCGCATGACATTTTGTCATGCTCTGACAAAACCCTCGAGCATTGTATAGCATCCTCCAGAGGAGGTGGCAGGCAGCAGCTGGGGGCACTTGCCCCCCCCCAAGGTAACAGTAGGACTGCCACTGCTTTATTGCTTTTAAACTCTGCTCAGTTAAAAAAAGTAGTTTGCCAAGTGTGGTAGGGGCTGCTTGGTGCCCCCAAATATCCTAGGCACACATAGTTGTGGAGTTCAAGATATACTGTCTGATTATGTTGCTTCCCATAATATGCAGATAGGAAAAGGTTTTTGTACTTTATTGCCTCTACTTTTCTCAAACTTTTTAGCACTGGGACCTACTTTTTAGAGAGAACGTGTGTCTGAGACCCACCAGAAGTGATGACACGGCTGGAAGTGCTGTAATTGTGACACCAGTCATTGTGATGCCAGACGTATTGCTGCGTTCTTTACTGTGAAGCTGGGTTATTTCTCAGCCATTTTCCAATAGCAAAGTGAATCAGGGCACCATCCTAGGCGCCCTGTAGCATTGACGCTATGCACAGAGTGCTGACGCGGGGGTGCCAAGCGGCACTGCAGGCAGAGCCAGCCTTGGAGCATGGCGCTCCGCTCGCTCCGCGCCAGCCAAGCCCGGCATGACAAGCCAGGCCAAGGGAGGGGGAGAGCGTTTCTGGGCGGGGAGGGTAAGCTGTGGGTCAGCCGGCAGGTATGCCTCCTGGAGGTGGGCCTTGAACCCGGCCATAAGGCCAAATCCAGGGCCTCATCCCAAGGCCACACAGCCCTGATTTGGGCCGCGTGGTCTCCTCAGATCTGTGCCTGCTGTTCCAAAGGTGCCCTTGTGCATAACCAGGCAGTTCTGGGTATGGCGCTGGCCGTCCAGACTCACCATTCCAGCGCTGCATAGGATTGCGCTACTCTTTAGTGGAAAAAAGGCTTTTTACAACAGTGACACGAGCAACATAACCACTCAGCCCTGCCCCTTTCCATCGTCCCATCTTCCCATTTTTTCAATATGACTGATCTAGGTGTTTCGCGACCCACCTGAAATTGACTCGCAACCCACTGGTGGGTCCCGACCTACAGTTTGGGAACCACTGCTCTACAGTGAAAAGCAAAATTTGTTTTGACCTGAACACAATGCCTTTAACAACAACAACAAAAAAAAACCCTCTCAATTCACTTTTCAAAAAATATATCTCATCCCTGTTATCCTTTGACTCTGATATAAAATTTGTGAAGGATCTTGCACCAGAGTGTCACAGTTTGTTTATTTTTATAGTTACCTTGTTGATCTTTTTGACAAGCTAGAGGTGTTAGATTTGCTGCAAAGCTTTTACCTGACACCTTGAAAACCACCTGCTGAAAACCAACTCATGACTTTCTTTTCTGCTCAACTGAGTCAAAAGTAAACCGAAGAAAGCACTGGGATTTATCTAGAGACAAAAAGAAAAAGAAAAAAAATAGAACGATGGATAACAGCAGAAATTGTTCATCCTTGAAAATAAGTTAATAAATGCACTATGAATTCATGCTAGCATTTAATTGCCTCCTGTAAACAGGAAATAGCATGGGGTCCAGCATGCCCTTCTTCTGACTTCCCTGCTTAATTATAAGAAGCCTAATCGTTGCTTCCTTCAGTGACAACCATTTCTTATATTTGGGACTTTTAAGGAGAATTTTTTAGTCAAGGGAATGCACAGTGAGGCCAGACAGCTCTGTATAAAATGAAAGGTGAAAGGTCAACAGGAGATGTGGTCTGGAACTGTCAACCTGCCTGAAAAAAACTAATCAGCTTTGGTCTTGCCTCGGATGGGCGACGAGAACCTGCTGATGGATCTTGGAGGAATGTGGAACAAAGGATTCGGCTGGCAAGAAACGAATTCTATCTTGTGAACCAGTCCGAGGTGTGATTCACAGTGGCTTGGACAGTGCAAGCACTTGGCAGCCAGAAGGACAACTGTACTGTGAAGGAGAAACACCTGGCGAAACGGAGGATTCTATGAGGTATAGAATACTGGTTTTAAAAAACCATTTGAAAAACATGGCGTTTAGGGTTAGCATGCCTGTGTAAAAACACCTTGAATCATTGAGAAAGTTGGTATAGAAATACTGTAATAAACAATAAATAAGCTCACTAATTTCACCATGGCCATGTGTGATGATGGAGAGTTAGTAGACATGGGGAGACGTGGGGATGATGTGGGGAGTAAGTAGACACACACCCTGTGCACCAGGTTTTCTCAAGCACTCATGAGGTCCTCATGGAAGACTGAGATCAGGCTAGGACAAGTTGACCTGGTTGTTGTTGGCTTGTCCCATTCTACACTCTGTGCCATCAGATACAGGTTCCTGGGCCCATTCCAAGCCCTTTTTTCTAACTAGGAATTTATCTTTTTTCCTGGGCTTCTCCAGAACTGAATGGTTCTGGGAGAAGTGAATGGGGCAGCTCTGTACCATATATACCTAATCCTCTGCACAATTACACACACTCAGAGGCCTTGTAGCATTGAACTAAGTGAGTGAGAGGGATATCCAAACTTGGAGTTAGACCAGCACAGTTAGGCCAGCAAAGCTTGGCTGGCACAAAGACCACCGTAAAGTGCATTTGGACCACTCTCGGAGTCAGGGAGGATGGTGCACATCTGCGTGCTGGCACCTCTGACTCTGAGAGTGGTCCAAAGATACTTTACGTTGTCCCTTGTGCTGGCCAAGCTTTGCTGGCCTAACTGTGCCTGCCTAACTCCTGGTTAGGATTGCACCCTCAGTTGCTGGACAATAAGGAGACAGAGCTCTTGCCTTAATACATTCCTAAAAATAAGAAAAAGACAAGGATCAAAGAGAGAAAAACAGGTACCTGAAATCAAAGGCAAAATAAAATCTACTTAGACAGACCTAGTCTATCAGGCACGTACGCTGGCTTCAGTTCCTTGCTTACCACCTCGTCCAGAAATGCACAGCATCCAACTACATTCATCCAGCAACTGCTAGACTTAAAAAAAAATCCCCTCTCATCTCACCCATCTGCAGATTTAACCATCCACAGAGAAGAGCCATCCATCCACATTTAACCATCAGATTTGACCATCCATAGAGAGTTCACATGGGTGCCTCCGGAGGCCCCCTAGAATTACTTGCCTTGAGCTTCTGGAAGCCTCTCCTGGGTCATGCCGGGCCAGCAATTGATAACCTCAGAAAGCCTCTGGAAGCTTCTTCCAGTCAGACTTTTGAAAATCAGAAGTAGGTTCTGGAGGCTTCTAACATTCAAACCATCTGGGTTCACTCCTCTACTGAAAACAGCCCTCGGACAGCAAGAAGAGTCCATGGAACTCTGAAACGTGAAGCTAGGCTGAAGAACAAAGATACCAGCATGCTCTTCTGTCAGTTTCCCAGTTGAAGACAATGAGGTGTGTTGAGCCCAAGACAGGTACGCTGAGGTGCCTTTCAATGAAACCGCCAATAGGGTGCTTCCAACGTTGTGTCTTTTCCATGTTGTGTCATTTTGGCTTTTAAAGAAGCAAAGGGACACCTTTCTACACTCTAATGCTACAATGAAGCAAGAATAACAGGGCTTGGAGAAGTGGCAGTGGAACAAAATCAAGTCTGAACGGGACACTGAGAACCCTAAGGAAATGAAAGCTTCATGAACCAAAAATAGAAATAAAAAGGCAAATTCTAGGTTTACAGGCATGTTTTTAGTTGTCTACATTGAGGACATTCTGATGTAATCAGGTTAAAAGTCACATCCCAATATGTGTTCACATCTTCCTAAAAAGGGCACAGTCTTCCCTGTACAAAAGAATTCTCCGATTTTCGGATTCTTGGTATTTTGTATTATTTGCCTACCGAAAGAGCAATATCTATTGCCTGTGTGGGTAAGAAGAATGTGATTGCTTTCTAAAAAAGGAAAAGAGTCAGCCGTTTGAAAGAGCTCATTTTCGGTCTTTCATTTTTCAGGTATAGGACAAAGTCGTGAAAACATGAATATGCATGTCCAGATGCATGGCAGATGAGTGCAGTAATTTTATCCTCTAGGTTGTTCTGTTTAACTCTGTGCGATGTGACATATTGCCTGATTGCTTGGAAATTTCTTAGATGCTCAATAGTTGTCGTTAAATAAGAAACAGTACATATAAACATAATAATCCCTGGCTCAGAAGCATAGATACTACCAGCCTGATCCCAGGTTGTTTTACCACTGGTGCTGCTGCAGCCCCAGCACCGGTGGTGGGTGTTGCAAACTTGCCATAAGGCACGTTTGCGCCACCAGGAGAGAAAACAGCACTAGTGGAGAGACCTGAGCTGCCCTGTTGCCACCTCTGCTTGAGCCCTGGCCGTGGGTGGTAAGCGCTGAACAATGTGGGGGGTTAGGGGGCATGGGGAGGATGTGAGGGTGGCATTTCAGGGCAGAGGGTGGAGAGAGAGTGGAACAGGGGGGAGGAACAGGTCTGAGAGGGGGGGTTGAGCAGTGATGTCATCTCGTAATGAAGAACGGGAATGCTGGGTGGGACTTATGCGTGATTGGCTGCCCGTCCGTTCCGTTCCGCGGCTGCCCTGGTCTCGGCAGGGCGCCTGCTTGCCGGGGGGATGGGTGGGGGCGCGCCAGGTGCCTGGGCAAGCAGCGGTGGGGCGCGCCAACCGGTGGTAGCCCCCCCCCCGAGGCCAGGGAAGCCACGGAATGGAACGGACGGGCTGCCAATCACGCATAAGTCCTGCCCAGCATTCCCGTTCTTCATTACGAGATGACATCACTGGGGTGGACCCAGCATTGAGCAGGCTGGGAATTTACTTGGGGTAAGGGGATGAATGTATATCCATAACAGGATACTGCTCCTGTGGCTGTGGTGGAAGAGAGGGGTGATGCATCAAAAGAAGCCCACCCCCTACATTTATCAGCTTTTTTTCCAAGAAGAGGTAGTCTTGAGCTGAAACTAAGAATATTTAAGGAGATTGTTTAATTTACTTATTCATTTCTATCTCAGCATTTTTTATTTAGTTCCACATGTCAAGCAAAAAATATTTTTCTTAAAAAAATATACATAATTTGAAATAAAACAGATTCAACCATTCAGACTAATCAGAGAAAGATAAAAGTACAACACACCACCAGCAGATGCAAAGATCTTTCAGACAGCTCAGCTTCCCAATTTCCACTTCTTGCTGCCCAGTCTTATCCCTCGCTATGCTGAAGCATGCAGCCGTGTCATGGTGTTTCATGCTGCATGCCACGTTGGGGGAGGGGAGTCAATCAGGAGCCTTGCAAAAGGTGCGGGAAGTGTTTTCCCATCACCTCTGCATAGGAGTGTTAGTCTGGTTGCCTGGGCAACAAAGATGCATTCTTTCTTTCTCCTCTTTGATTTATCAGCAAGACAATGGGAGAACCTCATTTACCCTCAGCATTGTCTTTCTGTCACAAAGATCGCAATCCTAACCTTGCGCTCTGCCAGCACAGCGGCCCCTGTGCCAACTTAGAGCACAATCCTATGCATGTCTACTGGGAAGTAAGTCCCAGGACTTGCTCCAAAGAAGGTACACACTAAGCCTGCAATAGGATTGCAGGCTTAGTGTCACAATATGCTGTAAAGCATTTTGTGATGACTCAAGAGTAAGCTGCTCTGGTGGGAAGGCCTGCACTGTCCCATTGGTGCCAATTTTCCTATACCCTGTGGGTAAGGCCTAGGATATAGCAAATTTACGGAAATCCATGAAAATCTACAGCTTTCCAGGTGTGGTCAGGTCTTAGTACAAGAGGATTACGGAAAGATTTACCCAGTAATCCTTGGAACTCTTTGCCACAAGAAGTGGTGACAGCATCTAGCCTGAGTGCCAAGGGGATTGGACACATTTCTAGAAGGAAAATCCATCACAAGTTACAAACCATGATGGGTGTGTGCAACCTCCTGGTTTTAGTAAAAAGCTACCTCAGAATGCCAGGTGCAGGGGCAACAGGATGCCAATATCTTGTTGTCTTGTGTGCTCCCTGAGGCATCTGGTGGGCCACTGTGAGTTATACTGTGAGCCACTGTGAATCTGGACTAGATGGGCCTTTGGCCTGATCCAGTTTGTCGTGCAAACTACAGGTGAAGTTATATTGTGTTTACTTTTCACATTCATTTGTTTGAGGTAGTGGGCCTTGAATGCTTTTTTTGTATTTTGTAACTGCTTCTTTTGTTGCAAGGAAGTTTTTTCTCACTTCTGACAGAAAAGAAAGGTCATTCCAACTTAATGCCATACCTGTAAGAGTAACTTCTGTGAGATTGGGGAATGAAACAAGTTACTGTATACTCATGTTTCTTTGTAGATGGATATAAATATTTTGAAATTGCATGAAAAGAGTACTGCTAAAAATAAAGTCAGCTTATGCGATGACATGACAACTCAATTCATTGAAGTAGTCGAGCCGAAGACATCTTGCTTTTTCTGTAGCTTGTGATTTGGGCCTTCCAACTTGGATTCTATAATTTGGCTTTTTGAACAACAGCAGCAGCATCAACAACAACAAAATCTCACAAAATCCTCCTCTACTGAATGTCTTGCTGATTCAGGGCATCTAGAAATGCTTACTGTAATGAAACTAATTACTGGGAAATCCATGGTTCTTCCACAGCTGGGTTATTACCAAATAGTGAATATGTGCTCTGTTAAACCTGAGCTAAAATTAACATTACATTTTAAAAGCATTTTTTTTTATTCTGCTGTTTGTGTGTGTGTGTGCTTTTCTCTGGACTGCAGGACTCTTTTGCTCTCTGTCTGTTGAGCCCTGTGGATAGTGCTCTTTCATTGGATTGACTAGCAGGGAGAGAAAGAGGATGAAGCCCAGCAAATCTGTAATAGGGCAAAAATGCCACCCCATGCCAAAAGAAATGCCCCAGGGGCCCTTATCAGAGAAAGATTATTTCCCTGACATAAGGGGTTTGCCTGCTGCAGCCACTATCTCTTATCCTATTTGATCCAATGGAGAATTGCCATATTCAATTTTATACAACTCCATCAAACTGAATACGGGCAGAGAAAGAGGCAGCAGTCTTCGTCCCGCCCCCACCGCAAAAAACAAAGACTCTTGTGGGAGATGGATACAGTTTTCCTTCCCCTTCCTTGCTTTGAAAAGACCCTTGGCACATGTGAGTCCTTACTGTGTTTATTGGAGGTGCACAGGCAAAGAGTCTGTATCATGCAGATTTTAATACAGAAACACATTTAGGGCACAATCCTAACATAGAGTTAGGCCGGCACAGTTAGGCCAGCAGGGAGTCAGGGAGGGTGGCGCAGGTCCGTGTGCTGGCCTCTCTGACTCCAAGAGTGGTCCAAACATACTTTACGGTGTCCCTTGTACCAGCCAAACTTTGCTGGCCTAACTGTGCCAGCCTAGCTCCAGGTTCAGGATTGCGCCCTTAGTTTTGCCATGCTAAAAGCAGAGCTATTTTGATCAAATGTAGGGAACTCGATTTTTTCAAAAAGGAAGGATGACAACTTTTAAGGACCTGTATACAGTATTCAAAGTAATTATTTCTGTACCTCTCTTATCTGCAAATCCAGGTAATTGCATAATATTCATATTAATTTATGCATTTTCTCCCAATTATTTTAGTTAAAGTTGGTGAGTACCATAAAGAAAAACCAGCATAGCCTTATCTGATCCTTTGCTGATGCCAGAAAAGACTCACCTGTCTTCTGTTCTCCTTTCTGGGGCTCGGCAGAGTATGTTGCTCACAGCAGGATACTGTGTCCTCGCCTTTACGCTCTACGGCTCCGACAACAGGACATTTCAGATAGAACTTCTTGTGGCACTTTACAGACCGATGTAGCAAAGCAGACTATGCAAGCCTATACATGTTCACCCAGAAGTAAATCCCATTGTGTTCAGTGAGGCTTTTCCCCAGGAAAGTGTGTATAGGTTTGCAGCCTCCACTTTTGTAGGCAACAATCCGCTTCATCAGATGCATTTGATGAAGTCAGCTACGATCCACCAAAGGTTACGCTGCACTAGCAACCCAATCCTACCCTGGGCTGGTCGACAGCAAGCAGCTGTGCTGGCAAAGCCTCTGCTATGGAACGCTTTGCCACAGGAGGTGGTGGTGCTTTAATGTGCCAGAATATTCTGTTCTTTTTGCTGCTGTAAACTAAGGTAGCTACTTCCCTGGGATGCTGCTCCTCGCATACTTTATCTAGCCAGTGTATTAGAAGCAACAGGAGAAGCAGCAGCAGACAGCAGAGCTTGAAGTAAGGAGTTGAGAGGGGTTCCTCTGTCTCTGCCTGTACTTCCTTCTAGAAGGAGAAAATGAAGCAATCCTGTCCCTAACAGTCATGAAAGGGACAGCGCAATTAAATCCAATAAGTCTTGTTGCGCTGGTCCTGTTGTGCCCGCACTCTGCCTCCCTTGCGTTGGCCAAAGCCGGCTAGTGCAGGGGAAGAGCCATTTCGGGACAAGGGAGAGAGTGGGTGGGGGGAGGGCGGTTCTGGGACGGCTGTAGGTGGGCCACGCCCTAGAATCCTAAGCCCCGCATGGTCTCATCGGATTGGGCCTGCTTTTAGTGCATGAATGTGCCCTTGCCGTGGGGAAGCTCCAGCCTCCCCAAGCAGCGCTAGGATATGGCGCAGGCCCTTTGGCCTCGCCATTCCAGCTCTACTTAGGATTGCACTCTGAGGATCACTGTGCTGGTCTATTCTGTAGCACTGCTGCCACAATTGCTTGCAAGTGGAAGTGATGCAGGAGAAAGAGGTGACTCTTAGTGATTTACAGCGCAATCCTAAGTAAGGTTGACATAGTAAGTCTGACATAACAGGGCTGTATCCTAAACCCTGTTAGGAGGCAGCAGCAGCAATGTGCGGGATAAGGGGAGGTTTTCCCCTTGCACCCGTGTAAGCCCCGGTCGCCTCTGTGGGCCTGCTCAGAACAGCGCCTGCAGGCGCAGAGGAATGTGGACAGGAGCAGCTCGAATCAGGGCCACCCTGGCTGGGGATGGGCTTTAGGTTATGGCACTACAGCCGTCTTGCATCACAACCCCTGTCTCCTCCTACTGCGCTGCCCAGTTACACCCCCGGAACACCTCTGGTACGCCCTCGTGGAGACCCCACATTGACCAAGCGTCACCAATGCTTGACAGGCACAAGGCTGGTGCTACCGATGGTCGTGGCGGCACCCGAGCACTGGCACTGCTGCTTGCGCTGATCCAGCGCCAACACGGATGCGCTTGACGGCACATTCGTGACAGTGTTTGGCCGGCCCAAGAGCTTGGCCCAAGATCCAAGGCCGGCCCTTCGCAACAGGGGTATAGGGTTGCGCTCTTAGACTTGGATCAGAGCACTAATTGAAGCAACTAGATGGGTGGTGAGCTGGTGCTCCCCTCCCCTCCTTTTAGTTGGCCTCACATATAGGCTGGTTTTGATGAATGAGCCTAATGATGCTACAGATTTGCATGCCCCTCTTCATTTCCCTCGCTCCGGTGTGAATGGAGAAAAGTAAAATGTTTTGCTATCACCTTAGAACAAACCAAAGTTCTTATTACATAAGAACTCAGGGAACCATGGTTTGTTACCAGCTATAGTTAAAACAAACTAGAATATCAAACCACAGTTTGAGCTTAGTTTAATGTCCTGATTTGTTCTAACTATTGCTAGTTAGCAACCACAATTCCGTGAGTTATTATAATGAAAAAAGTCACTTTTCTCCTGTGGCATACAAGAAAAGAAGGGAAAGATAGGGTAAGCCTTGTCTCTGTTAGACTTATTCATGTAGAACTAAACAATTTAGCATTAAAATTTAACTGGGTCTCAGGAAATATTTGTTATTCCCTTACATCAAAATGGTTTATTTCTGTCTATGTTAGCTTTTTAAATTAATCAATATAATTGAACTAAATTTTGAAAAGGGTTGAACTTTGAATACTTTGAATAATCTCTTTTAATCACTGTGAACATTTTTTAAGGCCAGTGTGCAGTCAAGAGAAATTTCTCCATTACACACGTTTCAATGGAAAAAGAAAGATTACATGTGGCGAGGGATTTCTACAAAAATCACCAGCCAAATCAAATTCACTTTCAGTGAAATAAATAATAATTTATTATTCATGTAACGTGAGCTGCGTTTAGTCATTTTATAGATCAAATGGGGTTAGAGGCTGGAATCAAGAACGTTTTACAAAATAAAAATAGATATATCACTTGGCATAAGAGGAGAAAATCAACCTTTTAAATGTATGGCAGATTTAACCAAACCAGTGGTCTCCAAACCCACTCTTGCACCCAAGATTAGCATTCCAAGAGAGGTGCTGTGGTGGCAAAGCCTTACCATTCCATGCCACAGGCACAGTGCATCGTCCCCGAACTTCACACAGACTTGTGCTGGGCAGCCAGTTCTGCTGGGAAGTCGGGGCACAGAGCCTTCTGGGGCTACATGTATTGGAGGCGGCTGCCCAGCACCAGTCTGCATGAGGACTGGGGGCAAAGAGCAGTGGCTGCAGCGCAGAACTGTAAGGCTTTGCCACTGCTGTGCCATGCCCAGAAGGCTCATCCTTCAGAAGGCATTGGATCCAACCTGAGGGATCAGGAGTTTGGTGATTCCTGATCCACACAAATACTGTTATATTTCTGTAAAAAGCATAGGTTTGGCACAATCTGTGAAGAGTAGCTTTCCTTTCTATGTGCTGAAACACATTTCAGTAAGTCTTCACATCTAGATCCTTCTGTACCAGTGATGGCGAACCTTTTTGGCTCGGCGTGTCAAAACTTAGGCAAATGCTTAACTTGACTCTGCTGGCGTGTCAATCCCCTACCCAAACAAAAGAAAAACAAGTCTATATATTCATTTATTTAAACAAAAAATACAGTCCAATCAAGTGTGATGCTATGTATTATATAAAGAAACACTAAATAATTACAAAAATGACAAATGAGTACAACAAACTGAGTTTTTGTTAGGCATTGGTGAATGCTGGTGTGTCACCTAAAACATTGTGGTGTGTCACCTTTGATACGTGTGTCATAGGTTCGCCATCACTGTTCTATACACTGAAAATGTACTACCTGTTCTGATTTCATGTGCCTCCTCTATATCAGTTCATAAGCAGTACTGTATTCATATGGTGTTTTTCCTTATTTCTTTCTATGTGTATAATATACCAAACCAGTTGTGGCATCCTGGGGTTGGGATCAGTCCATGGATCAGCCGGGCTGGGCCTTCCCACAGGTGCAAAGGGTGGTTCCAGCGACGGGATCTACAAACGACCTGGGGGAACGCTGGGCGGGACGTAGGCGGGACATCCGGGTCATTGGCAGCCCGTCCGCGGCGATCCGCAACTGCCCTGGCCTCGGGGGGGGGGGCTCCTGCTCACTGCGGAGGACGTGTGAGGGTTGCGCCAGGTGCCTGGGCGAGCAGCGGGGGGGCGCGCTAACCGGGGGCAGCCCCCCAGGCCAGGATAGTTGCAGAACACTGTGGACAGGCAGCCAATCACGCGGAAGCCCCGCAGAAGTCCCACCCAGCGTTCCCCCAGGTCATTTGTAGATCCCGTCGCTGGTGGTTCCCTGGGCCTTCCCACAGGACTGGAGGCAGTTCCCCTGGCAGGCCAGTCGGCCTCAGTTAAGGCATGGGGAAAGTGGATTCTGTCACATGCTTTCTTTGCTCAATTGCGCTCTCAGTGCCTTGTCTCAGAGGCAGACAAGTGTCCCCTCTTGCCTGCAGCCTCACCACTACTGCCTTTCCTCAGGGGCTGCTCCTGGGCTGAAAGGAGAGCCCTGCCCCTGTGCCTCCGCCCCACCCTTGAAAAGGCCTGCACCATCCCCAGACTTCCCCCCTTGATCCCATCAAGGCCTCCCTGCCGGCCGTATCCTTCAACCAACCCTCTTATCTTCCAAGGCCGCCAGTGGGTCCCAGGACTGGGCTTGGTCTTTCCCCCAGAGGCATTTGAAACTAGCCCTCGGCCTGTCCCTCCCCGGCCAGTGTGCCACTTGGGCCACCGGCCAAGGCTGCATAGACCATGCCCTGCCTGCTGATTATGACACGCTTAATGTGCTCTGCCAGGGCAGCTGCTGTATCCCTAGATGCCCGCTGGGCTGGCACCCAAGCAGGTGCAACTGTGCCTCCAGGGCCCCACTCACCACATGTAGTACCGTTCGCCGGGTGGGCCTCACTGCGACTGACCCCACTCTTGGTGCAGTGGTGCAGTGGTGGAGGCAGGTAGGCCTCTTGAGTCGAGCGCCAAACGACCGGCAAAGGGGCCAACGCGGCACCACCTGAGACCCTCACTGGCAGCGGCATGCCAGTTGCCATTTCTTTGGGGCCTAGAGCACTCCCCTGGTCCTAGTCCTCCTCAGCATCCCCAGGTATGTTGGGCACCTGTCCAGGGCTCAGACATCAGTATTAGCTCTTTAAGGGCACAATTCTAACTTACTCAGGATCAGGCAGGCCGGCAGACCTGCAATGCATCCTAACACAAGTTAGCACTGCACTGGAGGGTACCCTTACCCTGGGGTAAGCCCCAGCTGGGACAACAGGGCTCCTTGGATCTGCACCCGTTTAGCAGGCACAAATCCAAGTGCCCTGTCACGTCCTGAACCAGGGCCGCATGGCCCGAGAACGGGCGTTAGCTCCACCCCTTTCCTGGCTGCTCTGCCCACAGGCGCTCCCTCCCTCCCTCTGTCCCCTGCCTCCCCCCCATACCCCCGGGCTGGCCATAGACTGGGATCAACTTACCTAACGGTCCTGCTGGCGTTACTGGGCCAATGTGTTCTCTGTGTCAGCCCAGCAACTCTTGTACCTAACGCGGGTCTTGGATTGCTCTGCCCAATGAATATTTTTCTAATACTTTTGTCTAAATGGACAAAATAGCATAGTGCAAAAAATGTTTCTTTTCAAAACCTGTATTTTCCTTTTATTTCCAAAACCACTCCTTTTATTATGAGGCACCTGCAGAATTGTTCTTTTTTCCTTGTTAATGTATTCTTGCAATTTCTTTTGTCATCACTTTATGATCTTACATGGCAGAAAAACCAGAAGAGAATCGCTTAGCAAAAAAGAAAGAAAAGAAAAAAAGACATATGGAAATCATGTATTTGTAAATTTTTGGACACTCCTCAAAATCCAAGTAGCAAAATTTAAAATAGAGGTTTTTAAATGGGCAAATTGAGACTGCCTCATGTTCTGGGTTTCCCGTTAGCCAAAGCACAACGTGTTGCGGGTTTTTGATTTACAGTTTCAAATAGGCTTCAAAATATAATAGAACATCTTTAATTAAATCCCAAAAATTCACATTCAGGGATAAATAATAATCCATCAGCTATTTCATTCTCTTACAGTACCCAAGAGGACTTGACAGTCTTAATCACTTCAGCCATTTATACCTTCATTTTAGCTCTATTTCAGTCAAGCCATTTAGCGGAGTTTATCTAAATTACAGTATCTTTTTTTATCACACGTCTGGAGCTGTAACACCGAAACTAATTTCTGGTGCAAAATGGAAATATCTCAGAAGCACAGGCATCAGTAGCAGAGGTGCATTAGAATGAAAAGTTACCTGTCACTAAAGCTGATATTTGTCTCTGTAATGAGCTGAACCAGTCAGAGAATGTGGCTATAATAAAATTAGGAGCCACCAGTAGCACAACAGAATGCTAAGCATAAAGGAACATGACATTTCTTTTCAAGACTAGTACAGTGTTTTCACGTGGTAAGCCGGGGCCATTTCATTAGTCTCTCTAAAATGCCCTGTACTGTGCACTTTCAGTAGATGACATGCTGTACTAAGAACAGTGGCGCAACCCTTATGAATGGCTTCTTTTATCTCACTTCAAACAGGGCAGAGTCAAAGTTCACTGCCTCCTCAACAGGGCAGGGTGAGGATGTGCCTGTGTGATCAGGGAATGTGCGATACTGAGCCCAGTGTGTTATTGTAGAGAATTCTGGGGCACACATTTGCTTTGTACAGGAGCTTACGATGCCAGAAACAGCCTCACAGCCCCAATATCCACAATATCTGGCTTTCAGGGCAAACACTGATAGGACACACTATCAATTTGCATTGACAACTGGAACATGAGTGCCCAGAACCTCACACTGCTTAAGGCAAGTGAATGTGAATTGTGCAGTCGCAAGAAACTGCCTAGTCCAGTGGTTCTCAAACCTTTTAGACCAGGACCTCCTTCTCAGAATGGCACTCATGTCGGGACCCACCAGAAGTGTTGTCATGGCCAGAACTGACATCATCAAGCAGGAAGTGCCGTCATTGTGACATAATCAAATTATACTCCTGGAATTCAAAACTGGCCTATCTTGGACTGCCGCAATTGCCCAACCATGAAACATCCCTGACAGAAAGCAAGATTAGGACAAAATATTATGTAAAAGCATAATGAGTAGATACGTATTGGATTGCATTGTTAGTCTCATTATTCCTCAAGTTCAAATAAATATGTTTTAATTTTTTCACGAAGACTTTGCTGTCGATCAGCTGATAAATTTTTTTTCATCTTTGAAAAGCTTTGTTTTTTAAAAAAAATAATGCAGCACCTTTAGGAAACAGTTCAAAGGACAGGTCTTTAATATTTTCCATGAAGCAGGTGGTGAAATGTTTTTAACGCTTACGTATTTAGCTCACTCATTAAATTTTACGCTGCGCATATGCATGTGCTTCCAGTGGTGCTATTAAAATTTATGCTGTATTTTACATTTTCTGTTTTGTGCATCTGCCTCTTGTCAGCTGTATACAAATACAAGAAAGAAGAGCCAACAGCAGGGCAATTGTAGCCTCTGCAGCTAATGACCAATTCAGGGGAAAGTCGTTTCTGGAAAAAAAAACGCTGAAATGTGAGTGCTGATGTCAGAGATAGCAGTGGGAGCTTGATGAAGTGGGTCTGTGGCTTTTTTATCACACACACACAGAGTGATGTGGACAACTTACTATGTTCCTGTAGGCTTACTTTCGGAAGCCTGCATAGTTAACACCATAGCAGACAGAGCTTGGGTGAAAAATGAATGTTAGCTAATGTTGCCACTCCATAGCTCTGCCTAGGCATTTTTCTTTAAAATGTGTGCAGCCATTTTATTCAAAATACAGTGTTTTCTTCTTCACAAAATGTTCTTTACAATGTATGCCCTGCTGAACCTCAGTAGCAATTAACTAGAAAACAGTATAGCAGATTGACTTCTGAATTGTTAAGCTATTAACGTTTTAGTATTAAAAACCAGAATTGGAAATCCATCACTGATCTTGAGTCCAAGTTAAGTCATGAGTTTCTGCCCCACACAACTCGACTCATGCACAAGTCCTAGTGCGTGCCCATGGTGACTCGACTCGTGGAAATTCACAAGTCACTTTCTCGAGTTGATTTGTTTTTGACATCACTTCCGGGGGCGGGGTGCTGCCAGGACAAATGTCACAGCTTTGGTGCACCTGTCCCCTGAAGCTAGGATGAGGCACGCAGAAGCCCCAGGCTCAGAGTTATGCAAAAGTGTTATGCATCACAAAAACCCAGTGAATTGCTAAAATAAATAAACCAGTGCCTTTCCAAAAGTGTTATGGTCATAGAATGATCCTGGCCAACATCTAAGTTGATATCCCAACAATTAAAGGTACCTACATAGCTAGTTGGACTTAGGTTACTGGATCCATAGCCAGCGCCCAGTTAACCTTTCGACTAGCCTCCTGAGGTGCTTTGGCTTTATGTTCCTTAAACAGTGACTCCTGTTTTATGCAATAATAATGCAACAAGAATGCAAAATTGGGTGGGGGGAGTTTTGAAATTGAGAGACATTGCAGAAGAAGTTAGTGATATTTCATAGCAAAGTTATGCAAAGAAGGAAAAAAAAATCAAAAGACTGGCTGAATTAGTGCAAGCCTACTGGCTTCCTTAAGAATCTCTTTGGGTCCCAGCCTAAATATGTTGTGCCTTTTAGACATGCTGCTATGCCAAAAATAAAACAAATCTAACTATCCTTTGATGACTGTACATCAAAATGTCTTCCAACAGGGTCCAACAGTCCGTCCTCATTTTGTATGTGCCACTTATTTTTATCTTTCTACTTCCCCTTCTGTCTCCTCATTAGTAATGTCTATTTATTTACCGGTGATGCTTGATGATTCTTCCTGGGAGTCATTCAGTTTAACACATTTGCTGTTATTTCTGCTCCAAGCTCAAATAAAATAGGCAATATTAGAGCCACTGACGTAACATCCTTCTAACCAACCAGATGAGGAGTTGTCACACTGATCCTGTTTGTTATAGCAGCTGGAGTAGTACTCACATCTCCATGATAAATCTCTGTAGCCATTTGTGCTCTGTGTTGCTGTTTCACACCACACACTCCAGAACTAGTGGAAACTGGCATTCCGTCTCTCCGTCTCCAGATCAGATAGAGCACCTGCGTGTCCTTGAGGTGGTCAGCTTCCCAGCTTGTTAGTGCAACCTGCTACACAGTAGCTGAACTCCCTTTAGATAGTGTAACACAAGCAGGCAATGTTTCTCACGGGAAGCGCTGGCTAGCAAACATCCACTTTCACATGAGATCATGATGTTCAAAGGGGCACCCCATTGGTTAACATGGGGCACAAGGGTCTTCAGGTATCCACCTACCAGATATGCTCTGGCTACACCCCTTTGTTCCTATATACCTTATATTTTTTACTGTGTGCAAAAAAAGAGACTGAGACTGAGACTGAGACTGTAACTGAGAATGTAACAACATGCGTTGAAAAGCCGCTTGTACGCGGCAAGCCTTCGCCGGCTTTCGCTGACCGGCAAATAGAACTTCTCACTTTCTAACTATCGCTACTGTAACCAATAAAAGACTTTGTTATTGAAATGTAGCGATCGCTTCGTTCCTCCGCTCCGATCGCGCTAGGCAAGCGCTGAATGGGTCCACAAGCCCCCAACTCTGCTATAAACACTCCAAATAAACAACACTCTGTGTACTGGTTGTCTCTTACTTGTTCCAGTATTCCTATATGTCCCAATCTACCTGGTAGCGCAATCCTAGTGCGCCCCTTGTGTCGACGCGACGTCATCGTGTCAACGCAAGGGGCGGAGCGCTGAGCAGCACCCCTGCATCAGCGCTCCAACTGTGAAGCCGATGCTGGTCGCAGCGTCGGCTTCAGAGCACTGACAGAGAGCCTCCCTTGTGCCGACTGAAGATGGTCAGCACAAGGGATTCTCTGTCCCATTTCGGGACAGAGATTGGTGGGAGGGGAGAGGCGGGAGACAGGACTTGGGCGGGCTTGGGAGATGGTCATACGGCCACATCCTAAGCCCATCAGTGAGACTGCGCGGCCCCGATTTGGGCCGCGTGGTCTCCTCAGATCTGCGCCTGCTAAAGCGCCTGAGGAGCACATAGGGGAGGCTGGAGCCTCCCCTATGGTAAGGGAGCGCACGCTCCTTTGCCACGGGGAGGCTCCAGCTCATCCTGAGCAGCGCTGGATTTGGCGCTGGCCAGCCAGCCTCGCTAATCCAGCGCTGTTTAGGGTTGCGCCCTAAAATTCTCATAATTGTGTTGCTCATGCAAAATATTCACAGCTGCCTGGGACATGTAGTTTGAACAAAGATGGGGAAAACATAATGCCATTATAATGGACTTCAATGTGGGAACTCTATTTGATCACAACCAACAATTTCCAGTTGCCATGCGGGGCACCACAAGTGCTTTTCTTTGTGAGTGGGGGCCCCTGCAGGATTTCTCCACATTGGGCCCCACCCTGCCAAGGAAGGAGGTGTGACAGGCCAGAAAATGGGGGATAAGATCCAGCATGTGCCTGGGCTGCCAAGATCCACCCCCTCCAGCCTGCTCCAGCCCTCCCCACTCCATCGCATGGAATGCCCCCAAATCTCCCCTCCCCGCCACTGACTTACCTACATCACCGCAGTTTCTAGGAGCCGGGCTGTTTGTGCTAGCAGCCTGGAAGCACATGGTGGTGTTCTGGCTATCACATCGGCACAAAGGGCCTTTGGTTCCAGACCAGTTTCAGGGGTCGTGTTCCAGCAGCCCAAGGCTCAGTTTGGATTGGGCTGAAAAAGTCGCATTTTGTGTGCAGTTTCTGTTTATCTTCCTTTCCTGGCGGTGCCAGAGGAAACACAATGGATTGAGTTATATTGATACTTGAAATGTATTTGAAGACAGCTTCTCAAAAAGTATTAAAGCAGCTTTGCTATTCATTAGAGCAAAAAGCAGCCGTTCTATATACGACACCTAGCCTTGCAAAACCATAAACATATTTAATGTTTCTACCCTTCGGCGGAGCCACAGGGTTTTACTGTGAGGTTTCATTTTAATTTCATAAAAAGAAAGATCCTTAGAGACAGCTGCAAAGTTGGGTAAAAAAAATTGCCCTTCAGCAAATCTTCATATTACGCGATTCATTTCAAAATCAATATGGCACTTCTACAAACTGAAGTGCCAAGCTGTGCAACACAATTTGAAGGAACTCTTAGCTGTACTGTTACAATAAGCGCATTTTCTCTTATACTATCAGGGCTTGACTTCATCACCAAATTTGTTTAAGTTGTATTTAATTAACAGATAATGGCTTCAACTTGCAATCTATTAAATTAATGAAAAAGTGTTTCCACCAAAAATGCTGGGCTTGGTTTTGCTAATTTTAGAGCACAGTCCTAGGCATGTTTAATCAGAAGTCAGCCCTACTGAGTTAAAGAGGTTTATTCCCAGCTAAGAGTGCATAGTGGGGGAAGGAGGAGAACTCCAGGACTTCTTCTCTAGCAGGAACAGTGATATCATCAGCAAGAGCACTCAGGTGTTTCCTTTGAACCCTTTTAAAAAGTGCTTAGCTAGGAGGAAGCATCAAGCTCAACAGGAGGTAAATTACAGCATTTGCCTAGTACCATCTGTTCATGTCTTGGCCATCATGTTTCCCAAAGACCACCTGGGAGACAGAACGTACTAGCTCATGTTACATTAGGGCTACAATCCTATGCATACGTACATGGAAATAGACCTTCCTGAACACATCAAGACTGACTTCTGAGTAAGCTAGGGACTTACTGGGCTAGCACCTTACTTTTCTTTTTTATGATTTGGGATTTTTTAAATCCATTTTTTATTTTTTATATATTTGTTTTAAAATTATAACAATCCACTCCAAGAGGATTGTCATCAGCTAGATCAGCTAAATCAGTTATTATTAGCTAGATCAGTGGTTCCCAAACTCCTCCAAGAGAGTTGGGAGCCACGTAAGTAGTTTGAAATTGCAAACTGGAAGTGGTTGCAATTGCATTGTAAATCTGTTCCGAGGCTTGAGGAGCCCTGCAGGGGGGG
Source organism: Lerista edwardsae (assembly GCA_029204185.1). NCBI lineage: Eukaryota > Metazoa > Chordata > Lepidosauria > Squamata > Scincidae > Lerista > Lerista edwardsae. The sequence goes on from JAJKFI010000001.1 coordinate 12,045,607, forward strand.
GTCCCTAGGACTCCCTACCAGCGGTGTTATGCTGCCAGAACGCTGGGTGGGACATCCAGGTGATCGACAGCCTGCCCGTTGCGTTCCGCGGCATTACGCCGTTGGCGTAATGTATGCGAGCGGCGTAATTGGTTATGCAAACGGCGTAACGCTCTGGAATGCGACGGGCAGGCTGTCGATCACCCGGATGTCCCGCCCAGCGTTCCGACAGCATAACACCGCTGCTCCCTACGCTCCCCAGACACCACTGCCTTGGGTAAGTAAAAAATGAGCCCCTCTGCCCAAGGCAGCAGTGTGACCCTCAGGATTGTGCTGCAGCTTTTTTCCTCTCCCTGCCCCTTAAAGGGGCATAGTCCAGTGCCTCCCAGTTAGTGGATCACGGCCCACCACTTTGGGAACCACTGAGCTAGATCTCTAAGGGCACAATCCTAACCAACTTTCCAGCACTGGGGTAGGGGCAATTCAGCTCTGAGGTCATGGAACAAATATTATCTTACCTTGAGGAGGCCTCTGTGACTACTACCCCACTGCAGAATGCAGAACGTACCCCATTGGCTATGTCAGTGCGGGAAAGTTGGTTAGGATTGCGCCCTAAAAGACGTACACCCAGTTTCAAAGCAGGAATAAGTAGCTGGAGAATAAAACAGTCTAAAGTGAAATTTAATATTGCCTTCTGGGTGCAGCCTTACACAGAAGCGGGGCAAGATCCTGTCTTACTTTTCCCAGTCTGACACACACCCTAAGGCTCTGTAGACATCCTGTACACTGGCTAAATAGCTGGTATAGATCCAAAAGGACTCATGGGTGGCCTGGAGGTTTATGGGGAGGTAAGTAGAAATGATTTTTACTAACTTGTCCTGGGCTCTCTGTTCACCACACGCACACACGCACACGCACACGCGCGCACACACACACACACACACACACACACAGAGGCAGTGTGTGCTCCATTGACACAGCTGCATCATCCCAAGCGGTGCTGGCACAGCGGGCTGGCGGGCCTGCGCCATATCCAGCGCAGCTTGGGAGCAGGCTGGAGGCAAGGGGACGTCCGTCCCTTTGTCCAGGGTAGGTTCCAGCTGTGCCTGTGGGCTGCTTGGGTCTCCGCCTGCTATATAGCGGGCGCAGGTCTGAGCACACCATGCGGCCTGGGAATGGGCATTTGGATGGGGCCTAGGACTCCAGGTCCCATCCCCATCCCCGGTCCGTCCCCCAGAACCCCTCCCCCTGCCCCATTCCACCTTCCTTGCAGCCTTCCCCCCACCCAGATTAACCCCTGTGCAGTTGAACTCGGCTGGCACAGAAGCAGCCTACCTGCGGCGTCCTCCGGGGCTACCGGGCCAACACAACTGCTTGCGTCAGCCCTGTGCACCTCCCGCTGGCGCAAAAGTGCTTTGTGGCACTTTTACAACATCACTGATCCAGCACAAACAGCCTGCATCGGCTCCGGGGGGGGCAGTTGGATTGCACCCTAAAAACGCTCTAATGTACATTTCTGGAGAAGACGTAGCATGCTTCATAACATGCTTGGCATGATGTGATTCATCTGCCTTTCTGCTTCGCATCAGCTGTAAACATTCTATTTTAGCTGTAGAATGACCCATTTCTTTCTTTGATGATATTATGTTTTAGTCACCTGGGATTGTCCTGTGGAGGCCAACAATCGAAGTTGCTTCTGCCTCAGTGGCTAGATTTTCCAACGAACGGTTACATTCACTTCTGCCTACTTTTTTGTATTCTGTTTCCCTATACAATGGGTCTTATACATGCGTTTTCATATCAATATGTTTCTTTCTTCAGCAAGTTCTTGCTATATTTTGATATCCAACTGTGTCTTCTGCCATCTGAGTCACATTAAAACACTGTGCAAGCTTTCTCTGTTGTTGTTAAATATGCAGCCTGTGTCTTATCTTGTTCTTCTGACAGACCTCAAACACATTCTTCTTTTCAATGGTTTTGCATTATACTTTTTAATATCAGTGTTGTACTGTCACTGGTCTTCGCATCATCCTGAGCTCTGAAACGTATAGCCTAATCCTGGAGATTCCTTATTGTGCTGGGATGAGCATTCCAGTTCATTCCACGTACGTTCCGGCTGTCATGAAAAGCAGCATGCTGGAGTTGGCAGCTGCCGGAAGTGGGGAGTGGTTGGCTCAGTCCGGCAATGGGCACCTGGTACCCACTGCTCCAGGTGGGATCATGTCGAGGGTGGGAGGGCGACAGGAGGTGGAAAGCAGGCAGGGATGAGGGTGGATCAGGCCTAGGGTCAGTTTGGCAGTAGCGGCCCTGACACACCCTAACTTGCTTCCCGGGCCCAATCCACCTTCACAGGTCCACACCAACCTGCACCAGTGATATTGAGTTGATCCACTGGGCCAGCAGGGCCGTAGCCCAGGGGAACAGAGCAAATGTTACCATTACCTGAGGAGGCCTCCATAGGCCAAAAACTCCTGCAGGAGGCAGCAGACATCACATTGACGCAGCTGCATTGCCACATGGGGAGTGGGAGTGGGCTGTTAGGGTGCCTGAGTGATGCCCCTGTTAGACTTCAGTCTTAAACTCTATTGAATGAAGTGAGACTTACTGTAGTGAGTAAACATGCACTGCTTGGCATCCATAGTTAGACAAGGAATAAACAGAGCAAAATATAAACCCAATCCTATAGTCCCTCCCCTCATTGATGCAGCACCACCAAAATGGTTACCACAGCATCCTGAAGTGAAGGGGGCAGTTCAGGAGGTTTCCTCTGGGTAAGGGAACAACCTTTCCCTTGCCCAGGAGTAAGCCTCAATGGTGGTGGTGGGGTGGCTCCTGTGACCGTGTTCACAGAATGGCTGCTGATGAAGCTCAGAGAGAGGGAGAGAGACTAAGAGCGCAATCCTAAACTGGAGTTAGACTGGGTCAGTTAGGCCAGCAAAGTTTGGCCACCAGGGCCACCACCGTCAGCACATTTGGACCACTCTCGGAGTCAGGGAGGATGGCTCACGTCTGTGTGCTGGCCTCTCTGACTCCGAGAGTGGTCCAGGCATACTTTACGGTGGCCCTTGTGCTGGCCAAATTTTGCTGGCTTAGTTTATGCTGGCCTAACTCAGTTTAGGGTTGCGCCCTGATTTGGGGCACTGTGAATTTAATCATATTAATAGCACTTCGTTAATTTCTTATTGATCATATTTTTATTTTAAGCAAAAATCCTCTATCCCTATAATCTTTTCTACATCTACTGGGAGCATAAAAGGATTCTCACAGATTCCTACCTATATTGTCCCCCCCGTGGATAGGAAAGCAGCTGAGGGAGGCATTTTGAGCTCAAAAATGACCATCAAAAAGGGGATGGGGAAAGAGAGCATTTAAGTATGGAAGGTGTAAGACATTTCTATTCTGCACTTTTCTATCCTTCTGGGAAGGATCTCAAGATGGCTAACACCACAAAAAGGTAATACAATCACAAAAATACAATACTGGGCCCAAGCCTATCCTACTTTCCGGTGCTGATGCAGTCATGCCAGTGGGGCATACGCTGCATCCTTGGGTGGAGAAGCAGTCGCAGGGGCCTCCTCAAGGTAAGGGACCATTTGTTCCCTCACCTCGGGGCTGCACTGCGGCTGCACCAGTGCTGGAAAGCTGGATAGGATTGGTCCCAAGATACTATAAATCAGGTGTGACAGCAATGTAGCCAATTAATACCCACGCGTGCACACACACACACACACACACACACACACACACACACACACACACAC
>JAJKFI010000001.1:12049356-12087573 GCA_029204185.1 Lerista edwardsae
CACACACACACACACACACACACACACACACACACACACACACACACACTCACCACCAAAACTGATTGGGGAAAGTCAACTTTGAAAAGGGTCTTAAGTTGGCATGGGAAACTGAATTAGTGAGAGAACCAACTTCATCTTCTTGCAGGAGGGAGTTCTATAGTCTGAGTGCCACCTCAGAGAAAGCTCTTGCACATTTTGCTGCCAGAAGGGTCCTCCCTGATGTCTCAGGGCACAATCCTATGTAGTGCTAGAATGGCGAGGCCAACTTGGTAGCGCCATACCCAACGCTGCATAGGAGGGGCTGGAGCCCTCCACCAATGGCAAGGGCGTGTTCAGTCCCTTACTGTAGGGGAGGCTCTAGCTTCCCCTATGTGCTTCTCGGATCTGCGCCCACTGAAGAGCAGGCGCAGATCCGAGAAGACCGTGTGGCCCGAATCGGGGTCTTGTAGATGGGCTTAGGATGTGGCTATATGGCCACCTCAAAAGCCCACCCCAGTCCCACCCCGCCACCCCCTCTCCCTCCAATCCTGTCCCAATATAGGACAGAGCCTCCCTTGCACTGACCGTCTTCGCTCTCCATTCCCGCCCTTTAGCGCCAACGTGGGGGGTGCCGCTCCCCCCACGTTGGTGCTAAGCATGTAGCTTCGATGCAACAATGTTGTGTTGAAGCTACGCACAATCTCGGATTGCGCTGTCATTGATAGGGCATTTTCATGTTAGAGAAGATGGTCCTTCATATACTCTGATCCCAGGCCATTGAGGCTTCAAAGGCTAAATCAGTGCCTTGAATTGCATTTGGAGATGTATTGGCAACCAGTGCAGGCAGAACAACAGAGATGTGATATGTGCTACACACCTGGTCAGAAGTTGTACAGCAGCATTCTACACAAGCTGAAGTCACCAAATGGCCACCCTATGTAAGCAGCATTGCAGAAGTCCAACCAAACTACAATGCATGGACCAGCATAGCTTGACCTGCTTCACCCAGGACTGGATGCAGGAACATCAACCTGGACCCTAAGTGAGACCTAGGGGCGCAATCCTAACCTATGCCCCAGCATAAGGGGCACCATAAAGTATATTTGGACCACTCTCAGAGTCAGGGGGATGGCGCACATCTGTGTGCCGGCCTCTCTGACTCCGAGAGTGGTCCAAACGATGGCCCTTGTGCCAGCCAAACTTTGCTGGCCTAACTGTGCCAGCCTAACTCCAGGTTAGGATTGTGCCCTAAGTCATCTAGGTGCAAAACTGGATCTGGAAGTATTTCAAACTGTGAATCTAATCTTCCAAAGGGAGTGCAATCCTTTCCAGAACAGGCTGACAAACTGTAGCCCACATGCTGTACAGTTAAGCAAAGTGTTACCTATGAACTATGCACTTCGGGCTAGACCTTGACATATGGATTGCATGCACACCAAATGTGCATTTCAGTGTATTGATTTGTGCCACTAACCTCTGCTTCAGTGGCATTCCTCATTTGTCTAAGCAACTGATTGTTTCTTCAGCACTTCTAGTATTTATTGATCTGGGGAAAGAACTTATTGAACCTTGTTATTCTTTTCCCAATATACTACCTCACCAGTATGAAGTTATTTGACAGGTAGCCATTAACAAAAATTGCTTGTGTGTGCTTTCACATGGGGGATGGGAGTACAGAACTAGAAAATATAACTGAAATAATGCTTTCTGCTGACATTAACATGTGGGTTAGAAGCTGGAAGATCAAAGGAAGAAGGGGGGGGCATTTCTTGTGCACACTTATGGCTCCCCTGGTGCATTCACTGAAGCTTGAATGCTTGATAAATGTACTGCAGATACTTTGCTTCCTGAGTTGCTTAGAAATTTTCCAATATTATTGCTCCAACACCAAATAACTTCATATTTATTTACACTAACTAAACCATGTGTCCTGCTGAGGATGATGCTCAATCAAACCAAAATGAAAACTCTTTTTACATTTCACCGTTAGCAAAGAACAGCAAAAAAGCAGAAAGTAAGTTGCACGTTACACAACTTAGTGCTCATCCAGTTGTCAAAAGTCAAGGCTTACAAATGTTACCATTTGTAAGCCTTGACTTTGTTATAACTAACCACAACCCAACCAGCAACCCAGATGCTGAGGATTGTGCCACTGTAAGGAGTGACGCCCAGATGCCAGGATTTTTCTGGTATCTGGATCAAAAATGGTCTCTCAGAGAAGGAAGCATTGCTAGACATTTGCTCTCTTGCCTATTCCCTGCTTGAATCAAACAGGAGTACTAAACTAACCTCTGATCCATGCTAGCGGAGAAAATGGATTTTTTCCAAAAGAAAAACAAAACATATCTCCCCATCTCTAATGAGACCCTCATTTAATAATAATCATGTACACAAGAGCAATGAAGAGTTAATTCTGCAGATTGTCAATTGACTAGTGACAAGAAGTTTAGGATCTGAGATTCTTTATAAAAGGAAAACATGTATTTTCCAAACACTGCTGTTCAGAGAAGAAATTATCATTTTTATTGAAAAGAACCAGACTCTATATGCAAATTAGAAGCAATGGTAGGAAGATGCTTCAGAAGACAAGAATGGAAATTGCTAGTCAAAATACTATTAGAAATTCTCACAAGAGGATTAAATTCCGGTACTTCTAATTTTTGACCCTAATCTCATTTTTTCTGTCATCCAAGTTAAACATATCGTATGATTATGACAAGCTGTTTCCCAAAGTCCAAATTTTCAGTGCTGATTCTAATACAACAATGACCCCACAAGGCATACAATTAAATAAATCAGTGACACAACACAGATTGTTGATGATTGTGCTTGGAGCAGAATCTACATTTCAAAAGGGACCCTTCAAGAGTTACAGTCACCAGTCCACAATTTTCACTGAAGTTCTAGAACGTAGATATGATTTATCTATTGATGTATCATTGTTGTATCTCTTTTTCCTTTTCAGTACATATATCATTAGTTGTTTCAACACAACTGTCTTAAAAAATTGAGCTGTGGTGGAATGAGTGTCAGCGTTCTGTGGACTGCTAGACAGCCTGGCTCTAGATCCCGCCCACACTTCCCTTGGCACAGCCTGAGATTAGCTGGTTGCCTTGAGAGCCGGGTCAGAACTTTCTTCTATTCGCCTGATTGGCCTTGATGGGCAGTTTTTTCACCTCCGCCAGACTCAAACCTCCATTGTTTAAGGTGGTCCACTTTTGCCGTTTTGGTCACTTTGGGCAGATTTGAGGAAGAGTGGGGAATGCACCCTTAGGTCAGCTAAGTCAATGGAGCACTAACTACCACTCCTCAGAGGCTTGCCAGCTTGGGAAGGCTGGCTGGTGAGCCCTCTGGCAAAAGCTCCCTCAAAGCCTTTCTGGCTTGGGGGTGCAGTCCAGCTGTCTTGCCCCTTCAGGATTAGCATAGAGAAGCTTGGGCTGTCCAGTGATGGGCTACAGCTTTAAGTCAGGGAGGTAATGCCTATCGTGGGGAATAAATGGTCATTTCCTGTCTCCTCTAAATTAGGGGGATTTCAGGCCTTCCTGCTGCAGTTTTCCTTTCTGTAATTGGTTTTCAAGAATGTGGCACAGTTTAACCCAAGACTTTGTCTTGTGTGATTACTGGGTCAGGGTGGTGGTGGTGGTGTATGAACAAGTATACTGGCTCTAATGATGCCCATGGCGGCCTGAGGTAGTATCATATTGGCATACTGTAGCCTGACCAAGGTGTACTTAGTATCTCTGTGTCACGTTCACTCCCCTTGGCAGGAGTGGATGTGAAAGGGGAGGGGCAGCGAAGGGGTCCGTCAAGGACATGGGTGAGTGCACTGCCAGGGGGACAAAGGGACTAACATAAAGGCTTTTATTCTGGGTACATGACCATTGGTAGGAGCGTGTCCGCTCCAGGTCCTTCACTGGACGGAAGGCAATCCAGTCCCTTACACAAGAGAAAAAGAAAGGCATGCATGCCTCAGCCAACAAAAGAGGCCCTTGGAGAAAGACAGAGGCGAGACCCCGCCTCATTTTTCAGTTTGCTGGATCAGCTGGGTCCCAATAGCCTTGTTCAACATCTGATGTTGAGGTGGGGGCTTGCACGGTCCCTCCCTGAAGGCACTGCTGTCCCACTCCTTCTCCGAAGGGAGCTTTATGTTCCAGAGCTCACTCCGATGGCACACCCCAGAGGTCGGGTGTCCCATCAGCCCCAACTCCAGCCAAGCCCTCATGGGGTTGCAGGTGTGTCTTCGGTGGCCTGACAATCCCACTGGTGTGCCCCTCCTGACAGCATCATGCTGTGTGGGTAAGTGATCCATTCCCCCTCCTCCCTGCACAAGGGATGGGCCTTCCTTTTATCCCTGCTGGAGCCAGGCTCATCAGCTGGGGTATGAGCCACACCTGGAGCCAGTCCACCGTGCCTGACACGCCATGCTGGGTCCCTTGCCTGACACTCTGTTGAAAGACTCCAGTTGGACAGCTGAATGTACCAGGCTACATGATGGCATCCCACATAACCTACAGATCAAACCTGCTGCCTTATTGTTGCTTTCCCTGTCCACATTCATTCACTTATACTTGAACTTGTGTTCAAGAGATCCTTTCTTCCTGTGTAACTCTTGTCAATTGTTTTAATCGAGGCCAAACCATGTGCTTATGCACCTATTCACCCTTGAACTCAAGACTGAGAGGAATGGCTGAAGGATAAGTTATTACCATATTCTTCCTGGAGTATGTTCATAGTCTTCACTCCAAACAAAGAGCTGCTTGACACACTCAAGGGCATGGGCTTGCTTTTGATTTTTTCCTTTAAAGTGGTAGGTTCCTGTGCCACATAGCAAACTGCCAGAATTTTACCTTTGGAAGAGCACTCCTGGGCAGAATATTTGGAACTGCAGGAAGCCTGCTCTGGATATTTCTATAAGTGCCTGTTGCCATGCTCTTTGGTTGCCTAAAATAGCTACAGCACTTTATTTCTTAATCTGTGCTTGGCTAGTGTAATACGACTGCCTTCATCCTTGGAACAATGAGTCAGAAGCAGTGATGTCATCTGGTAATGAAGAACGGGAGCACTGGGCGGGACTTACGCGTGATTGGCAGCCTGTCCGTTCCGTTCCGTGGCTGCTCTGGCCTCGGGGGTGCTGCCCCCGGTTGGCGCATCCCACCGGTGCTTGTCCAGGCACCCGGCGCACCCCCCCCCCAACCCCCCCGGAGAGCAGGCGCCCCCCCGAGGCCAGGGCAGTTGCGGAACGGAACGGACGGGCAGCCAATCACGCGTAAGTCCTGCCCAGCGTTCCCGTTCTTCATTACCAGATGACATCACTGGTCAGAAGACATAGGGTCACTTGGCTATGTCTTTGGCACATTTCAACAAATGACTAAAACCCTACAAATTCCAATTGATAGTGCTGGAATGATGCACATAACACAGCCCAACCCTATCTTCCACCAGTCCATAGCATGCAGCATTGCCTAGAGTGCATTGCATGGTGGCAATGGTGACCGCATGACCTACGAGAAGTAAATACAAATATTTTATACTAACCCTTCGCTAGTGACCCCTGGCCCTCAGTTGGGTCACTTCAGACTCACCCCAGCTCTTTTGCTAGCATAGGTCTGAGGAAAGTCAGGGAGCAGGTCCAGGCCAGGAAAGCAGGTTGGAAACTGATGCATGCTGATTCTGTTGAGATCTTCCTCCTCCTCCTACACACATTTTGTCCTGGTTCCTCCCCCAAACCACCCTGCTCCTCCCCTGAACCTCCCACGACCATGACAGCAGCCACCTTCCCTGTTCCAATGCAGCCTGGGTGGGCCATTGGCAGGCACATGGAGTCTCTGGCTATCTGCACTGTCACATCAGAGTGCCTGATGACAGTGCACCTTTTGCAAAATCCACTGCTGTCGGCCCAGGATAAGATTGGGTCATTACAGTACATTGTAGGTTCTTAACAGAAAGTTGCCAATGCAATCACAAAAGTCTGAATGCTCAGATGTTTGCTCTCAGGATTCCTTCTTCTAACTGCGTGCAAAGTCAGCTCTTTTGCATCTGACATATGTTTCAAATTGTTTCTTATTCAGATGGTTCAGAATTTTGCTACTCTGGGAAATATTTCCACTTTTGTCTCTTGACACCCTCAAATATGTCAGCTACCCAAACTTCTGGTTTGGATTAGCTTGTGGTATGGCAGTGTTGTAGGCTGAAAGTTGAGCCATGTAACTAGCACAGCCCATGGCCATAAACATATGGTCTAACATCTTGAACTCATTGAAGAATACTAGTGCGGTTTCCTTACATTATCAATGTGTCATCCAATTTAAGCTCAGCACATTTGGACGGTCTAAGGTTCAGTGCTTTTAAGCATTTGTTGTCCTATGTAATGATAGTATGGGCAATATGATCAAGATCTACAGATGGCATGAAAAAATGTTGGTTTAATTAGTTTGGAGCATGGGACCAGATAAAAAAATTGCCAGACACATGCTTATCACTATCTGAGCAAATATACCTTGATAGGAATGCTCAATAATTTTGGGTTTCTTTTATACTTAATGAAGGAGGAGGGAGATGTAGGAGACATCAGATCCCCCCCCTCTCTTTCTGTGATCCATTTTTGCTTGGCCGATATGTCAGAAATCTTCTTTCCTTTTGGATAACATTACTGGGAGAAGGGATTGTGGTTCCTATTAGCACATCTGCTTCTAATTAGCATATGCAATGTGGGAAAGTATTTGCTACTTTCTTGTTTTGCTACTGAAGTCTTTCTGCGTGCTCATGTGTGTGATGCTAATATTTTAATTAGTTCTGCAATTACTATCAAGTCACTTATTCAGATGCTCACCTCATTGATCTTGAAAACCTGAGATGATTTGATTGCTTGTGTGCCTTTTCAGATAGAAGATATTACAGTATTTGTGTATCTTTTTCTAAACTCAAGGGGGGAAAACCCTTTGATGTATGAAGCCGCACACTAGTCATCTTGGCATGCAAAAGATTAAATGCTGAACAAAAATCAATTCAATGATAAGTAAGAATTACTTGCATCACCTACATTTAATACAAAAGATATACTCTGGCACTGATGAAATTACTTCAACTCTGTTCTGATTACCTAGAGAGCGTTTTTTGCTGCCTTCATAGCACAATCCTATGCATTTCTTTTCAGAATTAAGCTCCATTGTGTTCAATGGAACTTTGTTGTTGTTGTTGTTGTTGTTCAGTCGCTAAGTCGTGTCCGACTCTTCGCGACCCCATGGACCACAGCACGCCAGGCCTCCCTGTCCTCCACTAGCTTCCGGAGTTCACCCAATTTCATGTTCAGTAATCCATGAGGTTTTCTTGGCAAGAGTACTGGAGTGGGTTGCCATTTCCTTCTCCAGCGGATCACGTTTAGTCAGAACTCTCTACTATGACCTGTCCATCTTGGGTAACCCTACATGGCATAGCTCACAGCTTCATTGAGCTACTCAAGCCCCTTCGCCACGACAAGGCAGTGATCCATGAAAGGGTATCCATGAAAGGGTATCAATGGAACTTACTCTGAGGTAAATATGAATAGATTCCACCTTTTGTTTTACACGATAAAAAATAGATAGTGAGCATGACTAATCCAAACTTGAAACTGTGCCAGACAATTAATGAATTATTTTATTTTTCTTGCCCTCTGTTCTGCTCTTTGTCTGTATTTTTTACCAGACAGTCCTTATGCTCTAGTCTTATCACTTCAGTAAATGCTTGGAGGCCAATTTTATTGCTTTCAAAATTCATGTAAATAATTATGAAATAATTCTATGTCCTGTTGAGCAACTCTAGGGTGCATCTTATCTCACTTACAGCACACTCCTATACCTATCTACTCAGGAGTAAGTCCCGTTATAGTCAATGGGATGTACTTCTAGATAAGTACAGATAGAATTTCAGCCACAATCCTAACCTGTGCTGGAACAGGCAGGCCAAGAGGCCACCACTTTATCCAGCACAGGTGAGAAGCAAGCTTCGGCTCAACTTGGAGTAAGGGAATTTCAATGTCATGCACCAGCCAACCTGATAGGTCTACCTGGATCAGCGCCTGCAATTTTGTGGGCACAAATCCGAGTGGACTGTGTAAGGCCAGTTGGGATGGGGATTAAGATCTGGCATAGGTTTGATCTGGCCTAGGTTGCTCAGTCTGGTCCCATCCCCTCCTGGGCCAATCCGCTTCCTGGACTACCCTCCCCTGCCTTCCCCCACCTAGAACTACCTCCAGTCTGCTCTCCCACCACCCGCTCCTATCCCCTGGGCCAGCTTTGCAGCAAGTTCACAACTCTTGGGGCAGCTTGCACTGTTATTTACCATAAGAGAAAGGTGGTCTCTATCTTTAATGTTATTATTTGCCTGTAAACCGCTTTGTGAACTTTGTGTTGAAAAGCGGTATATAAATACTAGTGATTGATTGATTGATTGATGGTCTCTCCTAGCCATATTGTAAAATGCTAGATCTCAAAAAAAAAAAATGATAGACCAATATTCTTTGATACGTTTCTTGTTGTTTTCAAGATTATAAATTCTCGATGGACTAGACCAGAGGTGGCCAACTTTTCAACACCAGGGCTCTTGGACCTTTAACAAGAGAGAATTTCAGCAGGTTCAGCTTGTCATCTCACAGATCCAGGAGCTCAAAGTTGAAAGGTTGGCCACCCCTGGTCTAGACTCTATGGCATAATAACTGTTTCCAAAGACATCAAATGGAAGCTAGAGCATCCATCCTAAATTGGTCAAATATTTCATAGCCATGTTTCTTTCAGAAGTGACACTATTTGATGGACTTTCCACTTGTCTATCCTAGTTGCAGTACCAGAGTGTTCTCCCCTCCAATCAACACAGTGAGAAGGGGGTTGAGAATGCCTGACATTAGCCAGGGAGTTGGAACTCTGTATTCTGAAGCTCCCAATACTCTCAGCAGTGATGCCATTGCAATATGTTAAATAAAATACAGGTTGAGGCTTATTATCCATGGATTTTTAATCTGTGGATTTGGCTCAACCTGAAGCCTCCAAGGGCAATTGTGCTCCGGTTGTCCAGAGGCTCTTCTGAGGCCTGTCAAGGCCAAGCATGGCCTCAGTGGGTCTCAGAATGGCCATTTTGTAAAAAAAAAAAATGCAACTTGACCTGACTGGTTGGGTTTAATTACCCACAGATTTCATTTATCTGCAAGTGTTCCAGGAACAGAAACCTCACTGATAAAAAGTCTCCACCTATAGATAGTAGAAAGCCAAGGAACGTGTGACCTTTTGCTTATTCAGAATTAGACATGTCAGCTGAAGATGCTTAGACGAAAATATCAAGAACTAGCTTTTTTGACCCGGCGTTGCCTGGGGAAGAAATTATCCCAAGTGCGAACGTGGACTCATACGGCCTCAGGAATGTCGCTATTCATCTCGGCGACCCTGGAAACTACGGATTTGACACCGATTTCGGCCGGTTTTGACCATTTTCACATGGGGCCTGCTGTGCACCCCCACTCCTGGGGGCGCTAGGAGGGTGTGACCCCCCCCCCCGTAGTGTTTGTCCCCAGACCATAAAGCATACTGGTGTCAATCGCTCCAGGCATTCCAACGGGTCATGGTGGACGTGTTCAACCATTTTCATGTGGGGCCCACTGCATACCCCCACCCCTGGGGGCGGTAGGGGTCCCTCACCCCCGCAGTGTTTGACCCCAGGCCGCCAGGCATCCGCATGCCAAGTTTGGTGCCAATCGGTCCAGGCGTTCCAGTGGGGCATGGCGGATGTTTGTTTTGCACCCCTTCTCACCCTGCATGCCAAGGGGGGCCCAAACCCAAACTCCAACGGCATCAGGAGTGTCACTGCTCGTCTCGGTGGCCCTAGAAACTACGGATCCGAAACCGATTTTGGCTGTTTTCGACCATTTTCATGTGGGGCCCCCGGCGTACCCCCACCCCTGGGTGCGGTAGGGGGCCCTGACCCTCACAATGTTTGTCCCCAGGCCGGCAGGGAGCTGCATGCCGAGTTTGGTGGCAATCGGTCCAGGCGTTCCAGCGGGGCATGGAGGACATTTTGTTTCACACCCCTTCTCACCCCCCACACCGAGGGGGGGGCAAACCCATACTCCAATGGCGTCGAGAGCGTCACCGCACATCCCAGTGACCCCGGAAACTATAGATTTGACACCTATTTCGGCCATTTCTGACCGTTTTCACATGGGCCCCCCGCATACCCCCACCCATGGGGGCGTTAGGGGGGGTCTGACCCCGACAGTATTTGTCGCCAGACTGCAAGGCACACGCATGCCAAGTTTGATGTCAATCGCTCCAGGCGTTCCAGGAGGGCATGGTGGACAGTTTGTTTTGCACCCCTTCTCGGCCCCCCCACGCTGAGGGAGGGCGAACCCAGAGTCAAACGGCGTTGGGGGCGTCACCGTTCGTCTCGCAACGCTGGAAACGACGGATTTGACACCGAAATCTGCCATTTGCAATCATGTTTACGTTTCACACACCCCTCACACACCCCCGGGAGTCCTGGGGGGGTCTGCCCCCCCCGCAGTGTTTGTTGCCAGGCCGCAAGGTGTATGCATGCCAAGTTTGGTGTCAATTGGTCCAGGTGTTGCGGAGCCTAAGTGGAACATACATACAAATGTACAAACATACAGACGTTCAATTTTATACAATATAGATAAACCAGTTCTGCACTAACATGGGTGTTCAGAGGTCTAGTTTGCTCTCTCTTGAAGCTTCCTGGACACAAGCTGCATCACATTCTGCATCAGTATTCAGCAGTAATAAATAGGGAAAGTATATTGCTTAGAAAGGATCTAAAACCCATTGAAGGATTGAGAAATTTTCCATTCCCTTTAATAGGCTTTGGATTGCCTGCATGCACAGTATATGCTCTTAAAATGTAATTTTTATGGTCAGTTGTTATAATGCAGTTTCAGAACTATGGCATGCTTTGTTCTTACGAAATAGAGCTCTGGGTTGAATTGTGTCAAGGGTGTTGATTAGAGGAAAAGTCTGATATATATTTGATTATAAGTAGGGGTGATTTGTTTCAGGACAACGCAGAATGCTAAATAATGAGAATTTCTGCTCAAATCACTACAGGTGAGGCATTTTATCTGTGAGGGTTTCTTTCCTGGAATCCTCATGAATTAAAAAAAATGGCTCCTGTTTAAGTGATCACCAAATTTAATGAAAATGTTCCTCAAAAAAAAAAAAATACTTTTGTTTCCAAAAAGTAGTAAATGTTCACCAAATCTTAGACCACCTAATAATCCTAAAGTGATAACCGCATATTGAGTTCTGGTCATTTTTGTAAAATATTTCACAGTTTAAAAATGGGTTTGTCTCCCAAAAAACAGTAAATTTTCATAATATAACCCTAACTCTAACCCTAACACCATGTTTGGAGCATATAATTCTGCTAGCTGAATAACAGTATTGTCGCGTAAATGTCATGTTATACATTTGGTGAACATTTACTAAATTCAGTATAACCATGGTTTGTTTTTGGACCACAGTGCTAGGGGCTCACAGTTTAATTTGGTAAGCATTTGATTTCCCCCCCAAAAAAATCAGCGAGTGATTACCCGTAGATTTAGCCCATAACCACACCCTTCAAACCTGACCAGATCACAGCACTGATTGAGTCTGGAAGGCTTCCTGAGGCCCACCAAGACCACAGGCAACTTCCTGTGTCCTTGGTGGGCCTCAGAATGGCCGTTCTGACCAAAGATTTACTTCCAGTTTTCATCAAAAACCCAATCCTATACTGCGCTGGAAGAGGCTGGCCTGCACTATATCCAGTGCAGGATAGGAGGCAACTTGAGGCCTCCTTGGGGTAAGGGGATATTTTTCCCTTAGCCTGTGTAAATGCCCAGCCACCCCTATGGGTCTACTCGGATCTGAGCCAAAGAAATTGGTGGCGCAAATCCAAGCAGCCTGTGCCAGCCGGTCAGGGATGGGGGTTAGGATCAGCCTAAGTACTGTATACTGGCTCCACCTGCCCTCCCCAGGCTGAGCCGCCCACCCCCACCTCCCCGCCCCATTCTTTACGGCACATTCGCGATACTCTCAGGTCAGCACAGGGGATAAGCACCGGCCTAAATGCCAGGTGGGATTGCATCCTGAGCCTTCCATTGATTGCATGCTGATCGGGAGGGTCTCTTAATTAAGAACACCTATTCATGATAGGTGGTGTATCCATTCTTATGAGTCTTGTGCCTCTTCCTGATAAACTGAGGTGACTGAACCGCAGTCAACATCAGATATCTGGGGATTGTCATGCTGTGACATCCTTGATGAACAGCTACTCTTGATAAGGTAGAATGGGGGGGGGGACCTGCAGCTCACACAGGCCTTTAAGGCATAATATTTCAAATAATGCAGCATGGGGTGAACCATCTGTGTCACATCAACCCGACTCCTTGAAATACAATGATCTTCAGCATTTATTTCCCCTACAGCAAGATACCCCCACTGCTGCAGTTTGAATGGCGCATCAGGGTGAATAAGTGAGGGAGAATAGTTGAATAAATTTGCAAGAGCTCTAACTCTTCTCTTGAACTGAATATTATTTGAACCATTAATGTTACTGGCTGCCTCTTTAAACATTTGCTGTACATTTTGAAAATAATCCTGACTCCTTTTTGCACAGGAATTTCTACAGAGGACCGTTAGCACGGCAGGCATTCTCCCTGAGAAAGCATCTTTATTTTAGACGTGTACAGATACTTCACCTCCTTTTGTGACACGGGCAGCCCAATCCGAACCTGCACTGGAACAGGCAGCCTGGCCAGCCTGTGTTGCATCCTGCGCAGGTTAAACTGTGGCTGGAGCTCACCTCAGGGCAAATGGATAATTGTATATATCATTCAATGAATGATTCACAAATCAGAGCTGCAGGATTGGGCCTGCCCAGCCTGGGGATGGCGTTAGGATCTGGCCTAATGGCCAGTTCCACACTCCATCCCCTTCCCCGGGCCAACCTGCCCATGACCCCACCCGCTCTCCGCCCTCCCTCCACCCCGTTCCGCCCCTCCCAGCCTCCCCAAGCCCCCACGCTGGTCGAACTCAGCAGGGGCGTGGCTTACCTGGACTCCGCATCTTCATCTCTGTGCTGGTGCTGCTCCCTGTGCGGGGCCAGTGCCTTTGTCTGGTGTGCAGACGTGCCTTATATGGCACGTTTGCAACCATGCTGGGCCAATTCAAGTGACATGTGTCGGCCCAAGGGCACTTTTGGATTGCACCCTGACTTTCTTTTAATTTCTTGAACAATTAAATATATCAAGTTACTGCAGAAAAATGCCTCCTCCTTTCCCATATACTTCTTGAGAGCTTCTTGGAATGAAGGTTCTTTAATTCATTAAAACAGTATTGGAAACTGGAAGCTTTTGGACTGAGACTGGTGGCTGCAAAGAATTGTGTGCGTCATGGGAAAAATACTGTCATACCTCCCACAAACCTTATATGTTGTAAAAATTTTCCAGACTAACCAAAAAAGAAAGATACCCCAGGAAGACCCTCCACTTAGGGCACAATCCTAACCTGGAGTTAGGCTGGCACAGTTCAAGCAGCCGTTTGGCTGGCGCATGGGACACCATAAAGTATGTTTGGACCACACTCAGCGTCAGAGAGGCCAGCACACAGATGTGCACCATCTTCCCTGACTCTGAGAGTGGTCCAAACATGCTTTATGGTGGCCCTTGTGCCAGCCAAACTTTGCTGGCCTAACTGTGCCAGCCTAACTCCACATTAGGATTGCGCCCTTAGTCAAGTTCTTCCACCTCAGTTTCATTTATTAGACATAAAACACTTCTCACAACAAAAGTCCTTATTTTGGAAGTTGTCATAGGTAGGGAACAACCACAGATAGAAACGGAGATGCCATTGCCAATATCACATTACTAGCAGTGTCTTCTCTAAATAATAATAGTTTGCACCTTGTGAGGTAGCATGTAGGAAATACCATGTGGCATTGTATATAGATATAGAGGTAAGGGCAGGAGATGACAGGGGCAGGAGGTGTGGACTGATGGTTGAGCTGCTGGTACCACTGGAAGCTAAGTAGGATGGGAGACTGCTGTGACAAGCTGCAGTACCTGTTGTAGCAGGACGGAGTTGCTGTTGAGCTGATTAGTCACCACAAGTGAGAATTGCAGGAGAGAGTTGTGAGAAGGCCAGCTGGCAAAGAACAGGGTACGACCTGTCCGGGCTTGACTTATGATTGCCTGCTCAAGTTCGATGGCACACAGCCAGACTAGAAAACCACACTGTGAGGGCTGCACAGTGCTGGGACTGAGGTTTTGGTGAATCACAGAATACTGGATATTTGTAAAAATCCAATTAAAAAATTGTGGTTTAGACTAGCCTGCCCATGTAAGTCATCTTGGGCATTTGCTTCAGCATGGGAAAAGAGGGATATTATTATTTATTTTTGCCCAGTCAGGTTGTTTTTGTCTGGATTCTGCATGTATTATTTGCCTTTTGAGTCCTACCTGAGGACCTAGGATAGACAACTATTTTTTATTTTATGTTGTTGTGTTACAAATATTGTTGTAATATATATGCTGCTCCTAATAAATCAGCCTTCTGTAATTGATTGATAATACTTGTGCTCATTCTAATGATATTCAAATACTTTTCCAGCTGTTTTGGGATAGCATCCAAGGCTCCTACAACAATTGATATTACTCTTGCTTTCTTGCACCAATCATAATCATAATCATAGTGTCACTGACATATAAATAAAATTAAGTGGGTGAGAATGGTGAATTGTAAACATATAGGCAGGGACGTGGTGGCGCCGCAAGTTAAACTGCTGCTGCTGGGCTTTCCGACCGGAAGGTTGGGAGTTCAAGACTGTGCGACGGAGTGAGCTCCTGTTGCTTGTCCCAGCTCCTGCCAACCTAGCAGTTCGAAAGCACCTAAATGCAAGTAGATAAATAGGGACCACTTCAGTGGGAAGGTAACGGCGTTCCGTGTGCTATGGCGTAGAGTCATGCTGGCCACATGACCACAGATAAAACGCCGGCTCTACAGGCTTTGAAATGGAGATGAGCACCGCACCCTACAGTTGATCACGACTAGACCATTCAATCATGGGGAAACCTTTACCTTTTACCTTTAAACGTATAGGAACCACATAATTATGAAATTATGCACTGTTATCAAATTTTAGTTGTGGATCGCAATACCAATTTTCAGTATCAACACAAACAAGCGTGTCTGTGCCAATGAAGCCAAGAAAGCTTCCTGTTTTAGAAGGCGACTTTAAAAGCAGTTTAACAGAACATGCATGAATTTCAAATAATCCCAAAATTCAGAAAAAAAGCTTGGGTAAATTGTATGTTTATTATATACAATACCAACTTTGTACAAATTGCAAAGTTCTTCCTAAGATTACAAAACAATGGGTCAAGGCCTATCAGCTGAGGGTGTCATTATAGATTCTGTTAGAATCCCATAGGGAACAAAGGATGCTTCCATAGGGAAGCAAAGGATGAATATTATGTTCAAAGGATGAACATACCATGCCCTGCCCAGCTCTTAAAAATACCTGGAATACGAAGCTTCTTTAGGGGGGAAAATGGTTTTGATGATTTTCTATCTGCTTTCAGCTAGTACTCCTGTGTAGGCTATGTAAAGATGCAGAGAAAGATGCAGCCAGAAATCTTGCAATCATCCTGACAAGGAATACTTTTACTTAACACTTTTACTTAAATTGAATGTGTAGACATGTATTCCATTAAATACATTTTTTTGTAACCCCAGTAGTGTCCTTTTCTTGTCATCTTGTCCAGCATTCATGGACAGCCCTATTAGCAGGAATAGCCCAAAGCAACATTTAGATGAAAGCAGTCTAAATGAGATTTAATCCTGCAGACCTTTCATTCAAACATAGCCTGCTTTCGAAAATGACGGTGTCTTTTGTATGATAGTGCGCAGCAGAGCACTGATTAAGTTCACAGGCATGTGGGGAAGGTTGCCCCTCTGAGGTCAACATCTGTTGACTTTGAAAATGACAGGGAGTACTCAGCATTTTAGATAATTGCTGTTTATGACATGGTTTATTTAAAACACTCCTCATAAAATTTCCAATTCATAGCAGATGCATGAGAAGCAAAGGATGAATATTTTTTGTTCTCCTTTCCTGATACACATAGTGTAGGTCCAGCCCACGTAGCATGTAGGTTAATAGAGGTGCTAGAGAATAGTTAGATGCAATCATATCTGATTGTGGGCTTGTCTGGACTAGCACTGCTTCCCCCCCCCTTGAGTTCCCTACATTAGAATGCAATTAAGCAACAAGAAGCTTAATGACATTAATGACTGGTACTCCAAATTCAAAGGTACTAGATTAATCAAAAAAATGGCCAACTCTTCACAGTATGATTCTTTTGCATTTTTTGTACTCCTTCTCTAAAGTCACTGTAGTGACTCTTTTACTAACCAATTAATGTTTGCGTAGTGTAGGGAAGCCAATCAATTCTTTTGTGAGGTTCTGGTGTGATTGTCAGAACTGCCGTGTGGCCTTATTGGTAAAGTGTGAGGTAAAAGTTATGTTGGCTGGCTATTATTTTACTGTTACTCTGGAACAGAAAAAGGCCTTCAGTAAAAACTATCATTATCCAAAATGAAATAAACCTAGGGCGCAAGTAGTATTTTATGATGGGGAAACAGAGTGAAATAGCTTTTATTCACAGTATGACAAGCTGTGAAGGTGCCATGGTTTTTTGTCTTACACCTGAATCACGGCTGCACAGACATTTCCCCCCACTGCAGTAAATGGAAACATAAAAGGAACCCTTGGGGATGATTGACATGAAAGTCTCTCTCTCTTCAGAAGGTTATTTGTGTTCACATATCCGATGATGTGAGCCACATGGGAAGCTTATCAGCAGATCCCAAAACACTGAGTTCTGTTGCCTCCGCAGAGAAGACCTCTTGATAATGAAAGAGCAATTATGCAGAAGTTCAACCTCAGTCATCACCATCAAGTGGTTATCAGCCTTTGTACATATAATAATCTACATGTGTGCTCTACACTATCAAGCTCTTCTGCAGAACTCAGAATTGGGTCCTTCACAGGATGAATAGTGCAGGTCTGCTAACACATCTTCACTTTTCCTGTTGACTTTTGCCCAGACTGATAGTGAATAGCTAATTCCTCCTATAACACAATGGCCACAGATCCACGCTCGGGTGTGTTTCTGCCCCATTGATTTCAGTGGGATTTCAATACATGTAACTGATTGTTATTGGATTGTTGGGCAATATGTGTTGGCATAATTAGGGGGGGGGGTTCGAAATTTTTTTGAAATTTTTTGATTAAAATAGGAAATTGTAGCGTTATGTGTTTTTATCCAAATTTTCATTGCAAATTGTACAAGCAGCACAATAAATAAGGGTGAATGGCCCTACAAAGACAAGCAATCACTGGCACACACACCCCAGCCCACAATTACCTGCTCAAAAATTCCTGAGCTGCACTCTGATTGCTGCTTGGACCGTCAAGAAACTGCTACCTACTTCTTCCACATTCCATTAAAGTTACCCCAACATGCAGTGTGAATACACGTGTTCATGCAAGTTTAAGCAAGCTTCCTCCTGTTTCTGCCACTCCTTCTCCTCATCCCTTGCTGAAAACTATTTGTGGATTCCTCAAAACTGTGTCAAAAATAAAAGTGGTATTATTTTTGTGGAATTGATCCAAATTTATGTCAAACTCTATCAAAAATAAGCAAAAGTGGTGGTTTTTTTTTCACATTTTGACCTAAATTTCATTTTATGTCTCATTTTCAGTAGAAACTATTTAGCATTCTGTGTTGATCACCCCCCCCCAAAAAAAACATCCCTAAGCACAGTGGTGCTGGACAAAAGCCTACACGTCAAGATGGCCTGCATGTAGGTCTCTGTACTTGCTAAGCTATTCCTTCAGTTATAGTCTTCCTTCAGGGTATAATATGTATGTGATGAAAATATGTATGTACAGTAGAGCATGACATCAGATAGAGAGCATATTTTCACCATTTCTCAGGAAAACAATTGTGACCCTGCAAATATTCACCACCTCCTCTGTTCTGCCTGCATTCCACTTCCCCTGTGCCAGTTTAACTAGAAGAATTTTTAATTAATTCCAAAATTGGAGCATGTGCAGTTTGCCACTTGCCTCCAGAGGTGTAACTTGGGCAGAGCCTGAGGGGCACTGCCCCAGGCAACACACTCTGCCCTAGTTATGGAGCAGGCGCTCCTGGCTCCTTGCACCACATTCCTTCTTCTGTGGAGGTTTCCAGCCTCCACCGGAGAATGAACGGGGCTGCAAAGCCACAGCAGCAGGTGCCCCACCCTCCAGGGAGAACCCAGAAGTAAGGACCTTGTGCCGCAAATGGTGCAAGGCAGTTATCCTTGGAGGAGGAAGTGCTGCTGGCTTTGCATGTGCCTGCTCTGATGGAGGCTCCCAGCCTCCAAAGGGCAAGGAATGGGGCACATGAAGCTGCAGCCATCCTCCGGGGGGGGGGATCCACAATGTCATGTGACATAATGACATCACTGCCCCAGGCACCTGGGCCTTTGCCTGTCTCACACAACAATCCCCACCCCCGTACAATTCACAGCCCATGATTTTTTAAAAAAGAAACAAACCATGTTTATTAAATAGATCCACAATGCACAGTAGGCATGGAGTCTTCAAGTTCCAGCTGTCCCAAAAGGAATTTCCTGCGCAAAGTGCAGTATTCATACAAAGTGAATACCATTGAGCTCCCATAACAAAGGACATTCTTTTCCTGAAGGGGATAGTAAAATTGTAAAGCTTCAGGACACTGTATCTCAGGGAACCTGAAAAGGTTAGAATAGTCACTATTTGTGCTCTTATTTTTTTCAGTTTCCTTCTACCTCCATTGCTACAATGTAAGATTTAGCATTTGGTTTTCCCATCCAATGACGATCAAGGAAGTCAATTTCATCTACTGCATTTGTTTGTGTATCTCCTGTACAAAGCCTTCACCTGCTTCAATCAGGAAGCCCTTGAATTTGGTTGCTACTATTTTGAGTTCCTGATAATGCCAAATGGAATTTAACACTGGGTCTGAATAATGGTCTCCCACTTTGTGATTATAGAAAACAAATACTGAAGTGAAGAAGACATACGATGCATTTTTGTTTTGTTTTGCAAAATAGGAAACCATTTCCTATTCCCAACTCTTAGTGCCAAACAATTCATTTTGACAATGCAAAGCAAATGGAAGCCACCAGGTTTCCTTTATTTCGTCAACAGAATCCTTGATTGGGGAGAGGAACATGTTTTACTTAAATGCTTCCTTTTAGTTTCCAAGGTGAACATTAGAGGCTCTTTATCCAAGTCATGATCCAGGAAGTTCAGTTCAAATGACGGCAATATTTGCCCAGATATTTTTCTGCCCTACTGTACTGGATTGTTGTTGTTGTTCAGTTGCTAAGTCATGTCCGACTGTTCGCAACCCCATGGACCACAGCATGCCAGGCCTCCCTGTCCTCCACTAGCTTTCGGAGTTTGCCCAATTTCATGTTCATCACTTCGGTGACACTGTCTAACCATCTCATCCTCTGCCGCCCCCTTCTCCTTTTGCCTTCAATCTTTCCCAGCATGAGGGTCTTTTCTAAAGAGTTCTCTCTTCTCATGAGGTGGCCAAAGTATTTGAGCTTCAGCTTCAGGATCTGTCCTTCCAGGAAGCAATCAGGTTTGACTTCCTGTAGGATTGACCAATTGGATCTCCTTGCAGTCCAGGGGACTCTCAAGAGACTTCTCTAACACCATAATTCAAAAGCATCTATTCTTTGGCGCTCTGCCTTTCTGATGGTCCAGCTCTCACAGCCATACATTGCTACTGGGAAAACCATAGCTTTGACTACGTGAACCTTTGTTGGCAGGGTGATGTCTTGGCTTTTTATTAAGTTGTCTAGGTTTGCCATAGCTTTCCTCCCAAGTAGTAAACATCTTTTAATTTCATGGCTGCAGTCACCATCTGCGCTGATCTTGGAGCCCAGGAAAATAAAGTCTGTCACTGCTTCCATTTCTTCCCCTTCTATTTGCCAGGAAGCGATGGGAGTGGTTGCCATGATCTTAGTTTTTTTAATGTTGAGCTTCAAGCCAATTTTGGCACTTTCTTCTTTCACCCTCATCAGAAGGTTCTTTAGGTCTTCCTCACTTTCTGCCATTAGAGTGGTATCATCTGCATATCTGAGGTTGTTGATATTTCTCCCAGCAATCTTGATTCCAGCTTGTGAATCATCCAGCCCAGCCTTTCGCATGATGTACTCTGCATATAAGTTAAATAAGCAGGGTGACAATATACAGCCTTGTACTCCTTTCCCAATTTGAAACCAATCAGTTGTTCCATGTCCAGTTCTAACTGTTGCTTCCTGGCCCGCATACAGGTTTCTCAGAAGACAGATAAGGTGGTCTGGTACTCCCATCTCTTCAAGAACTTGCCACAGTTTGTTTGTATCCACTGTACTGGATAGCTTTGGCTTAATCTTTTGTTTTCATTGAAACATTTATATGGTTCACTCAGAATATAGGATCCCAGATACCATATCAGTGCTGAATTCTTACAATGAATGCTAATGGATGATTTTAGAAAGTGGTTTTGGAAAGAAAAATATTTTGAATAAGCTGCTCCCAAATACTACTCTGTAAGCTCCCCCATTGAGTGCCCAAACAAAAAAAGCTAAGCAGGAATTGGGACCAGACCCGAGTTCTCTTTCACAACCACTATTTAATTGTAGCTCAAAGGACTCAGGTTTGCCTGCTGCTCCAGACAACATGAGGAGGGTAAGTGGCATGCACACATCTTTTCCAAAGAGTAGGGAAAATGTACCAGTGGGGGAACCCTGCTACTCTGAGGCCCACCCAAAACTGGTGTTGCTTTATTGGAGAATGGTAAAGAATTTAATGCAAGAAGTTATGGATTTTATGATCCCATCAAAACCAGAACTATTTCTACTTAATATTACTTTAGATATTATAAAGAAAATGATACTTATCTAATTATTATGATACTAACAGCAGCTAGAATTGTATATGCTAGATACTGAAAAGATTTAAAGATCCCAGCAAAAGAGGAGTTGATTGAAAAAATAATGGATGTTGCAGAAATGGATAAACTCTCAGAAATACTGGATCAACAACAAAGACAGATGTAGACTGAGCAATAGAAGCCTTTTTATGTCTGGATGAAAATGAATTTATAGAAAATGAAAATTGGAGCATTTAAAGATAAATTTGTTTCTTTTCTTTTCTATGTTAAGAAAATGGAGATCTTACTGTACTTTATAACTAGAAAAAAGATATTAGAAGTTGAGTTAAATATAAACTAGGTTAAGAAAATGTAGCGTGATATGCTATGTAAACAGAAGGTGAATTAAAGGAAACTTGGTTAAAAAATTTAGAAGGATGTGATATGTAAACATGGTTATGGTAACTTGCACCCTTCTTTTGTATGTGTTTGTATTGTTTATTAATTTGTACTTGTTATAATAATAATAATAATATTAATAGCAATAACAATAACAATAATAATAAAAGCTGGTGTTGCCAGTGAGTAATACAGTCGATTTCACCTTCTTGTTCCCAACTCATTCTGCAGCTTATGTAGACCAGGCCTCTGATGGTACCTTGAGATGCAACAAGAAAGCAGGGAGACAGTTATAGTAGAAAATAATGGGTGACTCCCAATGGGTGACTCAACTTGACTGTTATTGTTACTATACTAATACGGCATGACAAAGAAACCTTTTTCAAGAACTGAAGATAGGTCTACTAGATTCAGAATCTACAAATTTGAGAGTGGCTTATTTTTTACACTGTGTTTTAGCCTTGCACAATAGAGACTATTAATCTGTGTCTCTTTTTTTTTTTCCTTTTTTTTTTCCAATAATGTTTGTAAGTTTGTTCTGACTATTCCAATAAAGGCTTATTAAAAAAAAAAATGTTCCTATTGCGTCTGGGAGGCTTTCCAACCCAATCATATTTAGGGTTCAATCCTAACCTGTAGTCAGGCCAGCAAAGTTTGGCTGGCACAAGGGCCACCATAAAGCGCGTTCGGATCACTCTCAGAGTCAGGGAGGGTGGCACAAGTCTGTGTGCTGGCCTCTCTGACTCTGAGAGTGGCCCAAACATGCTTTACGGTGTCCCTTGTGCCGGCCAAATTTTGCTGGCCTAACTGTGCCGGCCTAACTCCAGATTAGGATTGAGCCCTTAATCTGACAAGGATGTCTTTCTTTTTGTAAATGGTAAGTATGCCTTTGATCCCAGGCAAAGTTGTTGAGGATCTAAGGTTTAGGCTTTAGTGTTTTCTAATATTTCTGATGTGTATTTCTGTTGTCTCTCCTTATCACCCTCTCTCATACCTGAGACAGAATGTTGTTATATAGCCTGTATTAGAGAGCATTTAAATTAATGAATTTTTCTCTGTGCCTCTATTACTTGTTATGACTTCATCATAATCAGTTCAAGAACCAGCCGTTTGTGAGCGAGATTAAAAATGCCTTTGAAACATTGTTGACAATGAAAGTAAATGAACAACAAATCACAGTCAGAAACCACATTCACCTGATTATGCCTCCACTCTCTATATCAGCAAAAGCTGATTTTTCTAATCCTTCTCTTAAGAGAAAGAAGAATTCTTTTAAAATCCTGAAAGAAAACTATGTAATATCCATATCCTCATTGTTGTGTTGCCCATAATTAGTATTTCTCCACAAAAAAAGCATTTTCCCCTTACTATTTTTTTTTCCTTATGAGAAGCCAGCTTCACTAATTAATGTGAGCTGATAATCATGTTACAGGTTGGTTTAATGAGATTAGTGCTTTTGTAATTATTATGG
Organism: Lerista edwardsae; assembly: GCA_029204185.1. NCBI lineage: Eukaryota > Metazoa > Chordata > Lepidosauria > Squamata > Scincidae > Lerista > Lerista edwardsae. The sequence goes on from JAJKFI010000001.1 coordinate 12,072,186, forward strand.
TAATACATTGCCTCTGATTTGTACATCGTCCTCTTCTATTAATTATATTGTGATTGCTTTGCTATAATTTAGTTTGTCTCATGGCCTAAGTTTATTATACTGTGCAATCCTGTACATGTTTACTTGGAAGTAAGCCTCATGGGGTTTAATGGAACTTACTCCCTAGGCCTAGTATAGGCTGTCAAAATAAGACCCTTAGGCCTGATGCAGCCCTCAGAAGTGCTTTATCCAGCCCTCAGGCTTTTCCAGCACCAGCACCACCACCAGCTGATCTCAGCTGCTGAGCTGTGCTGTGGTGTCACTGCAGAAAAGGCAGCCTGCATGATAATCGGGCTCCTCCATAGCTTGAAAATATGATTAAGCTTTGTGTATTTTCTCTTCTGCCATTTGCAGCTACTGAGTTCCTAAATGAGAGCAAGAGTGCTTATTTCTGGTCATGACCTGCTTAAATGACATCACTTCCTGCTTTATGACATCACTTCTGCTCCTCAGCAGACGTCAATCGCACCCCTACGGGGTGGTGGTGGAGTGCTACGTTTGCAAGATGCCTTACCTTGCAAAATCTTTGCCTCTTTCTTTGCAAAATCTTTGCAAAATTTGTAAATCGCTTCTCTCCCTCGCCGTTGTAGCAGTAAGCAATGCAGAAACATTGCTTTCCTTGCGAGGGCTGGTTAAGACAGAAAGGGAGAGGAGCAGTTTACATGGCAAGGTAAGGTGCCTTGCAAAACGCAGTGCCATGCCCCCCCACTAGGGATGCTACTTGCAGGCATCATGATGCTATTCAGCCTGCCATATGAAGTGGGTTTGACACCCCTGCCCTAATAAGTGTGTATAAGATTGCAGACTAAGGGCACAATCCTAACCAACTTTCTAGCACAGACATAGCTGTGCCACTGGGGCATGTGTTACATCCTGCTCCTGGGAGGCAGTCACAGAAGCCTTCTCCGGGTAAGGGAATATTTGCTCCCTTATCTCAGAGCTGCATTGCCCTTACCCTGGTACGGGTAAGTTGGTTAGGATTGTGCCCTGAACCGTTCTGGGTGTAAGCCCCATTGAATGCAATGGTACTTACTTTTGAGTAGGTATGCATTTGCACTGTAAGTTATTTATTTATTTATTTATTTATTTATTATTAGATTTTTACCCCGCCTTATTGTGCCTGAAGGCACCCAAGGCGGCATTACAAGATATATATAAAAAACAATATAACAATTCACATTAAAAACAATTAAAACAGTATTAAACAACAATACAATCAAAAATTAAGAACACAAAAACAAATTTAAAAACAATTTAAAAAACAACAAGCCCCGTGGATTATAATAACCAGCCAGCCTGTCAACAGTTAAAAGCTTTTTGGAATAAAAAGGTCTTCAGCCCCTGCCAAAATGTAAACAAAGAGGGAGCAGTTCTCAATTCTAAGGGGAGGGTGTTCCAGAGTTGGGGGGCCACCACCGAAAAGGCCCTCTTCCTGGCCGCCGCTCCTCTCACTTCTCCTGGTGGCGCACAGTCAAAAGGGCCCCCCCAGATGATCTAAGAGTACGGGTTGGATTATATGGAAGAAGGCGGTCCCTCAAATACCCCGGACCCGAGCCGTAAAGGGCTTTAGAAGTCAAAACTAGCACTTTGAATTGGGCCCGGAACAGAACCGGCAGCCAGTGTAGTCGCCGAAGCAACGGCTCGACAGAGTCAAACCGACGTGCCCCAGCAACCACCCGAGCCGCCACGTTCTGTACTAGTTGTAATTTCCGGACCATCTTCAAAGGCAGCCCCATGTAGAGCACATTACATTGCAATAATCTAATCTAGATGTCACTAGGGCATGGGTCACCGTGGCCAGGTCTGCACAGCTCAGGTATGGTCGCAGCTGGCGAATCAGCCGAAGCTGAGCAAAGGCTCCCCTGGCCACCGCCGACACCTGGGACTCCAGGTGTAGCTGTGAATCCAGGAGAATCCCCAAGCTGCTCCTGCTCCTTCAGAGGAAGTGCGACCCCATTCAGAGCAGGACGATAGTCCAATACCCGAGCTGTGGATTTCCGAACCAAAAGCACCTCTGTCTTATCCGGATTTAATTTCAGCTTGTTCGCCCGCCTCCAGCCCCCAACCGCCTCCAGACAACGATCCAGGACCTCAACCGCCTCCTCAGAATCAGGGGGAAAGGAGAGATAAAGTTGGGTGTCATCAGCATATTGATGGCACCCCACTCCAAACCCCCGGATGACCTCTCCCAGCGGTTTCATGTAGATGTTAAACAGCATGGGGGATAAGATGGAACCTTGCGGCACCCCAAACCTGAGAGGTCGGGGTGCCGAACAAGCCTCCCCCAGCACCACCTTCTGGGATCTGTCATCCAGGAAGGAGCGGAACCACTTCAAAACAGTGCCTCCAAGCCCCAACCCGGCCAGCCGACCCAGAAGGACACCATGGTCGATGGTGTCGAAAGCCGCTGAGAGGTCCAGCAGGACTAACAGGGTCGCACTTCCCCCGTCCATCCCCCGGCGCAGGTCATCCACCAAGGCGACCAAGGCAGTCTCCGTCCCGAACCCCGTCCTGAAGCCAGATTGGAATGGGTCCAGATAATCCGTTTCCTCCAGAACCCTCTGAAGCTGGGACGCCACCACCCGCTCAATCACCTTACCCAGAAATGGGATATTCGAGACTGGCCGAAAGTTGTTTAAATTTGTGGGATCCAGGGAGGGCTTCTTCAGGAGGGGGCGAACCATCGCCTGCTTCAAAGCAGGCGGGAGCACCCCCTCCCTCAGAGATGAATTCACCACCCTCCCCGTCCACTCGGCCAGCCCTCCCCGGGCAGCTGTAATTAGCCATGCCGGGCAAGGGTCGAGCAGGCAAGCAGCAGGTCTCACACTCCAGAGAATCCTGTCCACATCCTCAGGCTCTACAAGCTGAAAAGAATCCCAAATCATAGGATAGACAGGTTCCCCAGGGACATCACTAGATATGCCCACAGCGGTGTCCAAGTCATGCCGGATCTGATCGACCTTATCTGCAAAGTGTTTAGCGAACTCGTCACAGCGAGCCTCCGTGTGCTCCTCCCTACCAGTAAGAGGGGCAAGATGTAAAAAACTGCAGACCACACGGAAGAGCTCAGCCGGATGGTTCTCTGCAGATGCAATGGTGGCAGAGAGGTGTGCCATCTTAGCCGCCACCACTGCTCTGGAATAAGCTTTTAATTGAGCCCTTGCCCGTGTCCGGTCAGATTCGGCATGAGTCTTTCGCCACCGATGCTCTAGTCGTCTGCTCTGCCGCTTCATCGTTCGCAGCTCCTCAGAAAACCAAGGAGCCGCTCTGATTCTGCGACTGGGCAGAGGACGCTCAGGAGCGATCTCATCCAGGGCCCTATGTTCTGTATGCTCTATATGTTACATATGTTCTGTATGCTCTATATGTACATATGCTCTAGTATGCTCTAGTATACATCACCAGCCCAATCCTAAATAGCCCCTCCACCTGCCGAATCAGCCACACCAACAGACTGCTTCCCGATTCCTTCTTTGACTCTTGTCCTATCTCTAATTGTAGCAGCAACACTCTGTTCTTGAAGTACGGCTATTGAGCCATGTTGATTAAGGAATGCAGCCTTGACTATCAGGGCATTCTTTTATCGCTGATCGCTGGCTAGCAAGGAATGACTGGGGATAGATCATTCCTTATTGCAGTTCACCACTACTATTGAGAGAGAGTTTTCTGCACTACCAGTCAGCACTTCTGTGTTGGAGCATTTGGATAAAAAGACGTATCATGTTATGCAGGATTTTTCATATTATGTGATAATTGTAGGTCAGCAGCAGTTATCTTTATTCCGTCATTTTTCATAATGCAGTAAACCTGGGTTACTGTATTCCTTTTGGAATATTTGACTAAGAGAAGATGTTGAAATAAACAGACTTGATCAGCTGCCATAAGTGGGGGCTTATTACTGCACGTTCACGAGCAAATGGGGTAGTCTCATAAATTATCAATACAAATTGCTGAGGTATATGGAATTTCCATCACAATTCAGCTACCACAGAAAGCCCGTTTTATTTTATCATGGGCAAGCAGTGCCACTTGTGGAAGAAATATTTCCTATAATAACTCTGCTGTATATACAGATTTCCATGAAGGCAATGGCATAGCTAAGGGGGGTGACTGGGTAGACTGCCCCAGGTTCCACACCCTGTGGTGGGGCAGGTGGTAATGGGTATGTTGCCCAACGCTCTGTCGAGGGGAGATCTGTGCCATGATTGGTAGTGGAAGTGCCTTCCCACCCATTCTTGTGTCCAATTATTCTGGGTAAGAAATTGAATTAAGGCACACCTGACAGCTAGGAGACAGCTGTGGATCAGGAGCGAGAGTAAACCTAATTTCTTGGGAAGTTCCTAAGACCTCTGTCAAACTTGTAAGACTCAAAACAATATTTTTACAGTGTAGTCCAAATAAAATATAGGTTTTAAGCAGAAAACCAAAACCCTTAATTACATGATGCAGAAGTACCATATTCAGGGAAATTAAAGCTTTGAGTGATAGACGAAGTTCACGTAATGTACACTAAAGAAGAATGATCTTCATATCGTAAAACATTACATCATCTGGCTAGGTTCATTATGAGGTCTTGATTTTCATTTCATGGGATGGGGGAATCATCAGCTCACTGTTGCCAGGGTTAGAGTTATGGCAGTATATATTGATGCGTTCCATGCGCATGGCAGAGAAAGGCACCTATGATAGTGGGAAAACTTGCGAGAGAAAGGAAAGAGATAGAAAACTGGTTATAGACTAGGCAACCAAAAAATCACTAAGTAGCAGTCACAGCCATGCAGAGAGAGAGAGAGAGAGAGAGAGAGAGAGAGAGAGAGAGAGCATTATGGCAGTTCCAAGCCATGTTACTGAATTTCCACTACAGGACATGATGTTAGAATCTTCCTGTGTGGGCGTAATTATTGTCAGGATGATATAACAGTGGTTCTCAAACGATCATTATGTCACCAGAGCCTGCTACTTCCCTGAGAATGCAGCAATAAGTTGGGTAAATTCTCAGCCATTTTCCAATAGCAAAGTGAATCAGAAAGGGGGGGGGGGAAAGCCTATTTACAATCTTGACACATGCAAAACAACCACACAGCCCTCCCCCTTTCCAGCATCCCATCTCCACATATTAAATTGGCTTGCGAGCCACTGGTGGACGCACAGTTTGGGAACCACTGGGATATAACCACTATTTTGAGGAGGAGGTGGTGGAACCAAAGAAAACCTGAAAGGATAGCCTTGGGAGGAATTTCCTGGACTACTTAAAGTGCCCATATCAAATGTAGCTTCCTTAGTTTATTAGACTGCAATCCTATACACATGTACCTGGGAGTAAATTCCATTAAACTCAATGTGACTTACTTCTGAGTAGGCATACATAGAATTGCACTGCCAATGTACTTATTAACCCAAGGGCATGGATCCCATTTGTTTGACTAGGGTGCAGTTCAGTAGCTGTTACCATCACCTGTAGTATAGTTCGATCATATTTCAATATTGATTTGTCACTAACTGGCTGAGAGGAAGAAAAACTTGAGTTGGTGGCATTTAAAGCAAACACAATTATACGGGCAGTGGGGAATTTTTCATAAATATAAATATATAAATATAAATGCATAAATATAATATTTATCATATTATAAATAAAAAAAGAAATAGATACCATTTACAGAGATGTCCTTTGATATTTCAGCATGCATGTTGTTACAAAACTTTTACTTAGATCAGGATCAGCCAAATAACAACATGGTGGAATTTGGGCCGGGGGCGGGGGGGGGGGAGATGGAACACTGGTGTATCTGGCTAGCTTCCTTTCATAGCTGATTCCTTGATCCTGGCTAATGGTAGAATCCCATTTCTTCCTTGTATGTACCTGCCTATGCACTGGAGCCATTTAAAAGCAACTGGATATTTCTGGTGGTGTGGGATGAGGCCTCACATTAAGGCATCCCCAGGTCTTCTGAATACTTCATTTTCAAGCACGCACTGCAAAGGACCTGCAGACCACAGTCCCTTCTAGTCCTCAATTAAACAACAGTGCTGGCTTACCAACCCAGCTATCCCACGAGGACTCCTATAATGATTTTAAGATTTCTAAATATTTAGACTTTCTGAAGAAAGAAAACAAACTCTTTCAGTGATGTTTTTTCTGTGCTTGCATTTTCTGTCTGAAATATAATCTTCAACCTGGTATTTCTAGTAATGCGATACTACTGAAAAGCAGAACCGCAAAACATGTTGGCTTTGTAGAGATTTCTTTGTAAAAGTGGCTGGTTACTGTGGTGTGTTAGTGTGTATTACTTTTGTCCCAGAATCTGACTTTGGCACTGAAAGCCATAGTTGGCTTTAAGAGCCATTATTCTGCAGATGTGTGTTCCGTGCAGTGGCCAAGAGTTAAAACTGAGAGGATCCTTATAGTGCCTGAATTGAGAAACCAGAAGCCTCAGACTCTGGGCCCATTTAGGTTGTTGGCTCCTCTGAGCAGGATGTTCTTGGCTTACCAGCAATGCTGCCTGAGAGCCATTATCAACTCCTCAATCGACTTGATAAGTTAAGGAGCTCCTTTCAGGCAGTGGCTAACTGCCCATGAATGCAGTTTTGAACACCATAATTTCAACCAGAGCTTGGATATCCTCAACTACACAAAGTTTGATCTACCTCACCTCTTGAGTGCAGGTGAAGTCTCACCATGATCCACCTGACCTTTCCCTTTGCCACTGCCAACCAGCTGGGAGGTGGTGGCAGTGGCGGTCCTAACATTTGTGTGGCGCACCAGTGGAGCCTGTGGGAGCAGTGCCTGCCACCGAGCCGCTGTCTCCACTGACACCCCCCCTCCAGAGCCCTCTCAAGGGCCAGGCTGGGGAGGGGCATAACCCCCCCCCCGGTCCAGCCTCTGGAAGTGGAGTCAGGCCCAGTGGCTTCACCTCAGGTGCCCAGCAAGCCCATCTCAGAGGCACACACACACCCCAGAAATGAGCCCCATCCACACTGACCAACCGCTCACTTGAAGGGGAAGTCCACGATGGGCCTACAGCCAACATGGGATGCCACACCTCCAAGGAGCCCCTTCAGTACCTAGAACAAAAGTCAGCCAATACTCCTGTTAAACGGACTCTGGAATGGAGGCATGGGACATAACAGAATCCTCCATGAATGTCAGGATACTAACCAGAATAGAAGGTTCTAACCAGGATAAATCCTGTGAGCAGAGCCTCATCAAATCTCATCAGTTTGGGGGATCTGGGGGGGGGGCGGTCAAAGCAGGTCACCATGTCATAACCATCCCCTTGGGACACCCCATTGCCAATGATATTCTTCTGTTTGGTCTTTTTCACAGTCACAGAACATCCAAACAAGACTACCATATATCATCTGTCTGGCATTTATTATTGGTGGATTTTTGAACATCTGAATAATCCTTTCCTTTTTTGCCTTGCACTGATCTTCACATTATGCCCACTCACATTTGTCTTTATTTCCTTTATAGGCCATAACACAAAAACCCATGTCAGGTCACTTGTGCTTATCTCCTTCTTCCTTTTGACTTGTGATTCTCCTCTTCAGCATGGAGGCCAATTGTATCTTCCACCTTTCATGGATGTATTTTACTTCATTGTTTCTCCCACCTTTCTTGGTTCTGTCCTCAATGAACGTTCTATTTCTGCAATTCTTTCCAGTTTCCAGTTCTAAAAACTATTTATAAGCCCATCAAAGGCATTGCTTTATCCCGGCTCAAACACCTGGTTTAGGAACTGAAGATGCAAGTTGTTTTTAAGGCTCTTTCTGAAGAATCCACAAAGCTGCTATCCACTGTTCTGAACACGATGGATCGCTATCCCAATGCTGGTGCTAGAAATTATATCTAGTATTTAGAAATAAAGATCTGTCTGACTGCTACATGCTTTTGAACAATTACATCATTCATACATAGCCTCTTCACTAAAACGACCACAAAACCCAAGAGGTGTTTGTAAATGGTGTTATTTCTTTTCCCCAGAATTAAGTCCATTGCGTTCAGTAAGTTTTAGGCTGGAATATTGTCTTACTCACTGGAAACAAGCACCTCTACTATTATTTTCAGAGTTATTATATATGCTCACATACATTTGTAAATATATTTTATACTTCAGCACATATAGTTTATACTTTGGAAGGCATACTGTCTACATTCATCACTGGTTTGATAACATCTTTTCTCCCAAAGGGATGACGTAAGTAACAACTAAATCCACAAGTCAGTTTCATCGTGTTGACATAGACTTGTAGGAGCGAGTGATGTAATATTTCAACAGGACAGATGGCGAGGTGAACATGAAATGGGAATGTTCTAATTAGGAGGAGGGAGTCCTGTGAATAAGGGAATAGAGCTGGAATAAACGGAGATTACAAAATTCACAGCCTGGTTCCCCTTGTCTCATTCCCTTCTGTTTTCTCCCAGAGCTGATAGAGCCACAAGCCTTCTTCTCGCTTGGCTACTTTGGTAAGGGGAAGGTAGTCCCTGAATCCCCACAAGCATCAGTTTCTAAGCTTCCAGACAAAACAGATTGCCATATGTATTGGGGAAATTCCTCATACTCTGTGATTAGAATCAATGTTATATGGTATATAGACCAAACCCATAAGTGTCCCATTTATACCCAGTCATCCCTAAATGGTAACTCCAATTTAAAAGCACTTTAACAATGTGCTGATGTTCTGTGATCTTTCTTTCTGTGCACATAGAGCAAACTTCCATAATGAGCATTACATTTGTGCACATTTGACAACTTCTATATTGCTTTTTCTTTGATCATCAAGCATTTCAACATTATTATATAAATGTTCACTATTTTTAGAAAATATATTGGGGTAAAAAGGCATACCTGTAGATCATCATCAGGATCTTCTCTCACACTAGTGCCTGAAACATCAAGCTCTGCAGCCCTCGTGTGCCAAGATAAATTTTCTCCAGAATCTAGGGAACATATGTTCTCCTTCACCTTCCCTACCTTTCCTGGCACTGAGACATGAGGAGCTGATGCCAGCAGTTTTTGAGGATTGGACAACTTTTCTGTTATAGCTGTATCTGGTGGGTCTGCATCATAACAAAGCAGCATTTTGTTTTCCTTCTTGGATATATTCTCCAGTGGTATGTATAGATGTTTGCAGTAATGCTTTTTGCCTTCTCATAAGACAGGTAAAGTTAACCATGGCTAACGAATTTGAGAGCGCAATCCTAAACTGGAGTTAGGCCCTCATAAACTAAGCCAGCAAAGTTTGGCCAGCACAAGGGCCACCATAAAGCATGTTTAGACTACTCTCAGAGTCAGAGAGGATGGGTGATGGCCTCTTTGACTCTGAGAGTGGTCCAAACATATTTTACAGTGGCCCTTGTGGTGGCCAAACTTTGCTGGTTTAGCTTATGCCAGCCTAACTCAGTTTAGGATTGCACCCTGAATGTTGCTTTACCTTCCCATGGAACTTCTGTGATACTGCATTGGACTGTTGGTTATATCCATGAATCTAAATAGTTTCATGCTAATTAATTACTTAGCTTGGTGATCTCCAGTGTACCTTGCATGCCGCAAGATACTCAAATTAATAATTTAGCAAAAGCAGTGTGCATTGCCAATGTTGCTGTCTCCATAATATTCCACAGCGAGGATTCAGTTTTTGTAGTTTTCTTGGTAAAGAATTCAGAATCAGACTATGGTATGAAACATGGCACGCTGTTCTGCTGCCACTGTGTTATAATATGTATGGTTTTCCTTTAGCAGTCTTATTGATATGTTTTTGTCCATGAAGACAAAGAAATTGCAGTACCCAATATACCAGTGATGGTGAACCTATGACACGTGTGTCAAAGGTGGCATACCACAACATTTGGGGTGACACACTAGCATTCACCAACACCTGACAAAAATTGAGTTTGTTTTACTCATTTTTCATATTTGTAATTATTTGGTGTTTCTTTGTATAATACACAGCATCACACATTATAGGACTGTATTTTTAAAAAAAAAACAAAAACAAATGAATGTAAAGAATAGTTTCTTTTTTGGGGGGGGGGGAGGTTGACACACCAGCAGAGTCAAGTTAAGCATTTTCCGAAGTTTTGACAAGCCAAGCCCAAAAGGTTAGTCATCACGGCAATATACCATCAGGGGTTAGTCAGGAGGTGCCATCAGTGCCCCAGTACAGGGCTGTGCTCTAGAGGTCAGATTCATCCTGCCACCGAAAGACATTTGGCCACAGGCCAAATGATTCTCTACTGTGGCTCCCTACTGTGGCTCATGTTAAGAACACTAATTCCCCTGAGTGCACACTGCAGTTCACAAATAGCATTGTGAGAATGCAGGTCAACAGGGAAATGCATATACAGCTTGGGGCAGAGGTATTGAGGAACCACCTTCTTCCATATGAATGGGCTTGTCTCTTAAAGTCACTTAAGGAGGCCCTATTGCAAGTGCTTTCTTTGGCTAAAACCAGATGGTCAGCACCAAGAAGTAGCCTTCTCTGTGGTGGCACCATGACTGTAGGATTCCTTCCTTGCAAAGTGCTGTGTCACCCAGTTAGCCTCCAGTCAGGGACTGAAAACATTCTTCTTTTGTTTCACTGCCTTCTGCTGGTGAATGTTGTACAGATGTTTGCTGGCCTATATTTTCATTTAATTACTAATTACTTTTTAGTTACTTTGTTACTTTTGGTTTGCTCTGCTTGCTGTCTTTTGGGGTTGTTAAATGTTTCGATTGTTAAAATTGCTTGTTTTTACTTCTGGCTTGTTTTTTCGTATTTACATTTTTACTGTAGATTTGTGTGTGTGTGTGTGTGTGTGTGTGTGTGTGTGTGTGTGTGTGATTTTATGAATTTGGTAAGATGTCTTCAGCACCCTGGAAATGGCGGGGGGGGGGGTAGTCAGGGCATAAATATTTCAAATACTGCAAAAATTGCTGATAGCACAATCCTATGCAGTCTACTTAGACCTAAGTTCCATTGTTTTCAGTGTAGCTTACTTTCAGGAATGCATGTATGGGACTGTAGCCTTACAAAATACATGCCAAAGTTCTGCAGAAACATTTGTAATTGTCAGCACTATTCCAAACTAATCTAAGTGGGATCTTCCCATCGTTATTTAAAACTATTTGAGTATGTCAACCACTGCAGGTGAACAGCTACTTTGTCTAAGGGTAAAATGTTCAATTCTTTTCATCCTGGGTATTTGCTTTTTAAGTGTTTTAGAGGATGCATTTTTCATTGGCACAGATATATGAGCTCTCAGTGTAAACTCACATCTATTTTGATTTCATTCAACCTTTTTTCTCGATCTTCTCAAGTTTTGTGAGAAGAACAAACCACTAAATCCCATTGTGATTCTGAGAAGCAATTTGAACAAGTAAAAGAAGAAATGATGTTCTCATCTTATCATTTATCTTTTCCTTTCAAACAGGTCTCCCTTGCTTGTCATGTAGAAAGAAGTTCGGAGGCAAATTTCAACCTTATGCTAATAACCACAAGCTTTAGATCTCACAGTTGCTCTAGAGACAATGCTGAGCTCTTAATAAGCAGAAAGCAAAGAACTTACCCTGAAAACATTCCTTGTTAGTTGAATAGTAACAGATACCTACTCCATAATTCTTAATACGTGTGTAGCAATGTCTGTCAGAGCTGTTTTCTGAATAATGCACTACACTGCATTTAGTTCCCTGTGCCATTGACTCTTAACTCACACCTTATGTATTTAAAAGCTTCTCTCAAAACTACAGTATAGTACATAGTGCTGTATACCTCCAGGGCTGGAAGGAAGTCTGCACTAGATAATGCAGCAACTAGATCTACACTAGATAACACAGGCCTGGGCAATAGATGAGTGATAGAAGTATTGATCAGTACTTCACAGGACCCAATAAACTCTGTGATATCGTCCATTTTAACCCAGATGCAAATGTTTCAGAAACTTTGGGCATATCATATGTCAATAAACAGTATTTATATACCACTTTTCTTTTCAACACAAAGTTCACAAAGCAAATAATAATGATAATGATAATGATAATGATAATAATAATAATAAAGTTAAATTAATTTATTATAACCATTTCAAAATGAAACTCACCAAGAGGTATCAGTAAACCATCTAGATCCATCAGCTCTGGAAGCAGAGTATTGTGAACATGCTGTAAAACATGTAAAACATGTTTGCGACTAGTCATGAGCTGGCTGAGCCAACACAGGGTCATGCTCTGGCTTCTGGAGGCCGGATCCAGGCCTCTGACTGGGTACGTTCATGCCAATTGAGGCAGACCAGTGTGGGGGGTGGGAGAGAGTGATGGGAAGGCATTTTGATAGTATGGAGGCATTTTCAGGCGGGGGGGAAACAAATCAGGTCGGGGGGGGGCGACCAGCAATGGCAGTGCAGGCCAAATACTAACACCCACTCCTGGCCTGATTGGCCTTTCATGGGCTGCTCAGATTTGCATCAGTGTGTTCACTGGCACAGATCCAAGTAGCTCCATTGAGCTGGCTAGCGCGCAACATGGGATAAGGGGGAAAATATCCCCTATTTGCCCTCCAGTTGGCACCTACCTTGCGCTGGACACAGCGCAGGCATGTTGATCTGTCTGTTCCAGTGCAAGTTAAGATAGGGCTATTAACTGCCTAGCAGAAAACACCAAATCAAGAGTGTAACTAATAGATTGAATTCAGTCAACAATTTTGGGGGGCTCTTAAAAAGCTCCATGGCTGTCCCAAAAAAGTTGTTGACCTAATTCACTCTACCTGTTGACCTGCTCCTGAAGAAGTAGCCCTGGTATGAATGTTGCCATTCCTTATGACCAAAAACAAGGGGCTCCTCAGCATTAGATCCGAGACTTCCAGAACCAGCTCAAGTGGGAAAGCTGTTTAGCAGTAGGAGGAACACAAACAGAATCCTCATCCTGTTTACATGCTCACCACCAGATACAAAGAGCAAAAATCAGAATTCTCAAGGCAGAAAGCCTGGAGAGGCAGATGAATTTCCTATCAGTCAATTTCCCCTCATCTCTGTCCATCAACCCTACAATATATTCGTAATAAACTGAGAGCCTGGGTGTGATGGAATAACTGGGAATCCTGTTAACTGCCCAATCCTATCCTCCACCGTTATAACTGATGCAACTGCACTAGTGGACCATGCAGTGCATGCAGAGGTGAGCAGGGGAAGAACTGGAAGCCTTCCAGAGATGACTAAAATAGTTTCAACCAACCTCTGTATAGGCCTCCTGGTGGTCTCAGACCCACACTAGCTATATAGCTGGTCTAAGTCTGAGGAGACCCAAGGGGTGGGATGGATTGGAAAAAAAGAACCAGGGTAGGATCCTGAGGCATGCTGGTGCCTCCAAGATCCATCCCTTTCCTCCCCTTCTCATCCTAAAAGTCCACCTGCCCTTCCCCGCCCCTCCCTGCCCATGACACCCCTGCTGCCAACGTACCTGGAGCAACAGAGCCTCCAGGAGCTCGCCTTTTCAGTAGCAGCCCAGAAGCGTGCAACAGAGGCCTGGCTTTCATGCCGCTGTAAAGGGCTTTGTGGCAGTGGCATCATCCTACCGGTTCGCTGGGCGGAGTTTCTTCGCTCGCTGGGAGGGTTTCCGTGGTGATCGGCAGCGTGTTCGCTGCCTCCCGTTGCGTAATGGCGAAAGCCCGCCCGCTGCAGCTTCCCACTGGAAACCCTCCCAGCGAGCGAAGAAACTCCGCCCAGCAAACCGGTAGGATGACGCCACTGCTTTGTGGTGTCTGGAAACCAGCATCTTTCCAGCATCATAGGCCCAGTAAGATTGGGCCCTCAGTCCTATCTCATCCTCCAGGTCTCTGTAATTCAACTCAGGTTGGCACTCTCCTCTTTTTGTTATGCAATCTGTTTTCTTACTTACTATTGAGGAGGATAGTCAACCGTTTTGGAGTTGCACCTGGTAGTATCTAGTCGGCTTTCTTATATATTGCAAATATGCGCAAAATAATTTCAGCTCTACATACTTTCATGGTTTGCCTTCTTCGTTGTTGCTTGTTTACTTGCAGCATGTACTTTTCATATTTTTATGCCATCCTTTCTCCAAGGAGCTCAGGGTACATACGCTCCCTCCTTTTGCCCTCACAACAACCCTAGAAGGTAGGCGAGGCTGAGAAACAGTGACTGGCCCAAGGTCACCTAGAAAGCTTCTTTTTCTTCTTTCTGGTGAAGGGGAACGGATAAAGGCAGAATCTGATTATGAGCTGACTGGTTTATGAACGGATAAGACAATTGTGATTTAGAAAGTACTTGAAATTGTCAGGATGCCAAGATTTTGAGCTCTTAAACACCTTCTGAGCACACGGGGGATGTTAACGCACATTCAAAGCTGTCTTGAGAAAGAAACCACAAAGGTAGATAGATTGGTACTATCCTGGTTTGGATGATGCTCTTCCCCCAGAGCATCAAATTGCCTCTAAGTATATCAATTTGGGATAAGTTGAGCTTATGATTTTATTGTCCTTCATTTCCTTTCGCACCCACCCACTCTTCCATAGATTTATATAGCACATTTTTTTGTCACAGGGTATTGCAGACACTGAAGTAAAACCAAACAAATATATCCTTATCACTGAAGGAACACACAAGGTAATAGAACTCATGAAAACACTGTAAGGTTGCATTACTTGTAGTTTTAGTCCTCTTTATCTCTCCCCGCCCCCTGCCCACCCTGAGAGGAGTAACCCAGTTTGTAGTCAGATCAGCATTTCCTAATTACTGTACTTGTCTCACCTGATTGATGGTGCAAATGCGCCAGCCTCACAAACTCCCCTGCATTTGTCTTCCTGCTGAATTACTGCATCAACATTAAGCACATAATAAAACAAAGCTCAATTTTGCAGCAGTCTCAAGTAAATGAAGTGATAGGAAAATGTCTCATTTGGAAAGACGTACAGTACAGGAGGTGAAATGATGGCTTTTATGGGCCCAGCATGGAGCCTAATCTTCTTACGTGTGTTTGCTTTGAAGTTAGTCCTGTGGATTTCGGTGGGATGACTTTCGAGTAAGAAGAATGTCATTAGTGGACAAGAGCTGTGCAGAATCAGACCAAGGAATTATCAAGGGGTACATTTTGTTCCCAGATACTTCCAGAAGTCAATCCAGTCAGAGCTAAAGAGGGGAACAGAAGCCCAAGGTGTTGCACAAGGACTGTACTTGTGTTGGAATATAGGTGCAATGTCACCTAGAGGCCTCTGGGGGACAGTGGATTGTCCAGGTGCCTGAAACCTTTTACCAGCCCCCTGTGGTACAGGTAGGAGGAGTGTCCATTGTGGAACTTCCTTTCTTTCACATTTCTCTCTCTCTCTCTCTCTCTCTCTCTCTCTCTCTCTCTCTCTCTCT
>JAJKFI010000001.1:12087583-12107789 GCA_029204185.1 Lerista edwardsae
TCTCTCTCTCTCTCTCTCTCTCTCTCTCTCTCTCTCTCTCTCTCTCTCGGGTTCCCTAAGTAATAGAAACCTCTGGAACTGCAGAATATGCCAAAAAAAATTGTAAAAATGCAAGTCATGCATTTCTTTTTGAAAACTGCCTCTGCTTCTTTGTGTGTTCATGGATAGCAGCAAATTAGAAGGGTGGTGGAATTTCCCATAGGAAAATGTTCTTCTGCTGATTGCTGTGCTTGCTGGAATCCCCCAACCCGCTTTTACCAATAGTACCATTTCAGACTGCAAATTGAGAACTGACTGTTTGATTTCCTCCCTTCCCGTGTCAAATGCTCCTTATATAAGACAAAACTAGCAGGAAGACATTTCGACTGGCCACTTTGGACCCCTTTGGGGAGAAGGAAGAATAAAAATACTGTAAATATATAAATGCATTTTTCTTGACACATTGCACAAGGCACTATGGAACATATGGAGTGGAAAGCAAGTCTAGGGCCAGTTATTTGAATTTATCCAAAGGGGTGAAGGAACATCGCCCCCCACCCCCGGCCCGGTATTGATGCAAACTTTACCTAGAAAATAACTGTATTATAAATAGTGAGTAGAAAAGTGCTGGACGGCTTTAGCACCCAGAATCCCACTGAGGGCACAATCCTAACCTGGAGTTAGGCCGGCAAAGTTTGGCCAGCACAAGGGACACTGTAAAGTTTGTTTGGACCACTCTTGGAGTCAGAGAGGCCAGCACAGAGACCTGGACCTCCCTCTGACCTCCCAGTCAGGGAGTGCGCCATCCTCACTGACTCCGAGAGTGGTCCAAACGGGCTTTACAGAGGCCCTTGTGCTGGCCAAACTTTGCTGGTCTAACTCTGCCGGCCTAACTCCAAGTTAGGATTGTGCTCAGAAGTTGTATAGCTGTTACAAGCTTCAGCTTGTGCCTCTGCAACTGAGGTAGGGAAAGGGCTTAGATCTTCCATCTGCAGAAATGCATTTAAAACTCAGGCTATAAGTTGGTATTAGACTGGAAGAGGCAGTCTGTGTTCATGACCCAGCTGTACCGTATTTGTGGGTGATTTGAGTAATTAAGCAATCAGATCCAAAATGCTGTTTTCTAAAGTTGAAAGAAAAGGCATCTCCCCCATGAATTTTAATGACGTTTACAAGCTCTGAGCTAAATTATCAACTCCCTTTTGCAGCTGCATGTCATAGCACCAGATTTTTTGTTGTTGTTGTTTTTGGGAGATCTGTTAAGGGTGGATGTGCAAATGAAGTAGGCTTTCTTTTCAGGATATACACTGTGCTGCATGTTACGTACCAGTAAATAGAATCTGTGATTGGCATGTTCAAAAATAACAATCATGTATAATTTAAAGCTATTGTGGAATGGGCTGGATGGGGCAATCCTGAGAACGATGTGAAGATCAGGCAGAGCAGGCTCCAGATGTGGAGATAAGGATAGACTGAAAAAGGCTGTGCCCCAACATGTAGCATTTTATGGTACCACATGCAGTTTTATGGTACCACATAAGGACCTGAGGAAAAAATTAACAGTGAAAGGTGCCCTCCAAAAGGACCGTCTTCCTTACATACAGTATGTACCACAGACCTTGGTAGTCTGAAAGGACAGTCCTCCTTGCTTTTTAAAAAGGATCAATTAGAGCAGTGGTTCTCAAACATTTCAGCACCGGGACCCACTTTTTAGAATGACAATCTGTCCGGGACCCACCAGAAGTGATGTCATTGCTGGAAGTGCCATCATTGTGACGCTAGAACCTGCTGCTTTCCTGAGAATGCAGCAATAAGTTGGGTTATTTCTCAGCCATTTTCTGATAGAAAAGTGAATTAGAAAATTAAAAAGCCTATTTTCAACCTTAACACAAACAAAACGATCACACAGCCCTCCCCTTTTCCAGCATCCCATCTTCCCATATTTTCAATATGGCTGCTCTAGGTGCTTTGCGACCAACCTGAAATAGGCTCACAACCCAATGGCATGTCCCGACCCACAGTTTGGGAACCACTGAATTAGAGAAGAGAAAATGGAGATTGTTGCACACCTCAGAGCATAAGTACTCCAAGTGCCGTAGTTTCTCTATGGTAAGTGGTTTAATGTGCAGGCAGTTTAAAGGCTATAGGGAAGATGAAATTGGCTCAGATTTATTTAAAAGTTTTAAAAAATCATATTTCATAAATAATTCTGACTTTTCAAATGATGCACTTCCATGTTAATGTGTGTGTGTGTGTGTGTGTGTGTGTGTGTTTCAATCTAACCTTTGCTCCAGTGCCATGGCTAGTCCTTAGAAGCTCAGTTGCCAACTCTGACTGAAGTGATTCTTGAGATGTTTTTTACCAACATGATCTCATGTTAGAAGTTCCTGGCCCTGTTATAATCTCCAGGATTGCTTTCAGTAGTCACCTGGTGATGTCTGGAGTCAGTAGTTCCATCCTTGACAGCAGATAATTCTATTTAGAACGTTCCAATAGTCCCAATACCATTTCTTGTAGACACCTTTAGTATGACAGAATCTAGAACAGTTCCAGCTTCAGTTCCAGCTTATTACTGACCACAGGCTGAATCTGGTCAGTCATGAAATATTAGACCCAACTTTATATTTGCATTTGAACTAGATTAGGGCCAACTGTTTGAGGCCAAGAGAGGGCCAACTGTTTGCACATAACAGCTCTCTGCATTTTCCAAACATGGCCATAAAAGCACTTTATACCACCTAAATTACCTATTCTGATATTCTTGAATACAGAGCAAAGTAATCATTTCTCCTTGAGTACGACTTCACTTGACTTGTATTTCACCTGATGAGATAGAAAATCTGGACAGATAAAGAAAATACTGTATATTTGAACACCTTGATGAAAAGTCAGAGAATTTCAGTTGACACAAATCAAGATGTGACTTTAGGAAGCTGCGGGTGGGAAGAAATGTATTTTTTTTATTAATGCTGATTCTGACTACATTTGAAAGTCAAAGAAGCAGCTTTCCTTGTCAAAAGTTTCCACAGTGGGGTGTGCTTGTGAGTGTGTGTTTGGGTGGACCTTTTATGCATTGACTTGTGATAAAGGATAGTTTATCAAAATGACCAAAAATCATGTAATGTTTGACAGCTAAATGCTGGCTATTCTAATTACATTTATAGCATTTTCCAAATGCCTTCCTTTCACTCATCCCAGCACAGTTTCTGATCAATAAAAAATGGAGGTGAATGGAGACTCAGCTTCTTTTACAAATGGAGTCATTTTTTCCCCTAAGTGAAAGTTTAGTTTGATTTAGAGCAGTGGTATTCAAACTTTTTAGACCAGGACCCACTTTTTAGAATGGCACTCCTGTCAGGATAAACTTGAAGTGATGTCATTAGCCTGGAAGTGATGTTGTGGCAGGAAGTGGCATCATCAAGCAGGAAGTGCTATCATTGTAACAAAATAAAATGACACTCCTGAAATGCAAATTGGCATTCTTGGAATGCAACAATTGTACAAACATGAAACATCCCTGACAGAAAGCAAGATTAAGACAAAATATGATGTAAAAGCACTGAACTAAAAACAAAGTTTTAAAAAACCCTCACTTGAAAATTCAAACTGTTAACACTCACAAAAGGAATAGAAGAAGAGTAAGGTCTGCAATTCCAAGATGGCTGCTCCCAGCTTTCCACGACCCACCTGACATCAGGTCACAAGCAACCCACCAAGTGAATAACACTGATTTAGAGCATCTATGCAGGGGAAGCTGCCAGAATGTCATTGGGGTCAGCCAGGTTGGGCCGACACTCATCAGAAGGGACACCCACCCAAACTGGAATCTTGTACCTATCCAATGCACCATGATGAGACTAATGAGAGTGGTCATGAGGACTCAGTTCAAAGCTTTTCCTATAGGGTTCATGGAAGAGCACTGCAGCTTTTAATTTTTTTTTAACTTACCTCCCTATAAGCAGCCTGGCTGCCAATGGGTCTATGCAGACCTATGTCATCTATTTAGCTGGTGTAAGTCCTACAATCCTCAAAGGGTGTGTCAGGCCAGGAAAAGGGGCTTAGGGTCCCGGTGCATGTAACTGCTGCCAAAATCTGCCCTGTCATGCCCTCAAACTGCCCTCTGCCTGTCTAGCTTACTGCATGGTAAAACCTACAATCTACCCTTGCTTCCTCTTATCTGCTCTGGCACAGCCTGGATGAGCCATTGGTGCACAAATGGAGGCTCCTACTTACTTTCACCAGTGGCGTTTGGTGGGATACGGCACCCATGGGACGGCACCGGTCTTCCCGCTAGCGCTTCTTACTTGCTGGGTACAGGAACGACGTTTACAATACTCAGCACCAGTGTTCATGCACGACCTTACACAGAGGTCAGAAACCAGCGGCGAGAGCCGTCACCAACCCCTCCCCCACTCCACCCCTTCCCCTCCCCAGAACACCCTCCCGCCCCAACTGGAAAGCCTGTATTGCTGGCAAGCAGCACACTCAGTGCTCGCCAGCGAATGATGCTCCCTCCGGAGCACCCATAGCTGGTGTCGCCATGGTGCCACCCCAGCACCAGGGGTAACGGCTTCCCGCCAGCATTGGAGGCACTTTACGGCACCTTGTGCAATACCAGTGTGAGCAGTTCATTCGTACTGCTTGTGCTGAAGGGCTCTGAATTGGGCTCTGAGTCAGCTGAAAGTTTCACTGTGGGTATTGTCAGTAATTTCCATCCAAATTCACAACTTTGTTTTGAGATTTGATTGTCTACTTGAGTTAATTATATTATATGTTAGCCAGGGAGACTATGGCTGGAATCCTGGTGACCATGTGTAGAAGAAAGCTCATGAAATTGAATTTTCCTGTTGTCTCCTTAGCATAGCAGCCCTCTGTTCCCTGCCCCCCCCCAAATACACTCTAGGAAGTCAGCAGAATCCCTAGAACAGGACTGCATAGGAAGAGAGATTAAAAAGGACAACCGTGAAAATTCCTCTTCCTCCCCAAGTGAACAGAAGTGCCTTTTGTGAAAGAGAAACAGGATGCAAGCTGATATATAATTTATCCCAAAGAAAACATCTGAGAATTTTCAAGGGAATCCAAATTAGGTCTCTATCTGACAAGTGAAATTTTTCAGAGATTTCCATTTATATACAATTTATATGCCTTTTCTGAACATTTCCCTTTCTTTTTCTCCGTATTATATATATTTCCTTATTAATAACAATAGCATAAAAAGACACTCAAGATGCTTTTGTTTTTAACTAGGCCATAGGTAGGGCTGTATAAGTCTGTGATAGACATCATCCACAGATATAAGAAATTTCCTTGATCACTCAGTCCCCAACACACCACTTCATTCAGTTTGTGAATTAACCCATATTTTCTGAGAACAAGTAGATTGTTCAACCATGCATTATGCATGCTAGATCCTATTTTGCAGACCTTCTGTATGCTTGAGTTAGTTTTAGAATTGAGACTCTAGGGGAAAGGAAACATAGTTCCATATTGTGCACTTGTTTGTGTCCTAAAAATGTGTTTAAAAGATGTTGGAAGCAGTCTGAATTTTTGTCTCAGAATAAAATAGATGAGGTCATGAGCACAGATTAGCTATGCTGGAAATATGACTGATATACCTGATGTGGGTTTGCTCTCTGGAATATCTGGAGGGGGGCTGTATCATCTCTATCATCTCGGCGGTATACTCAGTCAAGACTGCTAATCCATTTGCTTAATATTGCCTGTCTGGCAATTTAGAAAACAGATGGGCCAATACATACAGGACTTGTATGTACTGCTTGGCAGCAAAAATACTGCTTCCTAATATGGCAGAGAAAATCAAAGCCGCTGTGTACCACAGGCCTTGCTTCGTTCTAGAACTATCTTGATACCTGCCCATTACCCATTATTTGCCTCTGATTTTGTTTTCTTGTTTCTTGTAAACCTCATAAACTTCAGATTATTTCCATTATATTTGAGGTAACCAAGAGTTGTGGCTAGCCTGCTTTATTGCCTGCTTTACCCTTTCTGTATTGCAGCTATCTTTGTGGGGAAAGTACACTGTGTTTTCACACTTGCACACTTGTTACGATGCTGTTATCTTTTGAGCTCACAATTAGTATGAATTTGCAGTAAGCAAAAGACGGAAACCGTAAGCAGTGGGGGCGGGTGGGAATAAATGTATGTGAGATAGTGGATCTTGGTAAAGGATGACAAGGGGATAGGCTGGTTGTCTCTTCTTGAGCCAACCTCAATGACTTTGTCCCAGTGTTAGCGCGAGATCTGTGTGCATGCTCATTGCTCCAGGCATCATAAGCTGCAGCAGACTCATTTGTTCCAAGGGGACAAGTTTTCACTGTGCCAGTGCAGATTCCTGCCACACCCACTCCATTTCTCAGTTGTTTTCAAGCCAGATGCTTCTGTCCAAATTTGCATTACATCTGCTTCAACTTGGCACTGAGCTTGATTAAAGCAGACAAGTCCTAAGATCAATATTTACTTTATTGAACAAGATGAGTTCAGACCAATGCATTCACTTCCAAAAGAGTGAAATAGATTTTAGGAAAATGATTGGTGCAGTAATTTTATTAGATATATGCTGTCATCATGAATGATGTCTCCAGTAATAAGAACATTTTAAAGTGTGTTTTCTTTTCATCTTGCTCAACATCAATTTGTGTATGTGCAGTTTTGATGATTAATTGAGATTACCAGGGAGCTATGTAAAGATGGGGCATGGTTTTACAGTAGACAACTGTGGACTAGCAGCTTTTTATTACTATTGTTCTTATATTCCACATTAATTTATATTACTTGCTTAATGAATGCTATAGGAATGAACCTGCTCCTGCCTTCCTGTTATTCAGTATATTCAGTACACAGAATGCAAATTCAGTTCCAGTAAAATAATGGAATCTCAGTATCCTGTAGCCATTTAAATGTTTTGGAAAAGCACAGGCCTGTGTTGTTTTTTCCATATACAATAAATTGCATTATGAAAATTGCCATATCTTACTTCTGCACATGTTGGTATCTCCACCATTCTCAAAATAGAAAATAAACAGAAAAATAGAAAGAACAGTGAAAATAGCTAGAAAACAGTGCAAAGACATTATTTTCATGTTTTAGGGGAAAGTATTGTGCTAATTTTTTCTTGTATTAAAAAAAGGGAAAAAAATATTAAACTTGCCATATATTCCAAATGTATGTCAGCTTGTTAAGGCTTCAGGACAGTTTTATTTTCAAAGAAGCGACCTGGTTTTCTTTCCTCTTTAGGAACACACCAAGCTTGGTGACAGGCTGAAAAATTTCAAAAGTCGGGGCACCATTCCCCCTGCTTTCTGCTGTGCGGCCTTCATGTCTTGCGGTGGGGCTTTTGCTGCAGAACCAAAGGAAATCCATGGGATTTTCAGCAGTTGCTTTGGAAGTGAAAATTAGCAGCTCGGCAGGTGATTCTGCTCCCTTTGAAGCAGTCTCTCAGCGTGGTGTTGGTGACTGGCTCTGATCTGGAGGGATTCCTCCCTCGCAGTGTTCGAGCATTTGCTTCCAGGAATTTGACTTGGCTGCAAAATGATGTGATGGTTGGCCACCTCATGGCAGAATGAGCACTAGCGCTCCTATGCGTGAGCAATATATTTGTGTTTTTCCTACATAGAGATTAGCTCCCCCATAGGAAATTGCAAGCCCTTTATGAACAAAGAGAATAGCAGCTAATTCATGCCATTGCCTCACTCCTCACACTTGGGGATAGACTTAAGCAAGCCATATGTCAAGGGGCAATATCCTGAAAGCAATTTTATAAAACGAAATTAGGAGCTTGCAATCGATCCAGGAAGAGTCAAGAAGCATTACTCCCCTGGCACCTATGACAAGATACAGGCATACCTTGACTTTCATCCACTTGACTCATTTTGATTTTTCAACCACTTTCAATTATAGCCACATTTTAAATTTTGTCCACGAACTTTCCTCTTTCATGCTATTTCATTTGCTGAAACTTCAGCAATATCCATCAACATTCTTGTGTTTATTTTTTCTTTTATTTCGGTTTATTTAAGTTTTGCATGCATTTGCAAGTTTTATATAGTTAGTTATCTCTTTTTCCACCTGTCAAAATACATTTGCAAGCTAAATCAGACAATGCTTTGACATTCAGCAATTTTGACTTTGATCCATGCTCTGGTTCCCATGGATGGTTTCAGCAATGCAACAGGTATTGCTGCTTTCTGGGTAAGAGGGGTCAATTAATTATGGTAGTTATGTGTAGTTATATCAGATCATTTGTGACAAATCAACATGCATTGGGTCTACCTATAGGAAAGATGGTGCAGGCACCTAACATGGAAGAGATGGAAGTCCTATTGTTGTCGTCCTGAGGAATTACCACTCTGGCTCAGACCTGAGGTTGCCTCCATGCCAGGGGTTGAAAGGGGATCAAGGCATCCAAGTTGCTTTGCTTATTCCAAGCCTTTGAATTTTGAGATAAACATCATGCTTCAATCTCAGTGAGTCACCAGCCTGAATCAGACTGGTTCTGGTTCCCCTCTTGCTTACTTCAAGGTGCACACCGTATCCCTAATCCTAAACCGTGCCCTGAACGGTAACGGCCACTTAGGGGGACTAGCCTAGAGGGTAGTAACCAGCGGCGGGATCTGGGAATAAGGAAGCGGAACACTGGGCGGGACTTACGTGTGATTGGCAGCCCGTCCGTTCTGTTCCGCGGCTGCCCTGGCCTTGGGGGGCTGCCCCTGGTTGGCGTGCCCCACCGCTGCTTGCCCAGGCACCTGATGCGCTCCCCACCCATCCCCCCTGGTGAGCAGGCCCCCCCAAGGCCAGGTCAGCCATGGAATGGAACGGACGGGCAGCCAATCACGCGTATATCCTGCCCAGCGTTCCCAGATCCCATCACTGGTAGTGACGCCTACCCACTAGCCCCTATGGAGGCACTAGTGCAGATGACTTAAATAAACATCACTATGCCACTCTAATAGATGTACTCCTGAACAATGCACCTGAAAAAAATGATCTCGGGTCCATCTTAGCCTTCAGTCTAACTCTTGCTATCTTCCTGCCAGTTGTAACACCTCTCCTTAATGCACTGCTGTGCAGCAGATATGACCTGTGTAGTTGAGAGATTTCTTACATGTCTGTCCTCTGGCTTAAGTCACCCATGCAGTTGGCTTGGGGTGCAAACCTAACCTGGAGTTAGACCAGCACAGTTAGACCAGCAAAGTTTGGCGGACACAAGGGCCACTCTAAAGTGCATTTGGACCACTTTTGGAGGATGGCACATGTCTGTGTGCTGGCCTCTCTGACTCCAAGAGTGGGCTAAACATACTTTATGGTGTCCCTTGTGCAAGTCAAACTTTCCTGGCATAACTGTGCTGGCCTAACTCTAGGATTGTGCCCTTAATGGAACTTAGGAGAAGGGGCTTGGTAGAAACAATCCCTAACCATGAGCAGCAACTGGTTTCAATGCACTTCATGTCTGGCAACATACAGTAGATCACACTAGCCACTTCAGCAAGGCCCAGCTGGGTGGCTATACTGCTGGTGCCTGCTCTCTTGCGGGCCAAAAAATAATGGAATACCTGCAAATCAGCACCCTCTCGCTCATGCTCTCAGAGGAAAAAAAAAAAGAAAATGTAACAGAGCAAACTGCAAGTGTGCACACAATGCCCAACTCCAGTGGCAACTTTGCCTCACAGGCAGTGGTGTCATCTACTCCCCAGTAGACGGTTCGCTGGGCGGGAGTATGGAGTGATTGACTGTCCGTCGATTCACTTCTGGTTTCTTCGCGCGCCCCGCGCGGCTTTCCCTCGCCTCGGAGGGGGCGCCTGCTCACCTTGGGGGATGGGTGGGGGGGCGCCGGGTACCTGGGCGAGCAGGCACCCCCTCCGAGGCGAGGGAAAGCCGCGTGGGGCGCGCGAAGAAACCGGAAGTGAATCGACGGACTGTCAATCACTCCCTACTCCCGCCCAGCGAACCGTCTACTGGGGAGTAGATGACACCACTGCTCACAGGTGAATGTAAGCATTATACATAGCAAACTTTCACAGCTCAATCATCCAGATTGTCTTTTAAAACCATACCAGAATTAGCAGTAACAGTCCCAATCTGAAAGGAATGGAAGCCGTACTATGAAGGTGACCATCCAAGTCCCTTTGTGAACCACTGTCCCAAAGTGAAACAAGATCAGGGGTTTTCCATGGGCATGAATTGCTGGTCTGGGGAATTCCCCTGCCCCTCAACTGAAATGCTTGGGGGCAGAAGTGTTTCGCATGTCAGATTTTTTTTCAGCTTTTGGATTCTTCACCTCAAGACCTGATAAAGCCCCTCCAACACTCACTCATTCCTAGTGGTGTACACATTTCTTCCCACTCCACCCCCCACATTCAGTGGTGGCCTCACCTACCTCCCCCCCCCTCAAAAAAATACCATAAATAGAGGGGTGGGTTTTTGTTGTTGTTCAAAACCACTTTTGGGTGGCTAAACACCACCTTTTGACAGTTAAAATGTCTGACTAAAAACACAAAACACTGCATTTTGGTGTTTTAAGATGTTTTCCAGAAATTAAAATAGATAACTTTTTCCTATTAGAAACAATACTGCAGCTGCCTCTGCTGACACTATATCACCTATATCATCTACCTAGAACACTTCTAAAGCACAGATCCAAATTATTTTCTGCTCCTTCCTGGAAAAAGAAAATGTGGTGTATACAGCGGCGTCATTCACCCAATACGCAGGGCGGGACTTACCCTTGAGCGGCAGTCCGCCCGTTGCGTCACTCCGCGTTCTGCCACATTCCCTGCCTGAAAGGTGTATAGTATTTGCAAAATATTGCTGTAATCTTCACTATGAAATGCCTACTTGTATGCACAACTCTAGCAATAACGTTCTGTACTGTTTCTCCTACAGAGAAGTGAACAGCGCACAACTTTTAATAATGCACTGAATATTATTTAATGTTGGAAGCTGCCCCTGGAGTTTCCCTCGCCAATTATGCAAAAGCCAATTTTGATTTTACTGTTGTGATTTTAAATATTAAGAAACATTTATTATTTATTTACTACCGCGACACAAAGTCTTCTGAAATGTTTGATGGAGCTGCTGGTACATAAATACCACCCAATGCGTAGTACTAAACATGATACATCAAGGAATATGAGATTGCTTTTTTCATCTTTACTCTGTAACAGTAATTAACACAGCATGGCTCATGCCGTACAAAAATTTTGTGATTCAAATAAATTCAAGTAATAAAAAATTCAACATGAAAACCCATTCTTTCATCAGTGGAATATATTATATTTAAATTCCCAGTAAAAATTCAATTTAACCACGCTTTTAATCTACTGGTTCTTAGGTTGTGCAGTTTTGCTGAGGCCAACGCACAAAAATGAAATAACCTGAGGTGCCGCAGTTTTAGCAATGAACCTCCTGGTGCATGACAAAATAACATCTTGGGAGCAACATTGCAGGTGAAATATGGAGTCGGTAGGTCTCAATATAGGTCCCTTTTCCTGTAGAGAAGAGAATGAATAGGGAGACACTTCTTCAATGTCTTTTTGACATCTGAGAAGGTCAGGGAGAGAAAGCCACACTGTGAACTGTTATCTGAATGTTCTTGCCGCTATATTCATGAGATATGGGGATCTGTGGCCTGTTCTGATTACAGTCCAGGATGACTCATCAAATGCATGTAATCAAAACATAGTGCCAGTAAGAGACATAGCACCAATAATTTTCCATTACAGTGATAATTCTCATTTGTGTATATGAAATCAGACACTTTGCAAAAGTTTGGCTGCTCTGGATTTGGGTCTGTGATTGTCAGGGTGATGGAATCTTCCATGCCAAGGCATCACGAGGATGCGAAGCATGAGGAGCATTGCAACAAGATGGTTCTCCCATCCTCCTGTCTACCTGTCTTTGTGCCTGATTGGCTTAAAATCCCCCCCCACACCGAAAGCAGTTGGCATTGCCACCACTGCCAATCATCCGGATGAGTAAAGTACCTACAAGAATGCGGGCCTCTGCAGAAATGTTTTGCATTGGGCCCTGCAGCTTCTAAGCCTGGCCCTGGCTGTAGTGGTACCTTTTCAAATGCAGGAGTTCATTGTGATACCCCACCCAATTGATACAGCCCAATAGCCACACTACATTAAGACAGTAACCAAAAAAAATCAACTCAGAAATTTCTTACTAGACTTTTTACTTCTCCTTTCACTTAGTTCTACTTTGGAAATATATTTCATTTCATTTAGCTCATTTCATCCCCAATTCTTGGAGTGGTTTGTAACAGTTTGAAATGAAGTATTTTTAATGGGATTGTACATGTAGAGTGTACCTGTTTACTCAGAAGCAAGCCTCACTGTGTTCAATAGGACTTACTCCCAGGTAAATTCCTAAAGGACTGTAGGCTTAATGTAATAAAAGACCCCTTGTGCAAGCAGAATGTTCATTAGGGTGTTCATTAGTTTATTAGCTCCTTAGGGTGGAAGCACTAGTCTGGGGGCTACCTGAAAAGACCATCAGTGACTGGTATTCAGATTCTGAAGAAATTGATTTGTTTCTGTTGTAGGATATTAATTGGTTAATTTCAGAAGGACTTAAGTAGCTGAATAGTGTAATGAACTGGCTTTCCAAATAGATTTGCAGTCAAAATTCACATTCAACTTATATATACCATCTGCTCATCAGTTTAAAACATTTGGATCCCTACCCAATTTGGAATTTTCTACTTTTCCCACAAATAGGGCTACTGAGAGGTGGAATTGGGCCTGGGGCGATGATTGGGCACCCCTCCGTAATTTTTGTTTTGCACTGTAGCTTGTGTTGTCATAACCAGACCTTGTGGCAGCCCGGGCCCAGGGGATTTTGCCGCCCATCCCCCTCTTGTCAGGCCTGCACACAAACGCTAGAGTCTGAGGACACCCCTCCTCAACGTTGTATTGCCCTCCTCAATGTGGAAAGCTGCGGCTGACAAGCAAGTGGTCACTATCCCCCAGCAATGCTTGCCCAAGCTGATTGCCAAGTTTAAATACCCACCAGTGAAAGGGTGAACGTGACAAACACAACCTGCCGCGTACTAGGTTTAAAACTAGCAGCAGGCTTCAGGAGGGACGAGCACATGAGGTGTACGCTTGCTGCGCATCCTTGCTGCAAGAGCACAGGGTTCAATGTCTCAAATAAGATTAGGTTGAGGCACTCCTCCACCACTGGAGTGAGCAGGAACGCCTGACTCGCTGATGCAGCATTCTACCTCCCAATGTGCTGCTTCATAGATGGGGTTAATCCGCCACTGCCATTGCTGTCGTATTGCCACAGGCCCCAGCACTTTCCCTGTTGAAAGTTGCTGCTGCCGCTTTGCCTCTTAACCACCAACTGAGTTGCTGAGCCAGAGGCACAGCCCAAACTGGGGAGGCTCCTTCTTCCCCTTGGTGCCCCCACTATTGGAAAAGTACCCCCTTCCCCCTTAATCTCTTGCACCAGGATAAAGCAGTGATATGATACCACTGGGATACGAAAACCAGTGAAAGAAACCAGCAGTCGAAAAGCAAATAGACTCCGAAGAGCGGATTTGCTATATTTTTAATTAGAAGCTTCTCTGCAACACCAATCTTACTTAAGAACCTTAGAATAATCTTTTGCTTTTGACCTTTCAAGCAAGTCCATCCATTGCCACATATGGTTCCTCTGCCGTTTTATTATCCTGCACCTAACATTTCAATACACTTTATTAAATATGACTGTGTTTTCTACACACACTTTCAGGTAGGTGTATTTTTGTTGATGTCAATGTCAAAGAAACACATGTACTCAGAAAGCTGATATTTCAGCATCCCACAGGGGAGACCCTTGAAAACATTGCTCTGTAAATGTAGTGCTTGAATGTGAATGAAATGTAGCTGCTGATTACAACCATGCCTGCATCTGATTCAAAAATACAAATTGCAGCTAGATGGAAAATAAGGGCATTTCCAGATGAGTTTCAACAACCTGTATTTTCTGTTAGTAGAGTGTAGAGTTCTAGGCATTTTATTCACACCTACCCTCTTGAAAACTGAAAATGGGTATTTCCAAATCAGAAAGATGTGGAAGTAGGCAAACATCTTGTATGGGATTCTGGAAATTGAAGTCTAATGCAGCCCAATCCTATGGGACCCTGCAAAGGCATAAAGGTTGTGCCATGGTTGGACCATTTGAGGTCACTGTCACAAGGCAGCTACTGTGGCAAATATCCACCACCATAGACCCCAGATGGCATTAGGCTGGTGTGGGCATGGTTTTGGAAGCATGAGGGCAGGGGAGTAATGGGATGGTGAGGGGAAGGATTTGGGGAGTGTCAAGGATGGGAGGCGTAGATACAGCAACAGTACCTTTTGCTGGATCCTATCCCCCATTGTCAAAATCAGTGGTTCCCAACCTTTTTTTCACTGGGACTCCCTTTTTAGGCACAACAACCTGCTGGCTCTTGCTAAGTCATAGGGCCTAAGTGATGTCATTAAATAGGAAGTGATGTCATTAAACAGGAAACAGGAAGTACATAATTGTGCTTACAGGGCCAGAAGTGATGACATTAAACAGGAAGTCATCATTTTTAATAACTCATACTTTTTGAAAGTTGAAGAATGCCAAATCCTTTTATCAAATGTTCTGATTGCTTTGTTGTTAGCTGAGGTTTGAGTTTTGAGTTTCAGTGATTGATTCAGCACTGAGAACAACATTGTATGAACACATTGTGGCTCCTCTAAGCCATTGCTGATCAACATGGTAAAGCCAAATGTTAGATAGTCTTCAGAGTACTTACGTTCCTGAAAATTGGACTGTTATCTCCTTGGGGGTCCCAACCCCAGGTTGGGAATCACTGGTCTAAACTGACATGCACCCTGACTGCACTTGGACTTACACCAGCAAAATGGCAAAAAACAAAAATGTCTGAGAAGATTCATAAACTATCAAGAAGCTTTACCAGGAGGCAAAT
This sequence comes from Lerista edwardsae, assembly GCA_029204185.1. Taxonomy (NCBI): domain Eukaryota; kingdom Metazoa; phylum Chordata; class Lepidosauria; order Squamata; family Scincidae; genus Lerista; species Lerista edwardsae. The sequence continues at coordinate 12,102,531 of JAJKFI010000001.1, forward strand.
ACAGAGGCATATTTACCCTGTAGCCCGGGGTGGTGCGAGCCATGGGCGCCGGGCAGTGGCGGGGCAGCAGGGCACCATTGCGCAGAGTTCATGGAGGAAACCGCACTCTTCGGCCCACTCGCCCTCCCTCGCCTCCATTACGCTCTGAAATGGAGCTATTCCGCGTGCAGGGAGGTGTGGCTGGACGACTCATGGGGGCAGGGCAATGTCCTGGGGGCCCGGTTTCGTCACCTGCCATGGGCGCACTTGGGCCTCCATTCGTCCCTGGGCAAATAAAACATATTTTTACTAATCTGCTGCAGGTTCTGCCCTGCCCCACATCACAGCATGCAGCATGTGCTCTGTTAGTATGGCTGCATGCTGTACTGTTGCAGGGGATAGGATTGGATAGTTTAATGCATGCATAGCAGTCTTTATATATTTCATGCACAATTTTGTAGCTTTTTATGTGAATAGTCATGAATGCGATTCCTAAATTTTTTTATGTTGCCATTTCTTAGTAAAAAAGATTTATCAGTAAAAGAGAAAATGGGTACTGGGGCCATGCTGGAGTTCATTTGTACTTGAAAAGTTCTGCTGACTATGCATAGCACCTCTCAGCACAGGATAGAACTGGATCCTAATAACAGACCTGCTTGCTTTAGATGCAAAAGGTCCAGATTCAATCCCTGGATCTCCAGGTAGAGCTGGGGAAGAGATGGAGCTTGCCTGAAATGCTGAAGTGGTCCTGCTTGTCAGTACAGACCACACTAATCACCGTCTTCCAATGATTTGACTCAGTATAGAGCATTGAATTCTTGTTTGTGTTACAGGAACACTTACAAACATCTGGCTTACAAACAGGATTACAATTGCTTGACCTTCAAGGCATCTTCACATTGCTCTGTCTGTGTGGAACACACATTCAAGTGGTGTTCCAACCGGAATCAGAATATGGTCCTGAAGATGCAAACCCACTTTCATTCTGACGTCAGTCTTCACCAGAAAGATCATACCATTGCTGCATTTTCCATTTTTCCACTCATTGGTTGAACCTTGATGTGGCTGAGACTTGAATTTGAAACAGAAATTTGTTCCCTGGCTGTGTTTACAAGAATTTCATTCTTATAGCTCAGGGTTCAACAGTGTTTGTGTTACAAGGAAACTGGGCATCTGACTCACAATCAGGATGCCAAATCATTGAGTTGAACCCTGAGGGGTCTCTTTGCTTGGGCAGCCATGGAGCATTACTATCCATGTCAGCAGCACAATATCTAATCAACACATAATGGATGTCAGGCTACCTTCCTTATAGGGAAAGTAACTTTGCTGTGGTGCTGACCATCATTGGTCACTTGGCCAAAAATCATCATCACTTTGCCAAAACATTTAAATATTTTTTTTTTAAAAAAAATGGGCAAATGGAAAACGGGGACTGCATCAGTGAAGACCAGTGCTTCCCAAAGTGTGGGTTGCAGCCCATCATTGGGAAGCAAAGCTGGGCCATTCCCCCTTTAGGAATGGCCCAGTTTTGGCACCACAGTGTTTGCAGCACCACGGGCACCCAGGGACTTGTACAAATGCCTGAGTGGTTGGGGGGCCCTCTGCAGTGTTGGGAAGGCCCACAGCCCCCTCTGTGTTATCTCCCTGAAGCTAGTAAAAGCCCTGTTTTGTGCTCGAAAGCATACTTTTTGTGCGAAAAATGGAAGGACAGTTTCCAGCACAAAATGGGGCTTTTACTAGCTTCGGTGAGACCCATGGAGGGGGTTGCAGGCCTTCCCAGTGCTGCAGAAGGCCCCTGACCACAGATACATGTAAATGTCCTTGGGCGCTCATGGCTCCACCATTGCTGCGGTGCCGTTTGGACACCCTCCCCAGCCCCAGTCCTTTCCTCTGCAGCGACTAGCAGCTGTCCCAATGTCCAAGTTGGGAACTGCTGGTATTGATAGTTTTGTGCTAAGTAGACAGACATGATACGTTTGGCCCTGTTTCTTCAAGTGCAACACTTTACGTTTCCACATAGGTGTGGCTAGCATCTGTGGGAGAAAGTCAGGGGTATAAGAGGTTGCACTTGGGAATGCCAGTAGGGCTGATGCCAACCATGCCCAGCATCCTTGTAATCCCACCCGTTTGGCAGAGAAGAGCAGGGTTTTCTGCTTCTTAGCTTGTGTTCTGTATTGCAACCTGATTACTTTGTCCCAAAGTGTGCCTTTGGAGATACTGAACCAGACCCTCCGTGATGGCATTTGCTGGTCTTAGGAATTGGAACTCACTTTTACATGTATGAGGCGGGGCAAGACTTGACCCATTACAGACACATTCTTTGTTGCTCAACCTTTCTTGCTGTAAGCCTATTTCCATCAGCACTATTTTGTTTTGGGTGCAGATGTTGGAGACCAAGTTGGTGGAGGGAACAAGGATACAAAGGGGTGATTCTTTTCTCTAGAATTGTCTGTTTTACAAAGGCAATAGTCTTGTGCAGTAACAAATTCAAAGCCTATTTGTGTTAAGGTATTGATGTGCACTGAGCATAAGTTACAATCGGTGTGTTCAGGGGCAGCCGTCCTGCCCTTTCTCCAGATGTACATCCCTGCACAAGTCTAGCGTCAGATCAATGAAATGCCAGGTTTCTCATCTTCTCTTCTGCCCTGGAAGAAAGGCAGGCTACATAGTAGCTGCTAGAGTCATTCTCCTATCTTCTAGAATTCATATCTGGAGCCAGGCAATTGATGAATTCAAAGTTAAAGCAAATGGATAATGTTCCACTATAAATCTTAACACATGTCTACCTCACCTTAACTGTTCAGGCTAATCACTATAAAGATATTTTTATACTGTATTTTAACACCTTTCAGCGCATTTCTTATTCCTCAATCTGTCAGCTGCTTTATGGGTCCCAATTGGACAATAAAAGACAATGTAAAACTTTATTTCAACTGATGGCAGTATCCTTTTGATTCACCTCTCTGAGTACTGAAGAGAAATTAGACAACATAGAAACCTTTTCCTTATTGAAAATGCCCAGTAATTACAAGGACTAAATTTAAACCACTCAGTTTCTTCTCCATAGATAGCAGAAGATGAATTCTCGATAGCATTGTTTTAAAGAATTAGAAAATCCCTCACCCCACTTCAGCTCTGATCAAACACACGCACATGTGGAAAGCACTGCTTCAAATGTACTGGGGAGCGGTCCTAGGCCAGTACATCTGTTGTGACTCATATTCCCATGTATCTGTATTCCCATGTATCACATTCCCATGTAAACATCATCCACGATGCTTTGATTCTTCTCTTTGTTTTGACAAAAGTCACTAAACCACCACTAAACCACCACTGATAACATAGCAATCATACTTGAGGTCAGTGGTGTTATTCAGGGGGTTCTCCCAGGTTCTATAGAACCGGTTGTTAAACGGCCGGGCCCTGCCCACTTGCTTACCTCAGCTGGCTTTGGGGTTTTTTTTGCTCCGGCTATGACGTCATAGAACCGGTTGTTAATTTATTTGAATACCACCACTGCTTGAGGTACTAGATTCTGGAAACTGGAAAGGTGGTTGGGTCTCTTGGTGGCTAGAGAAGGACCAGATGGCTTTCCATCGATCAGGAAGTAATACGCTCTGTATAAGGAAACACATGCTGTGTTGTAGGGTGGTATTATATTCATTACATGGAATTCATTTTGCATCATGCTTAGGGGTGGGGTTTTTTTTTGGTTTTTTTTGTTGAAAACCACTTTTTGGTGGTTAACATACCTAAAAAAAACAAAACACAAAACATAGCATTTTTGTATTTAAGATGTTTTCAAGAAATTAAAATAAGACTACTTTTCCAATTAGAAATAATATTGTTGCTGCATCTGTATCACCCATATCATCTACCTACAGTAGTACACTTTAAAAGCATTTAAAATGAATAAAAATGAGAAGTTGGAATGAGAATGTAGAATAAAAGCTCATAACACCACAATTTGCTTTTTTAATCAAGACATTTTGGAAAAAATATCAACCCCCCAAAACACCCTAGTCATGCTCCTTTGTAGTACAATAGAAATTTTCCTCTCTGCTTTCATGCTGCCCTTTGGATTTTTGGTTTAAAGGGAGGTTCGCTTTGGGGAGTGACCAGTATTGTCATTCAGTAACGAGCTGCCGGAACGCAAGGCAGGACTTACAGCTTGATTGACAGGCAGTCCGTGACGCATCGCCGCCTGCCCTCCTGCCGCAGGGGCTCCCTCCGGGTGGCGCGCCCCTCCGCGGCTCACCTAGGCACCCAGCGCGCGCCCCAGGCAAGCGGGCACCCCCTCTGAAGCCAGGGGTGCCCGCGCGGCGGTCGGGCAGGCAGCGACGCATCATGAACTGGCAGCCAATCAGGCGGTAAGTCCCGCCTCGCGTTCCGGCAGCTCGTTACTGAATGACAATACTGGGAGTGACCTGTTCAGTGGTGGCAAAACCTCATGCTTCCTTATTGTGCACCTTTGCCGTTGCTAAATCAAAATGCCTTTGTGAAGGAACTCTGCTTGAACTGGATTCCTTATCAACTCTGCATCTTCAGGAAGAGACAGAAGCATTTCAAGAATAGGCCCAGGCCTGATGCTTTCCAGGTGGTTTTAAACCTCATCTGGAAATAAAGGGACAAGTCTGATGCAGAAGAGGGGAGGTGTTTTTGCAGGCCCCTGACTAGGTGTGTCACTAGTCATCCTCTCAGGTGTGTCACTGCAGTGGCCTTGAAAACAAGAACTGTCCAGAAAACAAGAACTAAAGATACAATTGTTACGATACATGTGCTAAAGAGTATAAGAGCCTGCAGAATAATAACATTTTAATGTGGTACAGAATCAGCAATCTAGAGAGTCTAATTGGGCATCTGCTTCGGCAGAGGAAAGGCAGGGTGGAAAGCTTTTGAATGAATGAATGAATGTCAATTATTTACCAAAAAAACATTTTATTTTGTTTCATATCTCTAAAGTTCAAAGTTTGGAAACAAAGGTAGTCCAATATTGTCACCATAATAGTCAATGGATTGATCTGCTTTCAGGGATTGTTCAGACAGTGCTGGAGAGTGTTCAGTTGCTGAGTAGCTGCATGGGTGCCTGTCATGTCTCTGTCGCCCCAGTCTGCCCCTCCCCACTCCGGGAGAGGCACTGAGAAGGGGTCGACAGAGGACATAGTGGTGAGCGCCACCAAGCACGACCAGGAAACAGGAAAGTGGAGTCAAGACCCTTCCTTTATTGACCGGCATACCCCCTTCCCTAGTTACAATCAGTAACTACCCATTCCCCCC
>JAJKFI010000001.1:12107799-12127613 GCA_029204185.1 Lerista edwardsae
TTTTTTGGTAATAGACAAATTAACAGTTATATGCACCATGCTTCTTCCTAAAGTGCTGTTTGATCAATGAAAATATTGCATTTACAATTTTACACACTACATGTAGAGGTGTTTGAAAATGGTGTTATTTACTTTGCTCAGCCCATTGTGTCCAGTTCCACAATCCACAATCTTACAGCCCGATCCACAGCTGCCCTCCAGTGCATAAGAACGTAAGAAGAGCCCTGCTGGATCAGGCCAACAGCCCATCTAGTCCAGCTTCCTGTATCTCACAGTGGCCCACCAGGTGCCTAAGGGAATTCAGTAAACAAGATGCTTGCATCCTGTTGCCATTCCTTTGCACCTGGCATTCTGAAGTAGCCTACTATTAATGTAAGGAGGTTGCCCAGTGGTGTCATCTACTCACCAGTAGACGGTATGCTGGGCAGGACTTAGCGTGATCGACAGCCCGTCCACTCACTTCCGCTTTCTTCGCGCTCCCCGCGCGGCTTTCCCTCGCCTCGGAGGGAGCACCTGCTCGCCAGGGGGGATGGGGGGCGTGCCGGGTGCCTGGGCGAGCAGGCGCCCCCTCCGAGGCGAGGGAAAGCCGCGCGGGGAGCACGAAGAAAGCGGAAGTGAGTGGACGGGCTGTCAATCATGCTAAGTCCCGCCCAGCGTACCGTCTACTGGTGAGTAGATGACACCACTGAGGTTGCCCAACCCATCTTGGTCAACAGCCCACAATGGACCTTTCCTCCAGAAATCTGTCCGGTCCCCTTTTAAAGGCATCTAGGCCAGATGCCATCTCCACCTCCTGTGGCAAGGAGTTCCATAGCTTAATTACCCGCTGGGTTAAAAAGTATTTCCTTTTATCTGTTTTAACTCTCCCAACACTCAATTTCAGTGGATGTCCCCTGGTTCTGATATTGTGAGAGAGAGAAAAGAACATCCCTCTATCCCTCTATCTATCAACTCTATCCCTCCCATGCATAATTTTGTATGCCTCAATCACGTTCCCCCTCAGGTGCCTTTTTTCCAGACTGAAGAGTGCCAGTGCCAGCAGTGGGTGCTGCAGGGCAGCTGTAAAGCACATTTGCATGGCTGCATGGCTGGGAGGCCTGTGCTACCCTGTTGACGCTGCTGCAAGAAGCCTGGTTGCTGGAAGAGAAAGGTCCTTCCAGCAGGAACCAGTGGGAAGGGCAAGGGGCAGTGTTCCTGGGCTGAGGGAGGGCAGAATGGGGGAGGGTTGGGCCCAGGAAACGGGTGGGACTGGCGGAAGCCTCCTAAATCCCATGTTGGGCTGGGAAGCCCGACACAGCAAAATAGCTGTTGCAGACTTGAGAAGCACGTTGAAGAGGATGGAGCTTTACTTGGGGTAAAAGGACAAATGCCCCTCCTCTTGAGGAGACCTCCAGCCTGCTCAGATGCAACACAGGATCCAGCGGTAGCCATTTGGTGCCCCCTGCTCTTGTGCTGGATAGGGTTGGGCTATTAGGCTGTAATCCTAACTTACTCACCCCTAACCAACACCTTTATCTATATGTTTTACCGAGGACATTATTTGACAGAACTATCTTATTTAGAAGCACGAATTAATACAGATTAATACAGATTCAAAATGATGTGCTTTATATTGAGAGCGCAATCCTTTACTGCGCTGGATTGGCAAGGCCGGCCGGCCAGCACCAAATCCAATGCAGTATAGTGGAGACTGGAGCCTCCCTGCAGCAAGGGAGCGTTCACTCCCTTACCCATAAGGGAGGCTCCAGCCTCCCCTATGTGCTCCTCGGATCTGTGCCTGCTAAATACAGATCCAAGGAGACCGTGCGGCCCGAATCAGGGCCTCACGGCCTCGCAATCAAGCTTAGGATGCGGCCTCCCAAGCCCACTTATGTCCCGCCCCCGACATCCTCCCCCACCAATCCCCGTCTCAGTCGGTGCTTCGGTCGGCGCAAGGGAGACTTCCCATTGGCGCTCTCAAGCCGACACTGCGAGTAGTGTGGTGCTGCTCGATGCCCCCACATCAGTGCTAATGCCGTAGCGCTGACGCAACAATGTTGCATCAGTGCTACGCGCCATATAGAATGGCACTGTGAATCTTTACCTGTGTAAAGATAAAAGATAAAACATAGGGTTTTTTTTTCTACACATGGCACAAACAAGCATTTTGTGGTTTACAGGTTTACATGATATTATAGACCTAGAAAATGTAGAACACATTTATATTATACATTAAAATTCCATTAAATTAATTTTTAATGACACTAGTCACTGCAGCATGGTTCCTATGTCATCTGGCCATAGGTTAGATTTATTCTTGCACTATGTGGCAAGATACTGTACTCTATACTCTATTTTGAAAAAAAAGAAAGAGAAAATGGCGTTAGACACAGGTTGGAAGACTTACAAAATAGACAATATTAAGAATGTCAGACATGAATTCCCTGAAATGTGGCATGTGTTGCCAACTTGACTGCTCCATTTATACAGAGGTAAAAGTGGAATGTAAATCATTTAAATAAATCAATAGGGTCATCCCAAGCTTTTCTGGTGCTTTTCTGGTGAAACATCAGGTATAAGACGATCAAATTATGGCAAAAGATCCAAATTGTTATTTAAAGACAATTTCTTTGTTAGGCATAAAGCATAATGTTTCTCTTTTTAGAATTTCCAGCTCAACTCTTACTTGCTTTCTAAGTAAGAAGTGTATTCATTGGGAAGTACTCTCAGGTATCGGTGTACAGAATTGCAGTTTTACTTTCTGATAATTATTAGTTTAATTCCTTTGCTTTTATTATTCATTATAATTGTGTTTTAAAACACCCTATTACTATGATGGCATCTGGCATGATGGTGATGGCATTTGGCCTAGATGCCTTTAAAAGGGGACTGGACGGATTTCTGGAGGAAAAGTCCATCATAGGCTATAGGCCATGATGGGTTGGGCAACCTCCTTACATTAATAGTAGGCTACTTCAAAATGCCAGGTGCAAGGGAGTGGCAACAGGATGCAAGCATCTTGTTGTCTACTGAACTCCCTTAGGTGGGCCATTGTGAGATACAGAAAGCTGGACTAGATGGGCCCTTGGTCTGATCCTGTGGGGCTCTTCTTATGTATTCAGGATTTTTTAAAGAAAAAATTGAATTTTGTTCTGAACTTACATTCTTAACACTATTCTGTAAAACTTGCTGAAATCCATTTGCTAGTGCATTTCTTGCCTGGAGCACAAATGTCAAACTAAAGTGGAAGAGAACTAAAGGCCACTGGATTCAGAATCCTATAATCCCAGGTCCTTGGGTAGCCAGTGTGTGTGTTTTTTTACTTTACAGGGGTTCAAATCCTACAAATTTCCAACAGTCATCCAAGGGATTATGTGTTCAGAAGGAAGGATTCCATTAACTGAGAATCCAGGGCTTTATTTCAAGTTGAATCACTTTCACGAAAGTTAAACTCATTTACTATTTCTTTCTGATGCAACCAGTAGAAGTCCCAGAATAGCACTACAGTAAGAAGCAAACAATAAATGCACAATATTTTGTGCGGATGTTGGAATTCCTGATGGAATTTTCCTTGTGCTGGCCATGCCACAGTTAATTTGCATTAGCTTCATTAGTGAAATATTCATTAATAGTGTATGCATAAATTTAAGGTCTGCTCTGTGAAATGCATTGTGCTCTTCTATAAATAAGTTCTCACAAATGATTCTAGCTTGGCAGGAAGAAAAAAAAATATCTACCTGCCCGTGTAATCTCTTTCTTTCACAGGCTGCAAATGAGCTCTGCTTCATTTATTTATTTATTTTAATAATTTCAGCATGTTTATGTTTGAAATTAAAGGGTTTGGATGTCTTATCTTTTCTGCCTTAGGCAGCATACCTCTGAATTTGTTTTTCCTATAAATATTTCATGTGATGTTTTGCAGAATTTTAAAGGGCTATATTGCAGGTATCTATAAATGACAGAGGGGAACGAGTTTGATTTATTCATTTTTTTAAAAAGGAATGAAAAAGAACACCCAACCTAGATTAGTTCAAGTCTTTTAGTGTTCCATCTTGACACTGCATTTTTGACATTTTGTATAGACATTTTACAGTTGATGTAGAGTTACACAACATTTTAAAAAGCAGTTCAAATATATATTTTTAGTCACAAACACTATGCATTTTCATTTGGGTTGGAGACCTCTAAGATATGTGTGATGTCAAGTGAAGACATCTGACTTTATTTTATGTGCTCATATAAAACATTTATAGCTCCCCATTCCAAAGCCAGAGACAGTTTAACATAATAACACACTAAAAATTTCAATACAGATTAAAATTGATAATATATAAGAATCACCATTGGTGGACACCAAATCACACTTAAGCTGAGGTCTTAAATTGGCCGTGGACTTTTAGGAGATCTTGGAGATGTAATTATGTTTTGGCATCTATTCCTTATCCCTGAGCTGGAAATGAATAATTACCTGCCTGAGCTCTCAAGGAATCTACATGAATTAATGAGATGCACATAAATAGATCTATAGTCAGAAGTATTTCTCTTAAGCCCTTCCAAAACCTCAAAGCCGTCCTTTTGTGTGAATCTGCTGGAATGATTATGCTGATATTTCTACATAAAAATGTCATACTGCAATAGAATTGTCAAATTCAGATACTAGTCCCTCTGTGGAGCAGCAGAGTGAAGGGCAGGTAGATCGAAGACAGACACTGAATAGAACGCAGAAGTGAGGTAGAGGAATTTAGTGGGAGGTAAAGGAAAGCTATAGGGGACATGGTAGTGCAGTGGGTTAAACTGCTGAACTACAAGCTTGCTGACCAGAAGGTTGGCAGTTCTAGATTGCACAACTAAAGACTGAGCTCTTGTTGCTTGTCCCAGCTCCTGCCAATCTAGCAGTTCGAAAGCACATAAAACTGCAAGTAGATAAATAGCTACCACTTTGGTGGGAAGGTAATGGCATTCCGTGCGCTACGGCATATAGTCATGCTGGCCACATGACTACAAAAGCTTGTCCTCGGACAAACACCGGCTCTTCGAGTTAGAAACGGAGATGAGCACCGCCCCTATAGTCAGTCACGACTAGAATATTCAGTTGTGGGGAAACCTTTATCTTTAAAGGCAAGCTAGCAGAATTTGGAGAGTGGTGGCAAATCCTGGAAGAACCTAGAATTTGCTGAGTTTCAAGACTCTGTTACCTGAGCTAGAACATAGTTTTAGTAGCCAGACCAATATACTGGATGCAATCCAAGGCTTCCAATCCAAATGTTGTTTTAATGTTACCCTTTCATCTTATCTATATCAGGGCCACAGATGTGGTGGTGGTGTGACAATGCCCCCTTTGTCCTAATCTTAAACTGCTACAAACATTTGTGAGGACAAGCATTGTAAAAATGACTATTGTTTCATGTGGGTATGCCCTCTTAGCTTTGTAATGATTTTTTGCTTCTCTCATCCATTGCCTTGGGTTCAAAGTTTTGTGAAGGCAGGAAGTTACTACTCTCAGCTTATTTTTTTTTATTTTTAAAGGAAAGGAACCATAATCCTGAAAAGAACTGAATCAAGACAAAATTTGTAAAGACTTGACATATGGTATTGATGCAGATTTTTCTAGTCCTTCACTGATGCATGGTTCACAGTTAAATAAGACTAAAGTCTGTCTTCATGAATTTAGATTTTTTTTTCAAATTTTATTATGAAAATAAGCATAGATCCATTTGCCCTGGTGCCTGTCGTGACACCGCACCCCCATCTTTAGCTTTTATTCCCTCACAAGTGACCTAAGCAAGCACCAGGGGTGTAGCTACAGTGGTACAAGGGGGTGCAATTGCACTGGGCAACAAGCTTTAGTGGGCCACAAACTGAGCTTGACGCTAGTGGCCAAAATTGTGAAAACCTTGGTAATTAGGAATAATACTATCACATTATATAGCATTGGAAAAGTAATGTAATGCAGAATGCAATGTAAGAAACCAGAGTGTTACACCTTTATCAAAAGTTATGGTCAAAAAAATAAAACAGAAAACGAAAATACAACTGTCATGTAAAAATTGTGGTTTGTTAAAATCGTGGTTTGTAGGAATAAAACTGTCATGTTATAAATTGTTCAATGCAGAATTTCATGAAGAATTCAATGAAACAAACCCAAGTGAAATTTCATTCTATCAAATGAAGATATAACAAACAAAACTACAAATGGGATGTCACTTCCTGTTGTGATGTCATTTTCGGGGCATCATTTTGCCCACCGCACTGGGCTTAGCTATGCCCCTGGCAAGCACAGATCCACTGCTACAATGAACAAATTTTCTGACTTGCACAAACTTCTTTCGATCCTCCTTTCTTTTGTTCCTTTTTAGGAAAAGTCCCCTCCTTCCTTCGCCACATCTCATCTGAGCCTATTTCATTATTTAGTACCCAGTTATGAAAGATTTTTGGAAAGTCCCTTGGAAAATTATGATTGACCTTTAAGTCCTCTGCCAAAAAACCATCTCTCATTATGGTCGGTGTGACCTAAGTATGTCTTAACTATTTAAGAGAGCTGACAATCCGTTGGCTTTTAATTCAGTTGTTTTTCAGCTTTTTGCATTGTAGAAGTTTAACTATTTAATTCCCGACTAATATATATATTGCTGAACTCAAGCCTGGGCTTATTTCAAGTCTTATTTCCTGCAGCAGGTTTGCCTAATGCAGGTTACTGAATTCTCTTCTCACAGTATAACTTCGTACAATTTACATTCAATTTTTCATTTACTAAAGGGAAAAATATCCAGAAGAATTCTTAATGCAGCAGTAATACTGCAGTAATTTAAGGGTGCAATCCAAGGCCTGGGATTTGCACCAACAGGATAGGAGAAAGGCCAGTGCATGGACATACACTGGCCTCCGTGCACCAAGACCCGGGCCCTGCAGCACTCAGGTAAGGCTGGCCGAGATTGGTTGACATGGGGGTTGGGGAGAGTGGGGGGAGGTGGAATGGGGCAGGAGAAGGTGGAGGATGAGCAGGCCTGTGGTTGGATCAGCCCCAGGAGGAGACAGGTTGGATGGAGACAGCACTTGGACTGGACCTAACCCCCATCCCTGGCTCAGTTGGCTCAGATCCAGGTTACTTGGGGTTGTGCCAGCAATTTTGCTGGTGCAGCTCCAAGTTGCCCCATTCAAGCCACTGCACATTGCTCAGGTAAGGGGAATGTATTCCCCTTGCCCTGGATTGTGCTGCAGCCCATTCCAACCCAGGGCTAGATATGGAGCAGGCCTATCAGCCTGCCTATTCCATCTTGGGGCTCGGATTGTACTCCAGGTCACGCACATTATACTCATGAACTATTATGCTCTTATTCAATGGTGAAATGTCTTAGAACGTGTGATTGGCTTACACTGACTCATTTTGTCTATATTTCATTGGATTTTGTAATCTGTTACTTCTAATTCTTGTTGTGTAGATCAGGGTAAGTGAATAATTCTGAACGATTTCTTAAGCTGCAGCCCTAAACGCAGTTACAAGTGAATACGTCCCCGTTGAACACGGTGAGACGAAGGGCCCAATCCTATCCTTTCCGTCCCCTGCTGATGCAGTAGTGCTTAAAATGAGCATGCGGTATCCAATGGGGAGGCAGATCAGGAGCCTTTGGAAAGGCAATTCAGATCTCTCCATAAGTCTCCCACTCTGCAGTGGGTCTCTTTGGACCGCTGCCAGCTCTGTAGCTAGTACAGGTCCAAGGAGAGAAAGGGGCAGGATGGCTTCAAAATGAGGAGATAAGATCTGGAGATGCCCACACAGCTGGATCCACCCTCTCTTGCAGCCTCTCTGCCCCGTTTCTATTTCCTCCCTGTTCCCTCCTTGTCCCGTTTTGCCCCCTCCCTGCCCACACTGCTGCCTTCCCTGCTCTGGCGGGTGCATGGGGATGACATCCTGGGAGTTGTGCTGCCTCTTGTGGAGTGCTTTGCACCCTGTTGGCAGCCATTTTGTGATAGCAGGACTGCTCCACTGTCACAAAGCACTATGGACGATCTTGCATACGATTGGGCTGTTACTTCTGAGTAAACATGCACTGTGATTGTGCTGTGTGTGGAGTTTGGCTTTCCATTATAAACTGTGTCTCACATTCACAACACATTCAGTCAGTGGTGGGATTCAAATAAATTAACAACTGGTTATATGATGTCATAGCTGGAGCCAAAAAACCAACAACACCCAAAGCCAGCCGAGGTAAGCGAGTGGGCGGGGTCCGGCCATTTAACAACCGGTTCTATAGAACCTGGGCGAACCCCCTGAATCCAACCACTGCTTACAGTACATACAAGCTGTGACATGAATTCTACAAAGTCATATTCACAGATACATAAACATGGTGATTACGCATGCTTTAAATACATGCACATAGTGTTGTTTCAGCTCAGTTTAGTTTTATTTTTCGTAACAGTTGTGGCCTGCTTCTATTGGTAGGGAATTGGACCGGATGATCTTGTAGGTCATCTCTGTGATTCTATGAAAACTTGTGTTTCTCCATAGAGTATTGTTGTTTATAGTGTGTTGAAGAAACCTGGAAAATCCAGCTTGGAGAAAAATATAAGAGATAAAGATGAGTCTGTCTTAGATGAAGTAATGTCATTTACAGAATTGAAAGCTGAGGGCACAATCCTATACTAACCAACTTTCCAGCCTGACTTAGCTGTTCCCATGGGTATGTGCCAGAGGTGGATCTAAGGGGGGGGGCAAATCTGTAAGTTTTGCAAGAAGCCTTACCCTGTCATGTAAATCCCTCCTCTCCCTTGCTGCTGTAGCCAGTAAGCAATGCCAATATGTTGCTTTTCCCTGTGAGGATTGGCTAGAACAGTGCAGGAGAGGAGTGTTTTCCACTGCAAGGTAAGGCTTCTTGCAAAACTTACAGATTTGCCCCCCCCTTAGATCCACCTCTGGTATGTGCAACATCCTGCAGTTGGGTGGAGGGGGGTCAGTCACAGAGGCAACCTCAGGGAAATATTTTCCCCTAACCTTAGAGCTGCATTGCCCTTACCACAATGCTAGAAAGTTGGTTAGGACAGCGCCCTGAATCACTTGTCTTAAAAATTCACTTTGCAGGTGTCACTGATTGATTGGTACTTTTTATAAGTGATAATCCAGTATATCTATTTATATTTATATTTCTGGCTGGTGTTTTATATTTGTTTAGGTGGCCTTGTGTAGACTAGCTTCACAGCACAGTATAGGCGGCAGCTGGAGCTCACCTCGGGGTAAGAGGATATTTGCTGGCGCAAATCTGCATGGCAGGATTGGGCCTGCCAGGGCTAGGGTTTAGGATCCAGCCTCATGGCCTGACCTGCGCCCCACCCTTCTCCCCAGGCTGGCCCGCCCATGGGCCTACCCTACGCCTGCCCTGCCTCTACCCCGTTCCTCCCCCTCCCACCTTCCCCCTGCCCTCACAAAGCCCTGTGCTGAAGCCCTCTGCAACGTGCCTGTGCCAGCGAGACTCCCTGCACCAGCCCGGCGCCCTCTATGCTGGTGCAAAGATGCCTCCTGGCACATTTGCATCAGTGCTAGCCTGACGCAAGTGATATGCTTCGGCCCAGGTGAGAGATTGTGCCCTCAGTTTGTCTACATGAAAGTCCTGAGAAAATATAGGGTAGCAATACATGTGCCTAACAATACAGGCACATGTATTGTTTCAAATTTCAAAACATTTGAAATGTTTCATTTACTTATTACAAACCGTAACACACACCTTGGTTGTGGATTAATTTCAGTCATTATTAATATGCATTATGTGTTTTATTAAATACAAAGAAAGCACTAACATACTGGTGATTAGGTTATTTGCAAGTAATTATTCACCAGTTCTTTTATCATATACTGTTTTCTTTCTATTCTCTGTTTATCATACGTAATCCCATGGTTGATGTGGAGAATTAATGTGTAGTAAACAGATAGTGGAAGATCACATCAAAAAAAAACAGGGAATAAGCCTAGATGGTTATCTTTCAGCCTGTGAATGCTACAGTGATGTGAAATACTGTTTTGAGCAGTTGGTTAGGAAATGTTTGGAATATGGAAGCAGACCCAACCAAACTATGCATGTTACATAACTCGCATGCATAATGTGAATTGTAGAATGATGATTCCCATTTTATCTCCCGTCTTATCTCATCAACATTGTTCACCTGTTTGTTTCTAGGCACAAGTCAAAGACAGAGATGTGGTTAAGGAGATAAGATGTGGTTAAGGAGAGGGGTGTGTAGGGTGGGTCACAAAGAAGCTTGGAGCCTTAGATTACTTCTCAGAAAAAAATGGTTTATTGTGGATTATTACAAAGCCTGAGAGAGGAAGCAAGTTAATCATACTGCAGAAGAGCAGAGGAAAAAGTAAATGATAGGTTGGGGTGAGCACTGGGTAAATCAGAAGTAGAAGGCATAGTTAGAGCTGACCTGGGTCAAAAGCCAAGGGACTTCATCCAACAGCAGGCCAAAGACAACTGGAAACAATACAAGACAAGGAGATGAAGCAGCGTGTGGTAAGGCAGGTTGAAGTGAGGCAATAAGGCAGAAGTGTAGCCAGAGGGGGATGGCATGGTAAGTACAGCAGAGGCTGCAATGTGCCATATAAGTGTCCTCTTCCATTCGTGGTCGGAGCCATTTGGGGCACTGACGGCAACATGTAGGTGCTCATCTATTGGTTTGGTAAGTTTGGCAATGTACAAGTGCTTGTATGGTTGGTTTGGCAACAAACAAGTGCCTGTATGTTTGCCGTTGCTGCCCCAAATGTCTCTGACACCGAGTGGGAGGGACCACTTAGATGGCGCATTGCAGCCTCCACTGTACTTACCACGCAACCCTCCCTCTGGCTACGCTAATGCAATAAGAGTGTCTGTATTGCCTTTCCAATGAGTTGCTCACACTGCAAGCTCCTTTAGATGCATGTTTATAAGGGTCAGCTGACCATATTGGCAGGCCAATCATATCCCCCACCATCAACGGAGTGCATGCTATTGTGAGCGGGGTGATCTGATCGCTTGGGAGAGGTAAGTAATTTTTTTTATTTACATCTTCATAGGCCACTTGGGTCATAGGCTAGCTATTTAGCTACCATAAATCCAAGTAGCCTCAGAGGCCATATAGCTCTGAGAAAAGGGGGATAGGATCTTGGTATGTGTGGCTGCCACCAATATCTTTCCTCTCCCCCATGAACTGCCTCCAATTTGGCCTGTTGCCCTCCCTAAGTGTCTCCCGAACCACCCTGTACTAACCCTGCCACCACCATAACTGGTCAGACATGGCCTGGGTGAGCCTGTGGTACATAAGCAGGACCATTTGTGCTGCCAGCCTACATGCCACTGGGACAGTAGCATAGCTCAGGGCAGGTCCTCCTGGCGGCCCTGACCTTGGTTGGTCGTTCATGGGAGTCCACGCTGCCGTCTTTCCCATCTCACTTGTAGCAACACCCCCCCCCGAACAGAGCTGTGCTTTGGTTGCATCTGAGGGGTGTTCTGAGGGCTAGGAAAGGCGTATGTGGCCTCCCTGGCCCTCAGAATGCATCTGGAAGGTTGAAAACTGTGACTTTGGGTTTTGGACCGAAAATTGCTCTCGTAAGTCCAAGGAGCCTCAGGGACTATAATTTTCGGTCGAAAACTAGAAGTCACAGCCTTCAGGAAGCATTCTGAGGGCCGGGGAGGCCACGTGCAGCCTCTCTGGCCCTCAGAATGCCTTCAAAGGCCAAAATCCGTGACTTCTGGTTATCAGCCAAAAACCAAAAGTCACAGTTTTGGCTTTCCAGAGGCTGCACACCCCAGATGTGACTGGAGCACAGCTTTGGTCATGTTCACAGGGGTAAGAGGTGGCCATGAAAGGTGTGCCCCATGGTGGCACACTACTCAGCTACTACTGCAGCTTCTACTACTACTACTACTACTACTACTACTACTACTACTACTACTACTGCAGTAGTACTACCCACTACTGCAGTGGGATGACTTTTGTGCTCCTGGCCTGAGACTTAACAGCAGTGAATTGCAAGGTATGGTGCTGTAAGCAGTGGTGTCATCTACAAACAAGGAACGGGAACGCTGGGCGGGACTTACGCTGGACTTCCACGTGATTGGCTGCCCGCCCGTCCATCCCGTTCCGCGGCTGCCCTGGCCTCGGGGGGGTGCCTGCTTGCCGGGGGAGATGGGTGGGGGTGCGCCAGAGCCTGCGCGAGCAGCGGTGGGGTGCGCAAACCGGGGGTAGCCCCCCCGAGGCCAGGGCAGCTGCGGAACGAAACGGGCGGGCTGCCAATCACGTGGAAGTCCTGCCCAAGTCCCGCCCAGCATTCCCATTCCTTTTTGTAGATGACACCACTGGCTGTAAGCCTCGGTCAGTATTGGCGCCAAAATGAGGTCATGGGCAAAGAATTGTATTTCTGCAATTCTGAAGAAAAAAAATCAAGTTTTTAACCTGGGCCTCATAATCTGAAGACATTTGATACCATAACGCTACTCAAATGATACATACCTTGTTCTGGTTATTCCTGCTTGGGAGAGATTTGGGCGCTCCTGTATGCTACCCTGAGCTCCTCAGAGAAAAGGTGGGTTATAGAAAGCCAAGTTTTCATCTTTATCACCCATCTTTGTCACTTATTTGGATGCCATCTGAGATTCCCAAAATGAGTAGTTCTGGTTCCTTGCATTATTACCATCCGTTCAATATACAATCAGTTTGCAATAATCAGATAATTATTATAGACAGTGGACTGGAAATACATCAAGCTTGTTTGGTTATTTCAGCAAATCAAACATTCTCTAAACCTGAGTGCTATGCAGCTAGTTAAACACGCTGCACAGCTTTGAGGCAAACATCCATTTTTCCCATTTACAAACTGACCTTTCGGTTCTTTTGGACAGTAGTTGTCTACAACTAGCAATTTCCAGGGCCAAAGCAACTCACAAAAGCCTTTGCAATCACAGCTGGAAGCCATATTTTGGGGGGAATTATGAGAACAAACTTCAATTTCATAATGATATCCCATGAACAGAAACAGCATTTTGAAAAGACTTCTGAAAAAAACCCTCAAAGTCTCTTTTAACAGGTGGGTGTTACCCTTTATCTCAAAAGGTTGTTTGAAGTCTCAAAAGACCCTTTTTTTCCCCAATAAAAGCTGATAAAATGAAACTTTTAAGGTAACAATTTTGTCATTATTTTTCTTTTACTTTGTTAAAAATGACTCTACTTCATTGATGAGAAATGATTACATCCAATCAGAGCAGAAGTAATCAGATTTGAAGCTAAAATTGAGAATTTCTGAAAAGTTAAAAGATTAAATGTTGTCTAAAGTATAGGGTTTTGATTGTTATTAGTCATCTTAAATCATGGAATCATATCATATACTTTGTCCAGAAAACAGAAGCTCCTTGTTACTTATTTGTTTCAAATTAATCATTTTTTCTAAACATGAGGAAATAACTTTTCTTCTAAAATAATAATTCAAAGTCATCAGGATATGGAAACTAAAAATCCACATAATTAATTTAAGCACTGAAAGAATGTTCTCAAACTTTATAGAGAGATAACCAGTTTCATGTGTTGCAGCAAAAAATGCCTTGTTGTCCCTCAAGGACAATTTCAACTCATGTATCTGAGTGGATTATAGTCCACTCAAGCTTATGTTGAAATCAGTTAGTCTGGTAATAAGTCTTTGTCCTTTTTGGTCTAAATTTGTGTAGATGAAGAGTGCAAAGTCACTGGGTTAATTTCTTTTGTATTTTTCTCTATTGACAAGCATATTGGCAAGTACATAGTGACAAACATATTGGGTTTTCAACTATCCATTAGCATTTTTTCCTAGTAATGGGCAAGGTTCCTTCAGTTCAGTATGGAACATAATTGGTAGCCAATTGTTCAGAATTACGGTGACGAGTCAGCAACTCTTGCCTGGACCCAACTTTTGCATTGAGCAGAGGCGTAAATTTGGTGACATCTGATTGGTGCTTTGTGCTTGGGGGAAGAGCATTGGGCCATTATCCCATGGTCTCTGAGGCTTACCTTCAGTCTGACTCTAGTGACAATCCCACCTGCTTCTCCTTTTGTAGCTGGTTGTCCTGTGCAAGATGGCTAGGAATTTTTTTGCTATTTAGCCAGATTGGCCTTGGGCTTACATTTTTTCACCTACTGACTGTAATTAGGTTTCTAGTGGCTATGTTTTGTTCTGTTCTGGAAGAACCACCTTTCTTTTGTTCACTTTAGGCCAGGGAGGCAGGAATTGGCAGTTCAGTGTGCATCCTGAAATAAGCAAAGTCCGAAGGTGAGCTATTACCGCTAAGGTGATGTTTGCCAGCCCTGTGGCTTGGATTCACACAAGCATCTGTGTGAATCTTTCTGGCTGGAGGGAGTTTATGTAGTCCAGATGCTGCAACCCTTCAGTGTTGAGCATGTTAAGATTATCTGTCACTTGACAGATCACAGCTTTGAATCAGGGTGGGTTTGCCTGCAATTGATTGGGGTGGGGTATGTACAATCTTTACTGTTCTCGTTTTAGTAGCCGGCATGCTGGGAGCGGGGAGTCTTTGGGGGTTTTCCCCCTGTTACAGGGTTACTTTCCCTGTCACCAACTTGCTACAGGTTCACCAACCTTCTACAGGTTCAATAAAGTGGTCCAGTCTTACCCAAGTGCAAATATCTTCCCTGTTTTCTGAGAGTTTGCTCCTAAGTTGTAAAGCTGGTGCATTTGTGCTTGTTGTACCACACACATACCCCTTTTGTTCCTGAGTAGTTGTAGTTTGTTTTCATCCACACCCACACCACAGCCATTGCGATGATGTTGAAGCACACAGAACATGTACTCTTTTCTCCATCCCAAAGGAAAAAACAGCAGGGAATATATGAGAAGTGTTGAAATTAGTATGGGACTCAACAGCCACATACTGTGTTCACAAAAAACAATCAAAAGAAGTGAGCAGCTGATCACATGTACCTACTGTTCCCTTGTGTGTGTGAGCATGTAAGCAGTCATAGAAACAGGCACAGTTTATGTACCAAACATGAAGATTAAAAGGACAAACTCGTGTATAGAAACAATAATACACAGAAAACACATTTTGCAGGGTTTTTGCCAAAGGTTTATTATTTCATGTTGCTCTCACCCAGTGGTGCTATTGTATTCAGACCATATGTCTTTTAAAATAGAAATGAAATGATGTGGGTTTAAAATATTGCTTTTAAGTGCTTATTTCCTCATTTTCAGCAGGAGGGATACATCATAACAGCATTATCTGCATGCTGTACCCTCCCCCTTTAACAACCTCTGCTTTCCACAGCTTTTGCAGCCATGAAGAGAATGTTTCATTGTGATTTCTTCCAAGTCAGTGTACTAGAACAAATTCAGCCCATTTAATCGTGTGACATCAGGCAGCATTGAAAACACAATTTGTTGTGAAATTTGGTTTTGCATTTGCTGTTAGGAGCCAAGTGTTCGGCTCTTTTGCAGCTCTCCACTGGACCTTATCAAAGAACACACTAGCTGGAGGGCATCAGCAATGCAGATCACTCAGAAGGAAACAGAACAGCTGTGCTCCTGAAAGCTGGAATAAGCAGGATGTCCATCAACCAATGCTGGGGATATCTAAAACTGTTTCCCTTACCAGGGAGTCCAGGAAACCTGTTAAGTGGCAAATGAGAGACTTTAGTGACTGCAAGATTCCAATCCTGGCTTTTCCGGGACGTGACAAATACTTCTCTTATACTCCTTCAAAAAAAACAGCTTTTTCATTTATGATTTTCAAGTTTTCTTACTGATCAGTAAAATAAATGCATGAACAGACAAAAATGCTGTGCTGTCTTTCATACCATAAGGTAGCTTCAGGTAAGAAGAATATGAAAATGTGCTTTTAGGAAAACCTGAAGCTGAGATAACATGAAATGCTTAGAGATGTGTAAGTTGTACAAATAAAAGGACGGTGGTAACCGGTGCATAGTTGGAAAAAGGGCCCCAGACACTTTGTCTATGATAGTTAATGTGCATAGGTTTATTTATAAGAGTGCTGTCATCATTGATCACCCTTTCACATGAATTGAAAATATAATTCACCTTTTTAAAGTGGTGTTAGTGTTATTTTGGACCTATTATTAGGGTTCATGCACAAGCCTCAGGGTTCCCTCATCATAAGTCTGGTTCCAACCAATTGATGATCACGTCATAAATGACATTACCTTGCATGCGGAATCTCTAGTTATGCCTATAGAACAAGCATCTGAGCAGGGGGATGGCAAAAGCTGCAATCCTAGCCTCATTTTCCTAGGACTCCTGGGAGTAAGCCCCATTGAATACAATGGCACTTAGTTCTGAATAGACATGCATAGGTGTGTGCTAAGTCACTGTGTGTCAGGGAAGAAGCTGGAAATGGTAGCTGTGGGGTTGGGACAGCATGAACATCTCCTTTTCTTTTAATTATAGAAAGGAAGTAGTAAATGAAGGCATAATTGCAAAATGAAAACTTTTTCATGCCAATTATTTTTTCACAAATAAATGTTCAGGCCATACTGCTGAATGGAAAATGACAGTTGCTAATGAATTCAATACAAAGGCTACACAACAACATGAGAAAAGGAATGTTGCAGTGTGTTACAGTGTCAACCTTTTCTTCTCAACAGCAAAATATAAAGAGCACATGCACCTGCACAACCTGCAACAAATGTTTGCAAATGTGCAGGTTCTCAGTGTGTACAACACATTAAGCAGAACCTGCCTGTATTCATTTGCTGTCCAGTATCATTCGTCTAGAAAGGTGTTGCGAATTCTCACAAAAGACATAATCATTGTGAATAATCACAATGTGGATGCTTCTGGAGCCAACTTTTTAAGTAACTTTTTAAGTTTTCTCATTTTCTGTGCTGAAATGGAGATAGGCCATTAACTGCTTAGCGCAATCCTAAACTGGAGTTAGGACGGCATAAACTAAGCCAGCAAGTTTGGCCAGCACAAGGGCCACCATAAAGCATTTTTGGACTACTTTCGGAGTCAGGGAGGATGGCTCGCATCTGTGTGCTGGCCTCTCTGACTCTTGGTCCAAACATACTTTGCAGTGTCCCTTGTGCCGGCCAAACTTTGCTGGCTTAGTTTATGTCGGCCTAACTCAGGTTAGGATTGCACCCCCAGTCTTTCTTTCCTAACAAAATGACCCTCTTCATAACCACATGCTATAATTCCAAGCAGATGTTTGTACTTAAGGATCTTCAAAAGCACTTTGGGAATCTGTTGCATCACTTTGGGAGGGGGTAAGCTCTTCAGAGGTAAATCTTGGGAGCAGCTGTGGGTATAGTCAGGTACTTCCATACACTGAATGGGGCTTGTCAGATTGTTACCATAGTCAAACTTCGGGGCTGAATTATGCCTAAATAAATACAATTTATAGCATGTGGTTGTGCCTCTTTAATGAGAATGTGTAGGATGAAATGTCTGAAATTGCTTATTTATGCAAAACACACAAAGATAAAAATTGATTGGAGGTCATTTGGAAGCAGCAAGACTTCTCTGTACCTGCTGTTAGTCAGTAAAAGAAAAGCTTCCAGCTTAATTTAAGTAGGATGTCTCCCCTCCTCCTAAATAAGTGATTTATATTCTCAATAGCTGTAATTTACTGTAAGCAAAACATAAGATTAGTAATATCCTTAATATGAATTATTAAATTCCCATTAGACTAAATTACCACCCAGAGAGATGTTCAAAATGACTGAATTAATTTGTATACTTCAGTAACCATGTGTTTCACCTGTTCTTTAAAATCATTGATAATTTAAATTCTTTTTTGCTCTAAAACCTTTATATACATATCAGGATTTCCCCCCTTTACATTTCTTGTTCATGTTTCCTTACAACATGAATGACTAGTGAACTTTGAAGCTAGGGATGGCATTGAGACCGGCCTGGTCCACGACTGGCTGAGGGCTGTTTCCCTTTAGAGGGCCACTCTGGCCAGACTTACTCGTTAACCCCCTCAGTATCAGGGACAGTGGTAGTGTCCAATGCACCATCATAGGATGGGGGAGCATTCTGGGATGATTGCCAGCACCGTTTGGGCAGATTTGGACACTGGGGGTGTAATCCTAACCAACTTTCCAGCACTAAGGTAATGCATTCCCTTACCTTGAGGAGGCCTCCGAGGCTCCCCCCTCCAAACTGAAGAATGCAGCACATGCCCCATTGGCAGTGGCATAGCTAGTGCATTTTGCACCCGGGGCTACTTAATTTTTTTCACACACACCCACAGCAATTTTTTTTGTTTTTTTGACCATAACCTTTGCTAGCATTAAGGTATTACACTCTGGGGTGTGTGTGTGTCATTGAATTCCTAGTAAAATTCCGCATCCAAAGGTATGCAGCATGATGGTATTATTCCTTAAAATGCAATTTTAAAAGCAGCAATTTTTGCAAAAGAAGTTTTATTTTCGGTTTTTACGTTTTTGGCCATACCTTTTGCTAGAATAGCTATATTACACTCCTTTTTTTTCCATTGAGTTCCGGGTGAAATTCTGCATCCAACGGTATACAGCATGATGGTATTATTCCTTAAAATCGCAATTTGTTGAAAAGACGTTTTGTTTTCGGTTTTTACTTTTTTGGCCATAACTTTTTAATAGAATAGAGATATTATGCTCTGTTTTTTTCCATTGAATTCCGGGTGGAATTCCACATCCAACGGTATACAGCATGACCATATTATGCCGTAAAGCCGCAATTTTAGGAATTTGGGGTTCAGTGGTGACACCCCCCCGAAGATGGAACTTGGGGTGCTGCGCCCCCCACCCCATAGGTAGCTATGCCACTGCCCATTGGCACAGCTATGTCAGTGCTGGAACATTGGATAGGATTGCACCCTAAATCATTTACTTCTGTTGTTGAGCATCTGAGTTCGTACAAATTATCTGAATTCTTGATAGGGAGCAAAATGAAATGGCCTTAGATCTCTCCAATCCCTGACATTACCCATAGTTAGGAGAATCCTGTAATCTTTTTGGAATATCTTGCTATGAATCAAGTAGGTAATTTGCTGTGCTTTTCTGAAATTAAAAACAACAAAAAGACAGGGACTGCTCAGTTTTACTATGAATTGGGTGCATCTACAGTTTTACTGTAACACCTGCCTGAACCACATGTTTTCAGGTTTATATCATGATTTTACTTTTTTTTTCTTTAAAAAATCAATATTATCGCTGCTTGCTTTCCATATTTAAGGCAGCTATTAGATTTCTTGATGGGCATTTTTTTTCCTTTAGATATCCTACTAGGATTTACATTTGTTGAAATTTAACTAGATCAATGGTTCTCAAACGTTTTAGCACTGGGACCCACTTTTTAGAATGACAATCTGTCTGGGACCCAACAGAAGTGATGTCACGGCTGGAAGTGCCATCATTGTGACACCAGAGCCTGCTGCTTTCCTGAGAATGTAGCAATAAGTTGGGTTATTTCTCAGCCATTTTCCAATAGCAAAGTGAATCAGAAAGAAAAAAGTCTATTTACAACTTTAACACAAGCAAAACAACCACACAGTCCTCCCCTTTCCAGCATCCCATCTTCCCATATTTTCAATATAGCTGCTCTAGGTGCTTCACGACTCACCTGAAATAAGCTCATGACCCACTGGCAGTGGTGTCATCTACTCTCTCGCAAGCCGGAACGCTGGGCGGGACTTGAGTGATTGACAGCCCGTCGACTCACTTCCGGTTTCTTCGCGCGCCCCGCGCGGCTTTCCCTCGCCTCGGAGGGGGCGCCTGCTCGCCCAGGCACCCGGCGCGCCCCCCACCCATCCCCCCTGGCGAGCAGGCGCTCCCTCCGAGGCGAGGGAAAGCCGCGCGGGGCGCGCGAAGAAACCGGA
>JAJKFI010000001.1:12128013-12150857 GCA_029204185.1 Lerista edwardsae
CCCTCCGAGGCGAGGGAAAGCCGCGCGGGGCGCGCGAAGAAACCGGAAGTGAGTCGACGGGCTGTCAATCACTCAAGTCCCGCCCAGCGTTCCGGCTTGCGAGAGAGTAGATGACACCACTGCCCACTGGTGGGTCCTGACCCACAGTTTGGGAATCACCGATCTAGATACTGTAGATGTGCTTCATACTTTTCCGACAGCTGCATTCCATTTCCATGTTAGTTGTTTCATGTTGTCAGCCAACCCTGCACACCTCCAGTCCTACAGTTTGCTATCAGTCATCACATTCTGCAAAGCACCTCATTTTAGCCAATGCAATGGTTGTTGTGGTGTGGTTTCCTTTCCTGAGCTGACATTTTCTTTTGATGAATGCATGACTGCATTCAATAAGTTCTGCGGGTTGAATATATTGATTTCAATTTCATTTAGTCTCCAGAAAATGCTTAGGGGCTTTGCTGAATCAGGACCTCAGTTCCCCTATACTTCCTCTTAGGAGCAAACTGCTCCTGAGATTTTCATTAGATAACAGACATCTTGCTATTTCTGAACTCACTTAACTATTCCATACTATTGAACCAGAGAATCAACGCAATAACCTGAGGATAACCTGTAGAACTATATGCCCTGTTTTTCAGTGCTGCTGAGGTCGTGCTGTCTCACTTCCCCCTCCCAATATCATCTCTTGTCATAGTCAGTTTTTCGCCATCTACCATATCAGATTGGCAAAACACAAAACAAAAATGCAGCTTGAAATACAAGCATTTCTCTACGTCTCTCTTGTACTCTATCATGGATTTTTGTCCTGTTGATATCTGTTGAGCTCATTTATTACCAGTAATGCATATGAGGGGCAGTCTAATACTGAGCTGACTGGCCTCTGCAGATGCAGCAGTAGCCAAATGGCTACTGTTGCATCCAGCAACAACCAGGCAGCCACTGGGGGCTCCTTGGGAGAAGAGGATGTTTGTCAAGCACTCTTGGGGCCAGGTGCTAACGTGTAACATGCTAACTTGAACATGGGACGTGGTGGCGCAGCGAGTTAATCTGCTGTTGCTGGGCTTTCGACCGCAAGATTGGGAGTTCAAGACTGTGCGACGGAGTGAGCTCCCGTTGCTTGTCCCAGCTCCTGCTAACCTAGCAGTTTGAAAGCACCTAAAATGCAAGTAGATAAAGGACCATTTCGGTGGGAAGGTAACGGCATTCCATGCGCTATGGCGTAGAGTCATGCCGGCCACATGACCACAGAAGCTTGTCCTCAGACAAACGCCGGCTCTACAGGCTTAGAAACGGAGATGAGCACCGCCCCCTACAGTCGGTCATGACTAGACCATTCGGTCGTGGGGAAACCTTTACCTTTTAACTTGAACATGCCAGGTGTTACGGCATGTTTGCAACACATTTAGCCGGCAGTACACACGTACCACCAGTGACAAGGGCCTCAGGACTGGGCCCTAAATTGGGTTCAATGCCTTTAATAGCAACTTCACCAGGAAAAGTTTCACCTGCAACATTGTTGTGCAGGGCTTCTGTTAATGGAACAGGATCAGATCAAAGGGGGGCAATATTTGTTGTATTAGTGTATGAGACTTATCCTGCTGCCAAATGCCCAGAGGGTGCCACCAGTGGTGCCTCTTTGGGTGACCAGCTCCTGGTTTCCCAAGAGATCTCTCCTGCCAGATCAACAAGAATTCTTCCCCTGGATTTAGACAGCTGGGGGGATGCCCAGGAGAGGTCCTTCACCAAGCTAGGGCCAATCTCTGCTGTCTTGGTGGAGGAGTCGGTTTGAGAGGCACCTGATTTCTCCTCATCTGCTGGACAGCCTCTTTGGGCCTCCATCTTCCAAATTTAGCCAGAGCTCTTGGCTTTTTATCCTGCTCTCTCTCGCTCTCTCTCTCTCTCTCTCTCGCTCTCTCTCTCTGCCTCATCACTGGCAACAGTAGGGATTTTAAACCTTCCTGGGCCTTGAGAGCATGTCTGGTTTCACCCCCTTCCTGCTCAGGCTCTGGGCCTGCTATTCCTGTTGCCCTGGTAACCATGGATATGTGTGGTACATTAGAGGACTCTCAAGTTTTCCAGGGCAACTAGCTGGCCTCATAATTAGCGTTACCAGATACAAACGGGGATAGAGTGCTTATACCTTTAACCATCCAAAGAAGAGGGAATTTGGGCAGGTGCAACTCATCATCGAAGGGTTTCAAAAGCTGCACCTGCTAAAATTCCCTCTTCTAAACAATAGTTAAAGGTATAGGCATCCTGTCCCAGTTTGTATCTGGTAACCCTACTCATAATGGCACCACTCGTAGTAATGAACCTGGAGACGACAAGGCAGAGGTCACAAATAGGGTGCAAAGGGAAGGCAATTTGTATCCTATTCTTCAACAAAGTGAACTGAATAGCACTGTAAGATAACCCTGTGTGGTAGATCCCAGTGTTCTTCAATCTTGGGAACCGATGGGGTCGTGAAGCCTTATTTGAGGGGTTGTGGCAAGTTAGGGGAAACCACAGTATGCTAACCCTACACCTGACTTCCATGTTTAGAGCTGAGGATCTGAAAAGGAGTGCCTCGGAACATAAGTGCCCCTTTTCAGACCTCCTGGTTAATGTGCAAAGATTGGGGCACGCTCAACGAAGCACATCACTAGTTGGGATGGTGCCAGAGGGGGACTCCACTCTGCTGCATGCTCTCCTACATTACTTGGCAGTAGTCTGTCCAGCACTGAAATAAAATCAAGTTCAAAAAGAGCCTTCCACATTGTGACCTGTGGGGAGTAGGTGTTGAAAGGGGCAAGCGTGGGTGGGTCAGGTCTTGGGAAAAGGGTAGGATCAATGGTGGGTTCCCAGCCTCTTTCTCAATTTCTTTATTAGGGTTGTAGCACAAAAAGAGTTGAAGACCACTGGATTATGCTAAGGGACAGGGAATTTTACCAAAGTCATCCATTTCAGGTTATACCAGAACAGAACTTGGGTTTTTCACATTCAGCCAGCAGCTCACATGGACTCCAGCATCAACATGGCCCCAATCCTAAGGGCACACTGAACCACTGAAATGTTCTGGCAGTGCAGTGTGCTTTATGGCTGTTGCAAAAATGATGCAGCCATACTGCTACCTCAAATGGCCATGACTTCATACCAGCAACGTACTAAGAAGCCCAGGTTCTGATAAGTTGGCAGGGGGGTTGGGGCAGGTAGGGAGATGGGGAGGGGGAGGAACATAGCAGAAACCAGGATGGGAAGGGGCACAGATGAACAGTGGGGGCAGTATTGGCGGCAGTGGTGCTGCCAATATCCTATCCCTTTTCCCAGCCTTGATTCACCTTCCTGGATCCACTCAGATTTACACTATCTGAATTTCTGGAATGGGTCCTAGCAGACCCATTTGGCCAGCAGGAACAAATGTTTCCTTTACTCAGAGGAGACTTCTGGAACCCCCATCCCAGGATGGGCAGCGCCATCCTATATGCTGTAGGGGCCTCGCCAATGCAATGTTGTTGCGTCACCGCTAATGCACTGAGACCAGCGCCGCAGGAGTGGGGAGGGCATTTCTGGGTGGGCTGTGGGTAGGCGGTGGGATTCAAAAGGCTGAATCCTAGACCCATTCGCTGGGCCGTCCAGCCTCCTCAGATTTGCGCTTACTATTCAGCAGGCACAGATCCGAGGAGCGCATTGGGGAGGCTGGGGCCGCCTCTTGTGCAAGGGCACAAACATGCCTTTGCACTGGGGAAGGCTCCCCTCGGCCTCACCGTTCCAGCGCAATATAGGATTGCGCTCTACTCTGCTGTTGCACACTGGTCATGCAGCTGCATCAGTGGGGGCATGGGGTTAGGTAGGAAAGGGCTGTTAGTAGCATAAAACAGCGTGGCACATTTTCTTTCAACGTGCTGAGGACCTAATAATTTGTAGTAGGATATTTTACTGTCAGTATTCCCTCCGCACACTTCTAATGAACGAAACAATATCAGTTGTGAGACTATTCCTCTAGCAACTGTCTTAAATTAGGACATGGTGTAACATTTGAGATTCTATGCATATAGAGTATTCCCTACTGGGAAAAAACAACAACATTGATTTATTGGATTTCAGCATCCTTTTAATCATGGTATAATCTGTTAAGCTTCCATGTGTGAATAAAATTAATTGAGGCCTGAATTCTTGTTCTTCTGAGTCTATGAAATTGTAACAATTTGTTTCCTGTAGAGACCTAAGTACCAGGAATGAAAGGTGAACTGAACTCCCAATAGCTGTTAAATATGTGTGCATTAAAACAGAGGGCCTTCAAAGCTGCGTTCTGGATGGAACTATCATAAAGCGGCAAGCAGCCACCTGTAGTTTGACTGATGACATTAAGGGCACAATTCTGACCAATTTTCCATCTCTGACGTAGCTGTGACACTGTGGCATGTGCTGCATTCTGTATTGAAGTAGTAGTCATGGAGACCTCCTCAACATGTTTGTTCCCTAAGAGCTGATTGCCCTTACCCCCATGCTGGAAATTTGGTTTGTGCCATAAAGCAAACCACAGTTCCCAAGGTTTCCAAGAAACCAGTTCCCAAGGTTTCTCTCCTTGTGAAGTCATGGGTGACTTAGGATCAGGATTAGATCATATTCAGGTAAGATTTCTGTGTGCCTTGTTTTGGCCAACTCTGGCTATTTTATCACGATTGTACAAAAAGACTATATTTTAGAGCAGTGTTATTCAAATTGTGGGTCAGGACCCACTTGGTGGGTCATGACCTGATGTCAGGTGGGTTGTGAAAAGCTGGGAGCAGCCATCTTGGAAACTGAAGACCTTACTCTTGTTATATTACTTTTGTGAGTGTCAACAGTTTGAATTTTTTTAATTTTGTTTTTAGTTCACCATTTTTACATTATATTTTGTCCTAACCTTGCTTTCTGTTAGGGAGGTGTCATGGTTGTGCAATTGCTGCAGTCCAAGAATGCCAGTTTGCATTCCAGGAGTGTCATTTGATTGTTACAATGATAGCACTTCCTGCTTGATGATGCCACTTCCTGCCACAACATCACTTCCAGGTTTATGACATCACTTCCAGTGGGTCCCGACACAAGTGCCATTCTAAAAAGTGGGTACCGGTCTAAAAAGTTTGAATACCACTGTTTTAAGGGAGAAAGGAAGAGTGGAGAGAACCAAACAATTTGTTTGTTCTTACCAGCTTCCTATTTCTTCACAATGTTTCCATATGTTGCATAGATATCATATTAAGTTTCAATTAGTGAACTGAAATTGTAGCTTAGTTTAGGGTGGATCTGAAAGCAACTAGACCTGAAATCTTTGCAACCAGGTAACTCACCATTCCTGCCACCGTGTAGTAACAGGTCTGAAATCGTCAAAATCTCAGTCAACTAGTTCTTCAGTTCACCGTATACAATATATACTGCACAGCTCAACTTCAGAGCCGCAAGCCTTACTGGACCCTTCTTTTGGACCATTCCCCTCTGATTTAAGAGGGCTTCAGATAATAAATAGCCTATTATCTAGACAGCAGCAGCTATGTCGACTTTCTTGCTTTCTATTTGTCTCTCTGCCAGTCCTGCAGTGGTCCCTAGATCGCCACAACTACAGATCACAGGAGAGAAGGAATGATCTATTGAAGCAAGGGAATCAGGAGTGCCTTCAATCTGTTAAGAGGACAGGGTTCAAACTCATGTTGGTTACTTTCCAACCCTTGACGGGCTTCCCATCTCTTTGCCATATTGTAAAGCAGAACTCACTATGTTAGGAGCAGCCCAATCCTAAACTGCGCTGGAGCAGGCAGGCCAGTGGGCCTGCGGTGCATCCAATGAAGCTTGGGAGGCACCAGGAGGCCACATCCCAGGCTCACCCTCCTCTCTGGGCCGGCCCGCCCACCCAGTTCTGCCACCCCACCCTAGTGATGTAGCACCAACACAGCAACATTGCGTTGGTATTATGTAGTGCCTGGGATTGTACCCTGAGAGACATCAGGAATTGAATTTTCCGGATTCACATCAATGGTGTCCACTAGGGCAGGGAACGCTTTCTGTGTGATGTCCCAATTCAGATTGTGAGTTCCTGCTTCAGGGAAAGAACAGGGCCCTAAACTCAGCGGACCCGGCTCACTAGAAAGCCCACTTCTCTTAGATGAGCCTAGCAACAAGCTTTTACTCAGGAGCTCCATTCTGCATTGCCACATCACCAGAAATACGACTGATGGCCAATTGTTGTCAGTGGTACTAACAATATTATGGAAATTCTCTCCTAGCTTTTTTCTGGTGTCTTTTACATGGCTAGCCAAGTTACAGCCAATCCTCATTATATGCGACCTCGCAATCTATGACCTCGCTTTTCTGCGAGGGGCAGAATTGCGACTTTCCTTGTTATCTGCACCTCTGTCCTCGTTATCCACTATGCATTATCCACTATCCCAGTCATGTTTAAGGGGTCCATGCTGGTTGCAGGTGCCATTCTGAAGGTCCCTGCAGCAGTCAGAGATCTGTTGGCACTTGCTGCTGCACTCTGCTGTCTTCCTAAGGGTCTCTTCTGATGGATTCTTCTGATGGCAGATAAGGTACCCCTTGCACATAGTCCCATGGATCCAGTTGGAGCAATAACTCATTATCTGCAAATTCGCAATCTGCAAGGATTTTCGGGAACCTAACCCTAGCGGATAATGAGGATTGACTGTATATCAATTGTGCATCTGATTTTTGTATCTTTTAAACATGTTGTTAGTCTCCTAATGTGTGTTTCAATGGAAAGGTGATGTAGACATGACTGTTAAATGAATATTGTTCTGGCACTCAGTATCCATATGACAAAAGCAACACCTAGTACAACTTAGTGCCCAAAGCAAGGCCTTTCAGGCCTGCTGAGGAATGCTAACACTGTTTCAGTAATTTTACTTGATACTACAGTATTATTCATCATCATTTAAAAGTCATTTAGAGTCGTCGTTTAAAACAGCTATTTTTGATCACTGTGCCATGGCACAGTGGTGTGCTGAGGATGCTCTGCAGGTGTGCTGCGGAAATTTTGGAAAGTCATTCATTAGCAGGGCCACTGGGTGATGCAAGCCCCCTGCTGGCAATGCGGTGTGCCTTGTTAATTGTCAAAAAAAACTGTTGGTATGCACCTTGCCAGTATGCCGTGAGGGGGAAAAAAGGAAAATTGCTGATTTAAAGAGTGAATCAGTGCATGGTTAGATCCACATGGGTAAGCCAGGTGAGCAAGGTAAGCCAGTATTATTCTTATATTGCAGTAGGGACTGGCAGAGGCAGATCTAAGGGAGGGCAAAGCTCTAAGTGTTGCAAGAAGCCTTACCTTGCAGTGGAAATCACTCCTCTCCTGCACCGTTTTAGCCAATCCTCATAGGGAACAGCAACATCTTGGCGTTGCTTACTGGCTACAGCAGCAAGGGAGAGGAGGGATTTACATGACAGGGTAAGGCTTCTTGCAAAACTTACAGATTTGCCCTCCCTGTAGATCCGCCTCTGGGGACTGGACATAGTGAGCAATTCGCCTAAGAATTCATGGCTATGCTGCGACTGTACTGGGGAGTGCCTGCCTCTTGCTTCCAGTGACTCCACTGCAGAGTTCCCAAAGATCAAGTAGGTCAAGTATAACAAATCAAGAGCATCCTTAACAAAAAAAAATGAAAAACAAGCAAACCCTTATTAATGCCTCCTTAATGAAGCAAATGCTGGAATGTTTTCACCGAAATTATGTGAATCCCTATGAGAATGCTGAAAGCTCTGAGTCAGATAAATAAAACAACAAGCAAATTCAGTTGTTCACTTTTGCCTCTTTGTATTTGGGATGTTTGTGTGTCATAAGTTTTGTCACCCAGCAGCTGGGACCGTGCAGGCTAGAAAATGCCCTCAGATTTGGAAAAGCCACTGAACCATGTTGTACCTTAAAAGACTGGAATCTGGAATTGTGCATGTTTAATCAGATTTCATTTACATCTGTGCTCCATAATTCAGCATGTTTGGGGGAAAAATTGTGCTCTGTCACTTCTTATTGATAGAGGGATAAGTGGAAACTGCAGCTTTCTTCTATTTCTCCGCACTCCTTCAACTTCAAGTCAAAGAAATGACACACACACACACACAGAGAGAGGGGGGGGGTTAGATTGTCAGGCTCTGAATGGAAAGGCCCAGGTTCAAATACAACTCAGTCATGAAGCATACTGGTGCTGCAATCCTATACACACTTTGGTGGGAGTAAACCCCATTGAACACGCCTGAGTAGGCATGCATTGGCTTGCGCTGTGGGACAGTCATTACCTCTCAGCCTGACTGTTGTGAGGTTAAATAGGTAATACGGTCAATCCTCATTATCCACTAGGGTTAGGTTCCTGGAAATCCTTGCGGATAGTGAATTCACAGATAATGAATCATTGTTCCTATACTATGCGATCAGTGGGGTTAGGTGCAGGGGGTACCTTATCTGTCATCAAAAGAATCCAGCAGAGATCCTCAGGAAACCAGCAGAGCGCAACAGGAAGTGCCAAAAGATTACTTACTGCTGGTGCCACTGGAATCCATGACCTCCATTCCTTCATCTGCCCTTGCCCTCCTCCTCCTCCTCCTTGCCCATGGTATGCCCCCATTGCCAACGTACCACAAGTGGCAGAGCCTATGGTCTGTGACAGCATGACTCTTACAATGCTGTCAATTTGCAGTAGCAATCTGGACTGGCCCAGTGGCAGTGCAGTCTTTGTGCTGTTGCTAGGCCTTTTGCAACTGTGAATATTCCACGGTTGCAAAAGGCCCAGCTATAGGATTGGGCCATTAATCTTATAAAACATTTTTTTTTAATAGGTGACAGGAGTTAGCAGTCAACTAGGGGACCTGTGGGAGCCTGACTATCCCTCCACTTGTTCCAAAAGTGCTCAGAGACTTGTCCAAGTTCCAAGTAAATAGTAATCATTCGGCTTCTGGACCAGGGCCAAGGCAGCCACACCACAGGGTCTCCCTTCCTGGCACACCACAGTCCAAATCAACCTCTGCCTCCAGTTGCTCATGAGTCAGGGAACATTGAGCATGCCAAAGATGGCAGCTTGCAGCTTGGCCCTTGTTGGTGTTGCTTCTTCAGGGAGGATGTGAACCAGCTCATTGACTCACTAATAGTATTGGTTTGTTTTGATTTTGGTTGCATTGCTATTTTCTTCCCATGAGTGCATATATAGGGGGGGAAATCATGCTTTTAAAATATTGGGTTTTCTGTTGTTGTTTTAAGTCAGCAGACTAAAACTCGCTCAAAGCCCCTTTTAATGGTGGTGACGTTCAAAAGAATTACAATAATGATTTCCCTATTCAATTAACCTCTTTTAAAGTATTGTACTAGCGATTGTGGGTCATTTCAATGAGGAAGAAATTGGCATACAAAGGGCAGAGAGAAAATGTGAAGGCACAATGGCATGAGTTGCAAATTTAATCAGAAAGGCCCTGATAAAAGTACTTCAAAGTTCTGTGCCAAGAAAGAAGGGCAGCTATTAGCATACTTATGAATTTTGTTTCAGAACAAAAAACTGGGATATTGGTAATGCCTGGCAGAAGTAGTCACATATTATTGACGTGTGTGTGTGTGTGTGTGTGTGTGTGTGTGTGTGTGTGTGTGTGTGGAATTGCATTTAACTTTGCTGACTCACACAGAGGATTGTCTGGGTATTCACTCCCACCCAGAAGTTCCTTAGCTTGCCAAGCAGACAAGCTCTACAGCATCTGGAGGTAAAGTCTGTTGAACCTGGGGCATGCCCAGTTCTGGGGATTCTTCATGTGTATGCACCAGTCTCTCCCCCACCTCATTCACCTGCCTCCCCCCCCCGCACGGTTCAGCCTCCCCACCTCCACTAGGCCCCATTCTCTTTTTTCATCCAGTTCATCCTTCCCATTTGCCTCTCCTCTGACTCCTCCCTCCCCAACTGCCCTATTCATCTGTCTTCCTTGACTCTGCCTTCCCACCCCACCCAGTTGCCTCTAATGCACCTTGCTCTTTCCCTCCAGTTCACCTCTGTCCTAGCTTATCTGGGGACTGAGTGGCTGCCCACACGAGCTGCTGGAAAGTTGAGTGGGAAGGGGCAGTTCCTCCCTCTCTCACTTTTCAGGCCCTGCAATTTCCCCTGCAGCAGAACAGCTGACTAAGCCTGCAATCCTATTCACACTTACCTGGGAGAAAGCCCCACTGACTGTCATAAAAGCGCAATCCTAACTTGCGCTGGAACGGCAAGGCTGGCGGGTCTTTGCTGTATCCAGCTCATTGGGAGCACTCGGGAGCCTCCCCAGGGGCAAGGGCATCTCCGCGCCCTTGTCCCAGGGGAGAATCCAGCCTCCACTGTGTGCGCCTTGGTTCTGAGGATGCCACGTGGCCCAAATCGGGGCCACGTAGCCTGGGGACAGAGAATTGGATGCAGCCTAACGATCACATCCCACCTCCGTCCACCTCCCTGGGCCAGGATGCCTCCCAGCCCACCCGCCACCCACAGTTGCAAATTGGAAGTGGGTCATGATTGCTGTTTATAGCTTTTCTGAGACATGGGGAGCCTTGCAGATCGCATGGCCACCATCACCCACCCTGCTCCTTAAGAGGGCAGAGAAGGTTTCCCTGGCTGGTGGGTCGCTACCACTGATAATAATACCTGAATAGCACTTAAGACAACCCGTCAACATAAAAAATGGGCAAACATCACTTTTCTCCTCTTTGTTTTTTCTCTTCCCCTCTCCCCAAGTACAAGGAAAAGTTAAAGGCCTGGTTTAACCACTTTAAGAAATGTTTTGAGGCAGACACATTTTTAATACTTCCTCTTTGTTGCTTTCACTATGTATGACCAATGCAGCTACTAAGATATTGAAGATTTTTGTTGACTTTAATCCAAGCAGGATTATATTAAAATTGTGGTGACATAAGATATGTCCTGTTTAGCAAAAGCAGATAAGCAAATGCAGGCCTCGCATTATTTAGGCCTGCAAATGAAAGATAATTACTTTCAACTTACCCAGATGAAAGGTCCCTGAGTTGCCTTCTTTATAAAGACCCTGGGTCAGAGTCAATGAAAACACACTGTCTGAGCTATGAACATTATGGTCTGTGCCTGTAAACCAGAATGATTGCTAATTCTTAATTTAGATAACTTTTTGGGTTGTGGCATTTAATATAAAACAGTACTGCAGCAGAAGCTATTTTCAGAATATACCTACTCTCTCTTATTTGACTTAATTTCCTGTTTATAAAACAATTGCTCCTCAGACGCAGTCTTCTAGCTTAACCCTCCCCACTTAATCATACTTAGTATTTCTATAAAACTTTCACAAGTATTATCTTGATGCTATCCCTTACAACAACTCGGTAAAATCCGTAAAATATTAGCATCCCCATATTGCAGATTGGGAACTGAGTTTGAGAGGGAGTGACCTACCTGCCAAAGTCACTTAGCGAGGTCATGGCAGAGATGAGATTGGAACTGGGGAAGTCCTATCTGCAGTTCATCCTCTAACAGTGCAATCCTATGCATGCCTACTCAGAACTAACAGCCCAACCCTATGGACTCTTCACACTGGCAGAACTAGTGTTCCATCAGCAGGTTTTTGGAGAATGCAGCTCCTATTTTGCATGACCTGTGCTCGCTACATGTTCACTTTTGGACACAACTGAAATTGTGTTCATTACTTTAATCTCTTGGGACCAGGGCAGGTACATGGCAGGTGGCTTCTCCTCATATGAGCCAATCTGTCCACTGTGAAAAGCAAAAGATGCCTTCCATTCCATTGCAATCAGATGCACAATTCTGGTGGGAGGAGCCTTTTTGTGGCAGTGGCCATGTTGCTAGGAAAACCATCTTGCCTTCTGTTTGTGAATTTTCCGCTGTGTTTTGAAGGCATGCTTGCTTTAGTAGTCCTCTGACCTGCCATCTATGGGCCTTCCCAATCCTAATCTGTACTGGAATCGCCAGGCCGGGACAGCTGGGCTGCATCCTAAACGTGTTAGGAGGCAGAAGCGGCTCAGTGCGCCCTATGGGACTGCTCAGATCTGCGCCAGCAAAGTAGCAAGCACAGGTCAATGTGGCCAGAGTGGCCCGAATAGGGCCTGCCCAGCCCAGGGATGGGAATTAGGATATGGCCCAACAGCCATGTTCCATCTTCGCCCATGGCGCCGCTCCGTTATGCCTCTGGCACGCCCTCGGCACAGTCCTGCACTGGCAGAGCTACGCCGGTGCTTGACTGGCGCAGCTGACAGGTATGGCAGTGCTTGTGCAGTGGCGCTGCTGCTTGTGCTGATCCAGCAATGAATTCCACAGCGCAGATGCACCTTACAGCACATTAGCGACAGCACTGGTCTGGCGCAAGAGCGCTGTGCCAATGCAATGCCAGGTTAGGATTGTGCTCCCAGTCTGTTTGGTGGCCGCACCTGGAATATTGTGTCCAGTTCTGGTCGCCACGTCTCAAAAAGGACATAGTGAAGCTGGAAAAGGTGCAGAAGAGAGCAACAGAAATGATTACGGGGCTGGGGCACCTCCCTTATGAAGAAAGACTGCAGCGTTTGGGGCTCTTTAGTCTAGAAAAAAGGCGCCTGAGGGTGGAGATGAATGACACATACAAAATTATGCATGGAAG
The DNA here is from genome assembly GCA_029204185.1 of Lerista edwardsae. Taxonomy (NCBI): domain Eukaryota; kingdom Metazoa; phylum Chordata; class Lepidosauria; order Squamata; family Scincidae; genus Lerista; species Lerista edwardsae. The sequence goes on from JAJKFI010000001.1 coordinate 12,140,599, forward strand.
GGATAAAGTCGATAGAGGGATGTTCTTTTCCCTCTCTCAAAACACCAGAACCAGGGGGCATCCGCTAAAACTGAGGGTTGGGAGAGTTAAAACAGATAAAAGGAAGTACTTTTTTACCCAGCAGGTAGTTAATCTGTGGAACTCTTTGCCACAGGAGGTGGTGATGGCATCTGGTCTTGATGCCTTTAAGAGGGGATTGGACGGATTTCTGGAGGAAAGGTCCATTGTAGGCTATAGGCAATGATGGATTGTGCAACCTCCTTACAAAGGTGGTGGGCTACTGGTACTGGGTGCAAGGGAGTGGCAACAGGATGCAAGCATCTTGTTGTTTCATGCCTCCCTGGGGCACCTGGTGGGCCACTGTGAGATACAGGAAGCTGGACTAGATGGGCCTTTGGCCTGATCCAGCAGGGCTCTTCTTATGTTCTTATGTTCTTATGTTTCTTCTGCTCCCTCCATAAACGCCTCCAGTTGGGAAAAGTGTGTGCTATTTTTACGAATTAATTTTTAAGCAATTATTTTGGCTTGCACTTATGATAGTGGTGGTGGTGGTGGTGGTGATGGTGGTGGTGGTGGTGGTGGTGGTGGTGGTGATGATGATGATGATGATGATGATGGTGTTGGTGGTAGTGGTGGTGATTATGATGATATGTGCTTTGAGCATCTTATTTCTGATATGAAGAGACAAGATAAAAATATACACAGAATATTTGGCTGTGTAACATGCATACCTTTCTTGGTGCATGGAACCAGTTGAATGGATCACTTACATTCACGGCCAAAGAATGTAAGACCTTGCAAAACTTATGTGTAAAGTCAAGGTAGTCACAAAGTATAACAAGTTAGGTGGTCCAGAAAATTTCTTCCTTCGATTCCACTTTCAAAGTAATCATTCCTTATTTCAATCAGAACTTGGTAATGTTAAGAAAAAATAATCAAACATCCTACAAATCTATAAAATGCTAATCACCAGCAGGTTTCAAGCTTCCTGCTTAATAAAAATAGGTTAGCTGTCTAATCTGTTGGTAATGAAATACGGATGCCCAGTTAATCCTTTACTTTTCCCCCAACACATGAGGGCATATTTATTTTTAATAGGGAGGCATTTTTATATCATGAAAATGATATGAATTTGCAGAAACTCAGAATTTTTATTTTATTTTCAATCATGCATTTCTTCTGTACTTGTGAATTTTAAGGTGGTTTACTTAGGTTTTAGGAGAGCAGCCCTTTTCTCTTGTTTTCCCTTTCCCAAGGGGGGGGGGAAGCTTTAAAAAGTGGCTTTGTTTCCATCTTCTTTGGTTGTTTGGGGGAAACGCTGTCTTATATACAATGGGGCAAAGGAAAAGCTGTGTTTGTGGTCACAAATTATTATTTTTCATCCCACTCCGAGCTTCTCACTGTGCGGATCATACACCTTTAAGCACATGCAAAACAGAGGAATTGAAAACTCTTTTGACAGGTAAATGTGAATCATCTTGTTTCGCTCAAAGAAAAATAATCAAGCTCCTTTCAAATAATGTAAAATTTAAAATGATTGCCTGTCAAAAGGGGAGGGGCACCTATCAGCACTTCTTCTGTAGGAAATGATTCCCATTTTATAGCAGGAGAAACATATGCCGCAGCTTAACTTGCCATTTGACTGCAGTCCCTCATATTTATTAACAGTTGATTTCCTGTAACTGCTGCTGTTCTTATTTCCCTTCCCCCAGTCAATTATTTCCTTGAAGACTACATCAGCCATCCTTTACATTACCATTTCTTTAAAAGAGATTATTATTTCATTATAGGTTTTGAAGAGGCATTCGTAACAAGCAGCATGCCCCTCCTTTCTGTGTTCTCCTCTCTCTCTCTCTCTCTCTCTCTCTCTCTCTCTCTCTCTCTCTCTCTCTCTCTCTCTCTCTTTGTGTGTGTGTGTGTGTGTGTGTGTGTGTGTATGTCCTTCTCTTTAGTCTTTTTATCAAAGCCCAAGCAATTCAGTCTTTTGTAGCTGCTGTACGGAAATGCAGCAATTGTGACCGTGGTTTCAGCAGACGACTTAGCATTTATAGAATGGTGACTAGCCGACTTCAAAGCCATGTAGACAATTGTGTAGCTCAACAAGAAATCTGTTACAAAGGTAGGAAGTCTGTGGAGCAAGAGGCATATTAGCCTAATATCTTAGCAGCAGGCACCTCCTGCATCTAAAACCTCTGTACATGTAGGATCATCTTGTAGGCTGTTGTCCCCCTCAGCAGTTGATCCTTTTATAAAACTGAACAGGCACTTTCTCTCATTTCAGATAGTTTTGACTGGTAGCTTACTTAACTGTGCTGCATCTGATTACTTTTGTGCAGATCATAATCCTTGCTGCCTGTTAAGGGGGAGTTACACGCCTATTGTATTCCCAAACTTTGGCTATTAAAAAGCTGGAGAAAAGCTTAGTCACTAATGCATCTACGGTGCTTTGATCAAAGCCTGGTGCCTGCAATAGGAGTTGGGGAGAATTACTGAGGAAGCTGACATAACAGAACAGAGTGAATAAATACATTACAACTTTATTAAGCCCATGTCCAGTTTGTTTTGGCCTAAGAGGCCAGTGATGGAGGCTTTAACCTGCCCAGACCAACTGCTGGGTAAACCCAAGAGGAAGATGTTCTGCCAAATTCCCTTCTTGGCCTCCCCAAGGGCCCTGATGCCCACACTAGGCTAACTAGTTCCCCCTCCAGAGCAGCCTCAGAGATAGGCAAGAGGGAGGGGGTTCTTTCGCCCACTGGTTCTCCTCTCTTCTGGCAGCCTTTCTTGGATTCACCGGCTGGCCAACCTCCTCCAGACTGTCCTCATCACTGGCTTAGCTCAAGATACTCTGTCTAACTTGGCACCACAAACCCCACCACCAGACAATAGGCAGTCAGCTTACCTAAGCCACAACTGCCTCCTCCTCTTGGTGGCTCCAGGGGCATGGCAGCCATACGACAACTCTCCAACCAAGGCACCACAAGAACCCACTCACGGTTCCAATAACCAAGTATTGGTTGGAGTCCAGGTTCGGGGGCCCCTCAACGTGGGGGGCGAGAAAGAGTGCAAAACAAAACGTCCGCCATGCCCCGCTGGAACGCCTGGAACGATTGGCTGAGCTGATTGGTAATTTGGTAATTTTGTGTGCAATAGAATCTTGGGATAAATAACAACTTGGGCAACGCCGGGTACCAAAAAGCTAGTGGATAGATAGATTCAAGTAGTTCACCTTAGGAGGTGTCCAATCAGCCTTTAAATGAGTATCTTAGCCTCAGGGTCTGAGTTACAGACGGGTCTGTACATTTCAAGAGCATTAACTATTCAGTTGGCATTTATGGAAAGAGTATATATGTAATGAACTTCAGGCACCAAACTAGGTTCCTGATTCTCTTCATATGACATTGATTTCTTCTGCAAACTGGGTACAGTAGAATTTCAGCAACATTTTTTTTATTTATTTGATGCCCATTCAATGCCCTTCAGCATGCAATTCTAACCTGGAGTTGGGCTGGCACAGTTAGGTGAGCAAAGTTTGGCCTGCACGAAGGACACCATAACATATGTTTGGACCACTCTCGGAATCAGAGAGGCCAGCACACAGACATGCTTCATCCTCCCTGACTCCAAGAGTGGTCCAAACTTGCTTTACGGTGGCCCTTGTGCCAGCCAAACTTTGTTGGCCTAACTGTGCCAACTATTCCAGGTTAGGATTGCTCCCTCAATGTTGTACACACACTGGCTTAAACAACAAGTTCTACTGTGAAAAAATGATTTTGAAATGTCATCAGTGCTGTATGAAAATCAAGTCTTTTAAAATGAACCATACTGAAATAATTAATATTTCTTAAATTAAAATGCCTTGGTTTTGTGATAACCTTTTGGAACCTGTGTAAAATGAGAAAATGAAGATCTTGTGTGTGTCATTTAAATGTCCAGGCTCGCATTTGTAAAGATGGCATTTCAGGTATCTGATCAGATCTGTTGCTTTTATTTTCAAAGAAGCACCGACTGTATTTAAACTATGTGCTGAAATTTCACACAATGCATCCTACCTTAGATCTATTAACTCCCAGGAAACTTTTCCAAAGCAGAAATGTCTACAGAGAATTGATTTAGTTTTGTTTCACATAAGTATTAAAGTCTATAAACTGTGTATCGAGCTTCCCACCTTCTCAATGAAAAATGCATTTTTCCTCTGAGGCTTTTAATGAAAAACACACCATCAGACCGTTTCACTTCTGAAGCAGAAAACTGATTGTATGCAGCTAGTTCACAATGGCTTGTAAGTGAGAATCCCCCATGAACCTGTTTTTATTGTGCTGTGTAAGTATTGTGAAAAATAAAATATTGGGCAAGGTCATCCAATGGCTCTAGCTCCATCATGGGCCACTGAAACTGTTTGAATTTTGCTTAGTTGCAGTCCTATGCATGTCCAACAGAAATGTTGAGAATACAATACATTATAGAGAAGATGGCAACTCCAAAGCCACTCAACATCTATGGGAACACTGTTTCTGAGGGTTAGCTGGACAATGAGAATGGAAGCTGGTATAGCATAGCTCCTAAGAGACGCACAGCCCATTCCTAACCAACTCTCCAGTGCCAATACAGCCATGCCAATGGGAGTCACTCTGCATTCTGTGGTGGGGGAACAGTCCAAGAGGCCTTACGTTAAGGGAACATTTGCTCCCTTACTTTGGGACTGCATTGTGACTACACCGGCACTGGAAATTGACCGTTTACATGGACTATGTAATTTTACATTGAATATAGGTGAGAAATTTAGGATTAAAGGAAATTTAGGATTCAGACTAAGCCAGCACCTGCCCTGACATCCCATACTACCCATACGTTGCACGAGTAGTAAACTTTTGCATTGTAAATTTACACTGGCGCAACCTGGAAATGTACCAGATATTGGGGACTTAAATTGTGTATCATAAAGGTCTCCAGACAGTATCAACTGAGAATAGGGTTCTACCCCTAATGAATTAGTTTGCTGTACTAAGATGTCAGAAGTGTGTTCTAGAAGCCTGCAAAAGGGTATAAAGTAGGTCAGTATTTTTATGTCCATATTGCAGATGGAGAGCTGTGATGGAGAAAATACTGAACACTTGATTTGTTCATGGCAGAGATGAGATTTTTGAATTGGGGACTTTCCTTCTGCATTGGGGAATTTACATTGCATTGGTAGCCAACTATTTTCCATAGTATTAAGAAAGCAAATACTGCCAGGGGTATTTCTTGTGTGTATGACCCTAAAAAATTTCCCTTCAGAAAACAACACAGCCATTGTAAAATGATGGTCATAGGGAACCATTTAAACAGCCAGTGTGTGGTCACTGGAGTTCGTTATTATTTGTTATTGACTCTTAATGGTAAAATAATTCGTTGTAAAGTTTCCATCATTAACGGAAACACATCTTTCAGAAACAGATCACTTGAAAATGGGCATGTATGGGTTTGGAAATCTCAAGAGTTAACTTCACAATGAAGGAGCAGATGCCAATGGATCTCAAGGATGATTGAATTTAGCTGCTTTTATGAAATTTGTTGGCCTTAGGCAGGAAGCAGAATGAAATATATTCTATAATTCTTTCTTCTGGTGCTTCTGGAAACAATGATACTTGTTAACGAGAGAAATGAACTAAGTGGGAAAGAGCAGTTCATGGATTAGAGGTGCAGAACCTTTGTTACCCAAATATACATTACTTACATCGTACTTTGAATAATTCCATACCTTGAGTCCAATTTTCCTTAATTGCATTTATTCATGACTACATAAAAATATCTCCTCACTTTTAACATTGGGTATTTATTAATGAATAGCTCTGTTTGGAGAGGTCTCGGTTTTAAGGAATGAAGGGAGAGAGTCAGCTGCCAGCTGACCTTAGTTTCCCCCATCTGAGATGACCCAATGGAAGAGGAGAAAATTAGTGGGGGTTTTAAAACAAGCACTGAGGAATGGGACATGTTGGGAGGGATGACGAATTGTTACAAGGGTTAGAGGGAGAATGGAGAAATGACTTTTCCTTAATCTGCTGGATAGGCTGTGGTATGGTATCCCTTGCGATGCAAGGCCAGGCTGCACTGCTCAGAGCTTGGAAAAAAACACAGGCAAAAAGGATTTCCTTTGGGGGTCAGGGAAAGTTGCTCCTCCAGAGGTGAGGGCAGCTATGAGTCAAGGTGTTTTCCTCACAAAAAAATGGACAGAGCGGAAGTTTTTGTTGGAGGGAGAAAATACCAAAATTCTGCTCCCTGAACAGGTGTAGTTGTAGGATTTGAACAAAGACATTTCTACATAAATAAAAATGCAATCCTGTACATTTGTGGGGCTGATGCAAGTCCCTTATGCTGGCCCAGGAGTGCCGCAAACAGGCAAGGCACATTTGCAGCAATTCAGAACTCAGATAAGCCAACATACATCCATGCACTGGCCTCCCCGCACCAGTTCCAGACCAGTGCCAGTTAGATTTGCGCTGGCTGAGGGAGGCCAGTGTGGAGGGCAGATGGGGAGGAGAGTGGGCCCATGGGCAAACCAACCTGGGGCAGACAGTGGGACTGGCCTCCAGCCAGTTAGGACAGATCCTAGCCCCCAGCCCTGACCCAGTTGGCCTTACACAGGGCCCTTGGGTCTGCGCTGGCGATTTCACTGGTGCAGATCTGAGTAGTCCTATTTAATTGGGGTGGCTGCTGCATGACATGGGGTAAGGGGAATTAATTCCCCTTACTATGTGCTGCAGTCAACCCCAACTCCATGCTTGATACGGGACAGGCAGGCTGGCCTATCAATTCCTGCGCAGGATAGGATCGGGCTGTAAGGATATTTGGAACTTCTCCTGTGTGTACAGCCAAGAATTTTCCTGGACTTGATTGAGTTAAGGTGTTTCCTTCGAGAAAGGGCTATCAGAGATGTTCTTGAGAGACAAAAGGTTTGGCAGGATGTGGACTGCACTGATAGCTGAGAGATAGCTGAGAGAGAAGAGGCTGAAAAAGACTGTCCCTGTAACTGGGCCATTGGGCAATTGACCTTAATGCTCCCAGCATTAAGTTCTAGAAGGTTGTTTTGGAGGACAGTGCACACACATTGTAGAGGACATGACTAGTTTCAGAGATCAGTGTCACAGATGCCCCTCTGTACTACAACTTTCCTTCCCACACAATAGCTGTTTAGTAGCATGATCCTGATTAGAGGAAGTTGTGCCTCACTCCGTCCAGGGCAAAGTAATGGCCGACTTTTAGGAACCACGATGGAGTAAGGAGAGGCTGTATACGTTTTGGAAATGGAGATCTTTGGCAACACTCATGCCCACTGAAATGAAATGCTCTTGCTCATTTAACAAGCGAAGTATATGCTGCTGGACAAGAGTTGTAATGGCAGTTTAGAGATATACATCTCCTATTTGTGGGTTTCCAAGGGGCATCTGGTTGGCAATTGGGAAATAGGATCGGTTAGATCAGAAATTAGATTGAAGAAGGGTCAAATAGGATGAATTGTTGTGGATGTTGAGAACAGGGATGAGAAAGAATGAGGAAATTGCACTGGGTTTGAAGTGGATGAGAAAAGAAAAAAAGGTAAGATTTGAAACATAACATTGCCTGTTCAGTACTGAAAACTCCACCCTAGTCCCTGAAACTTGTGATCTAGAGCAAACTTGCTTGTTTCCAATGGGACTTACAGGAAGGGCGAGCCACAAATTCAGGTCCCTAACAGACTGGAAACAAAGCTAAGTGACTGATAAATAAGGCAATGGTTTCAACATGCTGGGGGGGGCGTGCTAGGTGTGCAGAAGTATATAAGTTCTTAAATTGGAAGAAAAATTAATGTAGCTCTTTCCGCAACTACCCTGAACTTCTAGAAGCTGCACAATCAGGATATGATGTGGAGGACTGAGAGCAGTTGAGATATAGAGTATTGGAATGTCCAATATTATATATTGTGTATGTCCATCTGAATTATCCACCTGTAGTGTAGAAGTTAACACAGGAACTATGAAAATGAGCTATCACTCATAATTGCTAAAAGACTTATATTAAAACACTGGAAAGATGTGCCGTCTTGTCATTATAACCCAGTGGTTGAGAACTTTTTAATTTTAACAACAGTTGAACAATAGTTTGGACCTTTTTGTGTGTTAGTAGTAATTTTTTGTGTGTGTGTTCCTTTTTTTGCTTTTGCTAAAGGGTGGAAAAAAAATAATATTGGAGTGTCAATTGTATACAAAAAGTGCAGAGAAATAGAAGTTTTATGATAATCTGGTGTCCTTAAGAGTAGTAGCGGATATTAGTTCTTCTGAGGAGGATGGGAAAGGAGGGTGGCACTGGGGAATGCATATTGTGAGGCAAGAAAACATTCCTTCCTGCACTATACATGCATGTTTCAAAAGAAACTAAAAAAGACAACTTTCCCCTTTCTGGCTTTCCAGAACCCACCATGCCTCCACATGCATTATCAATTAGCTCAGGTTTGCACCAGCTGCCATCCCCAAAGTTGATCCTATAGTACTAATGGTACTATAATTAAGCAGAGAAAAGGCCTCAAGGAAAGGAAAGGGAAGAGAAGAGAAGGTGTCTTTCTCCCCCTTCAGTGGAAAATAACTAAAGTTATTTCCTGTTCAAGGATGGTTTGAGTCCCAAACAGAAGAATTCCTCCAAGGGACTGGGAATACACTGTAACAATGTGTTACAGATGCTGCTCAAATACACTTTAGTCTTGCAGTGTAGTAAAAAAAAAGTGGTGGTGGTTTTTTTCTCTCCTTTGTTTCTGCCACTACAAAACATCTTGTGAATCAAGGGAGCTCTTTGTTGTAGTGCTCCAGAAGAGATTAGGCTCTGGCCTCCAGCCAGTTGGTCTGAGCCAGCACTAATATAATTCACAACTGGGAGAAGACAATCAATTAATCAATACTATAATTTGGAACTGACCATGACACTAACACTCACAGCTATTAGATTCACTGACTGACACCATTTAGGATTAATGAGGTAGCAAGAGCAGACAAATGAAGATTCGTTTAAAGACTTTTTTGTTCTAGGATCAAGCTGCCCACTCTATTTTTGTCATTTTTTAAGTTTCCTGTGTCAGTATGAAGTACTAATGTAAATACAAAGTATTGAAAACTGCAAATTAGTTTATCACTGATAGAGTGGAAGCCAACTCACTCATAGATGCATTTTTTGTTGCTCAGACTAAGCTAATTTATTATTTTTCTGGACTCTACCTTAGGAAACAGAAAAAGCTGAACAGTTTTCCTGACTTGCAAGTTACTGTCTGGTGCCCTTATCACATATATGTAGCATATGCAATCCTGCTGTTGTTACCCATGGCAACCAGAAGGCCAGGGCCTAATCAACCTTGGCACAAGCTGCTGCACAGAAGTGTGGGATCATTTAGACGTTGTGAAATGGTGCCTTGAAAAAACAATACTTTCCCATTTATTTTTCAAGTAGGTGGGAGCTCGAAACAAGTTTGATAAGGACCCAGTTCTTGGGGCCCTAAAGTTCATAATGAAAATGACATGAAAATATCATGAGACTTGTGCCTGGAGTGTATGAAGCCATTAATTTTACATGATGGATCTGGCTCACACAGCATCACACACAGCACCAAGACAGATGCAATTGCATTTTTAACAGGCAAATATACGAACCATAGTTATCCATGGATTATTGATACAGTCAAAATAATATGGTGATGAGGCTATCAGGCTCCAACCCATAGACATCTGTATAGCTTACATCAGTTTTTTCTCAAAATGTGGGTTGGGACCCACAGGTCATGCCCTGATGTCAGGTGGGTCGCAGAAAACTGGGAGCAGCCATCCTGGAGGCTGCAGACCTTACTTACGATATTCCTTTTGTGAATGTTAACAGTTTGAAATTTCAAGTGACTTTTTTTTTTTAATTTTGTTTTTAGTTCAGTGCTTTTACATAATATTTTGTCCTAATCTTGCTTTCTGTCAGGGATGTTTCATTGTGCAGGTCCTCAGTCCAAAAATGTCAGCTTGCATTCCAGGAGTGTCATTTAGTTATGTCACAGTGATGGCACTTCCTGCTTAATGATCACTTCCAGGTATGACATCACTTCCAGGTTTATGGCATCACTACTGGTGGGTCCCAACAAAAGTGCCGAATGTAAAGGGTGTTTGGACCACTCTCTGAGTCAGGGAGGATGGCGCACATCCAATGTTTGTATGACTGACTGAAGCTGCAATCCTCTCTCTCTCTCTCTCTCTCTCTCTCTCTCTCTCTCTCTCTCTCTC
>JAJKFI010000001.1:12155584-12169136 GCA_029204185.1 Lerista edwardsae
GTGTGTGTGTGTGTGTGTGTGTGTGTGTGTGTGTGTGTGTGTGTGTGAAGAATGATTGTGATAGTGCAGGGAAGGGGGACTGGTGGAGATCCATGGCATTGGTGTGCACACCTCTTTCCCAGGCTGCCACACCCCTTTCTCTCCTCAAACATATGCCAGCAAAATATCTGGCATACGTTTGAGGAGATGTCTAGGTGAATGGACAGCCTACTTTGGTAAGTTAAAAACAATGACTGCACCATTGGATGTAGCACATACTCTGCCAGCGTGGTTCCATCAGCACCAATGATGGAGAATCAGATTTCTGGCTGCCGGAGGTCTCCTCAATGTAAGGGGACATTTGTCCCCTTGCTTCAGGGTAAGCCCCAGCAACTACTATGGGCCAACCCAGACCCACTCCAGTGATATTTGGAATTCTTTGAAAAGGTCAACAGGCATGTGGATGTGGATGAACCTGTGGCTATCATATACCTGGATTTCAGAAGGCGTTTGACACAGTCCCCCACCAAAGGCTGCTGAAGAAACTTCACAGTCAGGGAATAAGAGGGCAGGTCCTCTTATGGATTCAGAATTGGTTGAGGGCCAGGAAACAGAGAGTGGGGGGTCAGTGGGCAATTTTCAGAATGGAGAGAGATGAAAAGCGGAATGCCCCAGGGATATGTCTTGGGGCCAGTGCTTTTCAACTTGTTCATAAATGACCTGGAGACAGGGACAAACAGCGAGGTGGCCAAGTTTGCGGATGACAAAACTTTTCCAGGTGGTGAAGACCAGAAGGGATTGTGAAGAGCTCCAGAAGGAACTCTCCAAGTTGGGGGAATGGGTTCAACATAGACAAGTGTAAAGTGGTGCACATTGGGGCAAAAAACCAAAACTTCACCTATAGGCTTATGGTTCTGAGCTGTCTGTGACAACTCAAGAGAGAGATCTTGGGGTGCTGGTGGACAATTCAATGAAGGTATCGACCCAGTGTGCGTCAGCAATTAAGAAGGCCAATTCCATGCTTGGGGTAATTAAAAAGGGGTTGAGAATAAAACAGCCAATATTATCATGCCATTGTACAAATCGATGGTAAGGTCTGGAATATTGTGTATCGTTCTGGTCACTGCACCTCAGAAAGGACATAGTGGAGCTGGAAAAGGTGCAGAAGAGAGCGACAAAAATGATTACAGGGCTGGGGCACCTCCCTTATGAAGAAAGACTGCAGTGTTTGGGGCTCTTCAGCCTAGAAAAAAGGTGCCTGAATGCGGACATGATTGAGGAACATACAAAATTATGCACGGAAGGGATAGAGTCGATAGAGGGATGTTCTTTTCTCTCTCTCTCAAAACACCAGAACCAGAGGGCATCCGCTAAAACTGTGGGTTGGGAGAGTTAGAACAGATAAAAGGAAGTACTTTTTTACCCAGCGGGTAGTTAATCTGTGGATCTCTTTGCCACAGGAGGTGGTGATGGCATCTGGTCTAGGTGCCTTTAAGAGGGGATTGGACAGATTTCTGGAAGAAAAGTCCATCGTGGGCTATAGGCAATGATGGATTGTGCAACCTCCTTACATTAGTAGTAGTCTACTTCAGAGTACCGGGTGCAAGGGAGCGGCAACAGGATGCAAGCATCTTGTTGTCTCATGCTTCCCTGGGGCACCTGGTGGGCCGCTGTGAGATACAGGAAGCTGGACTAGATGGGCCTTTGGCCTGATCCAGCAGGGCTCTTCTTATGTTCTTATGTTATGGCTGGTGCAAGTCCATGTTGCTCCACAGGCCTTCTGGTCCAATGCCAATCTGGTCTCTGGTCCCAATTTGCCCACCCTATCCCATCTCCTTCCCATCCCAGGAGAACTTTAATCTCAGAGGTTCTTATTATGATCACAGTAGCATCCAAAGAGTGAGACACAACAATCTACTAAACCTCCCCATAACCAGGACCCAGGCAGACCAGGGATTAAAAAAAAACAGTTTTAATTAGAAGTTTAAACAACAGGAGAAGAAAGGTGAGTCAAAATTGATAGCAGGGAGAATTTTGCAAAATAGATTGAAGTTACAGAAACCTGACACTTTCTAGCTAGACAATTTCTCTAGCTACTTCACCTTGCCTGAATGTATCTGCAGCTCTTCGCACTGTTCAGTGCATGGGTCCCTTTTTCTGAATCCCACAGAGTGGGCTCTCAGGCTGTTGGAATGGAACTACCACAGCTCCTTGCTCTGGGTGTTGTTGCATTTGCTGGAGCAATGTCATGTCACTCTCTGGTTGGAGAAATGGAACAAGACACCCTGGAATGTGAGTCAGTTGTCAGACACACTCCAGTATTTGGGAGGAACTCTCAGGGGAATGCAGGGATTCAGAATAATGCAGGATTGCATTCCCTCTAGGCCTTTTCCTCTTGAATGTGTACTCTCTTCCCACCACTCTCATGCTCCAACTCTACCCCCTGCCAATAGCATTGATGCAGCTGCACCATGCAGAAGTGTGCTGCTTCCAATAGTGGGGGGGGGAATGATCAGGGGACCTCCTTGAAATAAAGGACCTATGGTATGTTGAGGCTGGGTGGGGGGCATATGTTATCAGTGGTGCCATTGCTGCCAAGGTCTGCCTCCTGCCCTCCCCTAACATGCCTCATGACAGCCCCCATCCCCAAACCGATCCTCCACCTCTACCTACCCTTTTTCCTACCTCTCTACCGCCCACCCCAGATTACCATGCCAGGTGACCCAGCAAAGCCACTGCTATGTGCCTGTGCCATTTGTGACAGCAGCCCAGCAGCACACAGCAGCATATCACATTTTGGAGACAGGATTGGGCAGGAAATCATGTTCGGTATGAATACGTGTACTGATGCTAACACAGATGTGAGTGAAACCTGGGTGCACTTGTAATTTGGTATTTAAGGTTCACCTGGCAGGGGGGAAAGTATTTGTACACAAGGAGGGAGGAGTCAAGGGATGGGGAATGTGATCTAACCCACTCCTGCTTCCTTAATGATGATGTGATGTGGCCATTGCATTTGTTCTTATCTGGCCTAAAAGGTTTTATGATCTTTGAAATCTGGTTTGGACTTTGCAGAGGATCAAGGATGTATCAAGCAATAAAATGACAATCTTTTTTTAGTTCTGCTTCTTAAATTCTTGTCTTGCAAATGTGTGCTCAGATTTTGGAGTGTCAAATTACTTGCTGTGTTTATGAAGTGGAACCAATGCATGAAGAGTTATCTGTAATCCCCCCTCTTTTAATTTCCAGATTTTCTAGACAGAGCAGTCTGCATGCACAGGCTGTCCCAGTTTTCAATTCCTTCACTACATTTCTGTCTCCCCAACCCTCACATCACCTGCATGCATGTGTACCTTGATAATGCACATAACAGCAAAAAATCAAAATGAACTTGTTTACAATCTCTAATATAAAAAATGTTTTAAAATGATTCATTAAACCCTTCATCTATAATAATCTGTGAATATCCGAGGTCAGTGGTTTCCAAACTGTGGGTTGGGACCAACCAGTGAGTCGCAAGCCAATTTCAGGTGGGTTACAAAGCACCTAGAGCAGCCATATTGAAAATATGGGAAGATGGGATGCCTGAAAGGGGGAGGGATGTGTTGTTTTGCTTGTGTCAAGGTTGTAAATAGGCATTTTTCTTTCTGATCCACTTTGCTATTGGAAAATGGCTGAGAAATCACCCAATTTATTGCTGCATTCCCAGGAAAGCAGCAAGCTCTGACATCACAATGACAGTAATTCCGGCCTTGACCACTTCTGGTGGGTCCCAGACAGATAGATGATCATTCAAAAAAAGTGGCTCCCCGTGCTAAAAGGTTTGAGAACCACTTTCCTAGGTCCTAGGGAAGGATCTTATATTAACAGGCTAAATCTAGCCACCAACATCTGGTGGATCATCATCATCATCATCATGCATCATCATCAACAACTCCTCTAGAATGACTTCACCATTCAGTAATTTTTCTAAAATCAATTCCAATTCAACCAGTCTCCGGCATAGTGTGACAGTCCGAGTGCTGGGGAGGGGGACGTATTGTTATAAAGTAGAATTCAACTCCCTGAAACTTCCTTCAGCAATCCATGTATTCATGTCATAAGAAGAATGAAGATTTACCAACAGCCAAATTGCAAAGCAGCTATTTAAAAAAAAATGAATCAATTTCATTCAGTTTAGATCAGTATAGCTTCAATTCCTTTCATATCTTGTTGGGTATAGCAAAACCACAGAAACAGCCAAGGCTGACTTTCATGCAAGAACTTAACTATGCTTTATTCTCTTCAGGACAGGTTTTTGGATAATATAATGGAAAGTTCCTCTAGTTCCTCTTCGCTTCTGAAGAGCTTTCCTTTCATAAATTTCAAAACTGAAACCTATGTAAATATTCTTTCTGTAACACAAGGTTAATTAAATTGAAAATACATTTACTTCACGCAACAAAGGATTGAAAAAGAAAATATGCAACATTGTCAGTTCACATTCATTTAGAAAATGCATTTAATGTTTTTATTGAGCACATCCAAGTAAAAATGTCAGCATCAGATTACATCCACTCCCATTACTCACTCTGCAGGGTCAATGCGAGATTTTGGATCCACTAGAGGATAACACTAGAATTTGCTCCTGTAAGTTCAGAGATTGTGTCTTGGTATCAGCACTTACTGTGAAATCAAGGCTTAACAGAAATATTTTCTATGAATATATTTACAAACCGTTCGGCACAGACACAACAGGAGCCACCCTAACAATGCCACCTGTTTTTCTTGGCGTAGAATGAGAAGGATCCTGTGGAAACAAGTAAAAATCTTTCAAGGCAAGAAAGGATGAAATGCATAGTCATAACCATTCTAAAAAAAAGGCCTTTTGTTCATTGTGAACCAGATCAATTGGACTGATGAAAAATAACAAGAGTTTAAAGGAATGATTGGGTATGTACATTCGTTCCACCTTTGCCTCAAGGTAAACAGGTTTTAATGGATTTACACTGTTTCAAAAACCTCAGGGGCTGCCTAAGCACCACCTGCCCTTGAGGAAGTGAGGAAAGAAGCTGTCCACAAGTTCCAATCTAGCAAACTAAACCAAGGTTATCAAACTTGCTTCATACAGTGGGCCAAATAGCATTCATGACACCTGCTGCGTGCTGGAAGTGATGTCACAAAATAGGAAGTGGTGTCAGTGGTGTTATTCTGCCGGAACGCTGGGCGGGACATCCGGGTGATCGACAGCCTGCCCATCGCATTCCGCAGCATTACGCCGTTTGCGTAACCAATTACGCCGCTTGCGTACGTTACGCAAATGGTGTAACGCTGCAGAATGGACGGGCAGGCTGTCGATCACCCGGATGTCC
Source organism: Lerista edwardsae (assembly GCA_029204185.1). NCBI lineage: Eukaryota > Metazoa > Chordata > Lepidosauria > Squamata > Scincidae > Lerista > Lerista edwardsae. The sequence goes on from JAJKFI010000001.1 coordinate 12,160,915, forward strand.
CGCCCAGCATTCCGGCAGAATAACACCACTGAGTGGTGTCATTAAGCAAGTTATGACCACAAATAAGTATTTTTGCTCACTTAACTCATTAGCTGCAAATGACAGAAGAGAAAATACGCAAATCTCGATCATATTTTCAAGATATGGGAGAATCCAATTATCATGTGGGCAGCCCTCCCAGCAGTGACACCTCAGCACAGCTCAGCAACGGGGAGAGCCTGAGGGCCTAATGAAAAGCTTCTGGAGGCCACACCCGGTCTGTGGGCCTTTTGCTTGACACCCTTGAACCAAATAAGTGCAACTGGCAAATTGAAAATTATTCTAAGAACTAACATTAATATGCTAAATAAAAGAGGAAACAACATTGTTGGACATTATATTTATTACTGCCCAGGAACTGCTGTGGCTTCGGTCAGCGATAGCACTACCCCAAGTAAACTTTCTCAATTTGGAATGAGCTGAGTCTTTCCAGTCTTTAAGGACAAGTATCAGAGAAAACTAAATTTTGCCTTTTTTTATCGACTCACGCTAAGTTCAGAAAACTCAGTAAGAGGGGGGCCTCTCAGCTGTCACTAGCCTTATTGGCCAGTTTCTTCCCCTTTTCCCCACACTTACCAAATGGAAGAAACCAGAGGGGAAATAGCAACTGAGAAAGCAGAGAAATCCAAGGGCTGCTTCTAAGCCCCCCTCACTTTCTGAAAAGGAGACTTTTCAGAAACTTTTAAAGCACCCTTTAAGCTTACACTGCCAACAGGAAGAACAATTGCAGTGTTTTTATTCCTTCTATCAGGAGTAAACTTCCTAGAGTTCACCTCAACAAACAGTAGCATCTCTATAGGGAGGGCAGAGCTCTAAGTTTTGCAAGAAGCCTTACCTTCCAGTGAAAATCACTCCTTTCCTGCACCGTTTTAGCCAATACTCACAGGGAAAAGCAACATCTTGGCGTTGCTTACTGGCTACAGCAGCAAGGGAGAGGAGGGATTTACATGACAGGGTAAGGCTCCTTGCAAAACTTAGAGCTCTGCCCTCCCTGTAGAGACGCCACTGTCAACAAAACAGTTTCCAAACATGTTCAAAAATGAGTACAGGTGTGCCCCGGCATCCACTGATTTGGTATCCATGGTTTCAGTTATCCACGGATACCATGGATACTGGATGCCTATTAAAAAGATAGGGGAACATTAAACATATCCTTTTTTTATCTTGTTGCAGCAAAACCATTAATATTCCCCTATCTTTAAAAAGGCATCCCCAGTATCCACGGTTTCAAGTATCCACGCTAGGGTCTGGAACAGAACCCCAGCAGATACTGGGACATGCCTGCACCTGTATTTTAAAACATACTATATATTTTGCTTGACCTCTTGGTTGTGATTTACCTTCTAACTCCTAACAAGTGAAGTGAAGAAAAAAACATGCTCATGAGAGCATGTGATGTTGAGCTACAGTGAGCTCAACAGTGAGGGTTTGAATTTGGATCATAATGGCCCTAGGATTTCTCCACTCTCCAGTTTCTTACATTCTTTTTACTAATTTTTGTGCACCAAGAAAAGAATATACCACAGTGCAAATTCACTGACATATTGTTTCACAGGAGATATGCCGAGACAACTGGAAATGCAGGGGAGTGGCAACAAGAGGCAGGCATCTAGTTGTCTTGTGTGCTCCCTGAGGCATCTGGTGGGCCACTATGAGATACAGGAAACTGAATTAGATGGGCCCATGGCCTGATCCGGTGGGGCTCTTCTTATATTCTTAAATGAGGAAAAGCTTTTTTTAAAAAAATAAAATCAATCTAACTATTGGACAAAATGAGGTGGTGAGCTACAGTGGTAGAATTCAGGACTCTTCCATTTCAGACTGCAGGTGCGGAGTCATATTTGTAATTCTTTCCCATGCAAAAAGAAATACTACATCTAGTAAATACTGCATGTAGCAAAACGGGGAGGTCTGCACTAAACTATTCCTTCAGTGTACTAATTTGCAATATACAGTGAGTCTTTTTGCATGGAGACACTTCGAAAATATGACCCCATACATGTAGTCTGAACTTGAAATGAAACTGTCCAGAATTCTACCAACTTACCATTTTGCTCTGTACAATGTGTAGATTGGGTATTGTTCACTCCAACCTTTAACTGAATGTTTGCAGGTTTATTAAACCATATATAGGGTATTAATATAATTCAAGTTGTCTCTCACCAATTTTGTTGTTGACAGAAATGCTTGTTGAGCTTCAGATGTCGCTTTTAAAGTGATCGATTTTGCTAGCATGGTGGCTATGGCCATAAAATGTTATGAATAATTTTAAGATTTGATGAAATAGTTTTCTTACATTGCTTAATGACAATGTGGTTTATGCAAGTATTCCAAGTTTCCATTAAGGAGTATTTTAAATCACTTCAATAAATCTTCAAATGATTTTCAGATATCACTTAATGCCTTCCAGTTGACATAACAAATGAACCATTTCAGATTTCATTGAAAGCTCTTTAGTACATGTCAGCACTCTTTCCTGGAAGATTCTCAAAATGTGACAAATTGTAGTAAGTCATTTCGAGGTTCCCTAATGCCATTCCTTCTAAGAAGTATTATTCACTGCTTTGTGAATCATTTTAGATTGCATAGTAACTCTTTTATTTATTTATTTTATCCTATAGTAGAAGCAGCTGAAATAAAATGCTGTCACGGTAGAAAATTTCCTTTTCTATCACTTCATTTTAGTAGCTGCTAAATAATGTTGTATTTTATGTCTGTAATGAGAGGAGATACTTTCTACCTTCATTTATCAGGAACTTGGCTACAGAGCACGATATCACAGAAATAATGGGCCACTTGACCTTAGAGTTCAGACAATTTTCATGAACATCACATCTGCTAAAAAGCAGAGATTTTAGCTGCATAACTAATAATAGCTTTCACTGAGCATTAGGTAGTGAACGTTTATCTTCAACTTGTGTTGCTGAAATGATATTCCGACTACATGTGTTCCACCTGGTAATAGGTACGTTAGAAGGGAATTCTAATTTTTAATGCTCCTCGTATTAATATGTGGTATTATTGAAACAATATCTGGTTATTTAAAAAATATCATTGCTTATTATTTTTAACTGTAGACGTTTCTGCTGTCATTCAGGGTGCAATCCTAACCTGGACTTAGGCCGGCACAGTTAGGCCAGCAAAGTTTGGCAGGCACAAGGGCCCCCGTAAAGCGCATTTGGACCACTCCAGGGAGCGTGTCAGGGATTATGGCGCATGTCTGCGTGTTGGCCTCTCTGAGTTCGAGGGTGGTCCAAACACTCTTTACAGTGTCTCTTGTGCTGGCCTAACTCCAGATTAGGATTGTGCTCTCATTCAGGGAACATAAAAGCCCTGCTAGACTAGATCAATCTAGTCTAGCATCCTGTTTCTGACAGTCCCCACCAGTTGCCTCTGGGACTTGCAGTATTTTTATTCACAGGCCCATGATGGAGGACCTCAGAGGACCTCCCAAATGCCTCCCCATGCCTCTGAAGACCTCCCAGAGGCTTCTGAGACATACTTCCAGTTTTTCACTAGTTGGAAGTGCCTTTCCTAAGGGCTCCAAAAGGCCTTCTGAAGCATGGGGAGGTCAGGTGTGCTTCAAAAATCTTGCTGGGGTCTTCTGAAAGGTACTTCCAGTTTAGTGGAAAACCAGAAGTTCCTCTCAGAAGTGCCTCTCTCAAACCATTTGTGGCATGATACATTATGTGCAGCCTCCCTGCACCTCAGACATGACCGAAAGACACTTCTGGTCACATCCAGAGGTCCTCTGAGGGCTTCCCTGTGTACCTCAGAATCCACAGGTTCAGTATCTGGGACATAAGGTTACAGACCCCCCACGGATACTGAGGTACAACCTGTAGTCAGATTCTTGGAAAACCCCATTTCTGAACTTCCCTCCACTGTCAAAATTGCCTGTTTATCCCTAACCCCTGCACTTTAACCAAGTTACTAATCAATAAAGAGATTTGTCCTCTTTTTCCATGACTTTTTCCATATTCAAAAGTATCTTTAATTCTGTTATTCTTAATTTTAAAATACCCCAAAACAGCTGTGTAAGCAACTTGTCTCCTCATCACCATCACTCCCTTTCCTGCTGCTGAATTCATTAAATAGTAAAATCAATGATTATAATTTGGTTACAGATGCATTGTAGGACCAATTCATAATGTGTGTTATTAATTACTCCATTATCAACTACTCACTCTACAAAATTACTGTGATTAATACTAATACTTGCATAAATGTATACCAATAACATCTATTTAAAAGATAGATGTATTTTTTTCTATATTTGGTTATTTAATTAAAAAAAACCCAAACAAACAAACAAACAAACAAACGGTAGCATGCTGCAATCAGATATCCGCTTTCACCACTCATACAATGTTGCTTTTGGTGATAAATCAGAGTGAATTTCTCTACAGAATCTCAGTGGATCTGTGATTGTGCAGTTTTATTTTTAACAAGTTGTAGACCAAACTATTTAAAAAAAATCTAGACTTGAGTCTCCTCAAAAAACCGAGCCCCAAATCCCAGGCATCCATATAAGACTAACAGTCCAATTCTATATAAATCCCTACGACCATCCAGAGCTGTACTCGGTGCCTGCGTCGCCTGACCACACCTCCCCACACCCAGAATTGCTCCATTTAGCAACAATACAAACACAAGGGAGGGAGGGCCCCCCGAAAAGCCTGCAAGTTTTGCTGTACTGCTGTGCCCCACTGCTGCACTCCACCGCAGCCAGCCTCACCGTGCTAGCCTCTCCCCATGGCATCCTCCCCACATCTCTGGCCGTGCCACCAGAGCGCACACTGTATCCTGCAGGAGGACCAGTCCTGGAGATCTCCTCTAGATAAGGAAACGTTCGTTCCTTTGCCCGGGAGTAAATCTCCACTGCCTGAATGGGTCTACTTGGACCTGCATCAGTGATTTTGCTATTGCAACTCCAAGTGAGCCAGAAAGGCCGATGGTGGCTAGAAAAAGGGACAGACTATCGGGAGCACTGGTGCTGATGATACTGTTCCCTCCCAGCCATAACCCGCCTTCCCTGTCCTGCTCTCCAGTCTCTTCCTCCCCTCCCGGTCTCATTGCACCAGCCCCCAAGCTGACTCACCAGGGCCAGCGTTCTTTTGTAAGCAGTTGGCATTTGGTTGTGGCCCCCACCACTTTCACTAGTGACAGTCCGTCCATGCTGAATGGAGTGTCCCTTTGTGTGAACACCAGCACACTGCACTGCCAGAACCTGAGTTCCAGCAGTGCAGCACCCCCATAGGATTTGGCCATAAGTTCTGGTTTTGTGATATAGACAAATGCTCAGTAAAGAGAACCAAGGTCACTTATGACTTAACCAAAATGTGAACATGGTTTGCCAAAGAAAGGCCAAAGCATTCGACCACTGTGGTGTCTAACCCTTAAAACTGAATGTTTGTTTTTTAAATACTCTTTTGATATCCTTGGGGCTGACTACTATATCAATTATAGTTGCCAAACATTAATGTCCTGGGTTTTTCCTGACAGAAATATTGGATGGCTCAAAGGCACATGGAGTGCGGACATGGAGTAGCGAGCCATTAGTGTACTCACAAAATCTAGGTTCCTCTAGGATTATTTTAGTATCTTCGATGTCTTGCAAACCCAAATCAGTTTCCAGGCATATGCAACTTAGGGAAGCGAGTAATGTGTACTGCATTTCAGCTACCATCAAAAGCATTTTGTTGAGTGGAAGAACAGTAATATGTTTGGTCTCTACATGATACATTATCTCCTTCCCCACTGAGATTATCTGTGCCATGAAAAACTGCCTTCTAGAAGAGGGAAAGTGGCCTTCAGAGCTATCGCTTCTTTTTAGTCTGTCCTTTGCAGCGGGGGGAGACAATGAACTCAGACCAACAAATCTATCAAACCTGAGGGGAAAAAGCAGCAGGAATCAACAATGCATTGTGAGGAAAACATTCTTAAGAGCCATATTGTGAGGAAAGCCTTTGATAGGAAAAAGAGTATCATTGTATATTTGTTTCAGGGATAGAATCTGCACTTTATTTAGTGCTCACTCTCAATAGTAAAAATTTCTTCATTCCTCTATTTATCCACTCTGGTATCAATTAGAAGAAACTACAGTGAACATTTACAATGCAAAAGAAAGAAATGCTAATGCTAATGCTAATGCTAATGCTAATGCTAATGCTAATGCTAATGCTAATGCTAATAATAATAATAATAATAATAATAATAATAATAATAAGGTGAGCCTTGACTTCCTAGGGAGCCACAGAAATGAGTCAGGGTTCCATGGAATTCTTACAAAAAAAAACCCGCCACCCTATACAATGTATAGGATTGTAGCTCATATGGGGAGCCATGGCCAATGGCCCAGTAGATCAAAGAAACTGCCAGTCAAAAAAAAAATTGGGAATTTAGGGCTCAATCCTATGGTCTAGACCACTGGCAGTACATGCTTACCACCCTCTCTGGATGTCACAAACAGGCCATAAAGCATGTTCACAGCACCCAAGGAGGAGGAAGCATCTCCTCCTGGCACTGGGTCAGTGCCAGTCAGTGCTGGGTCTCAGCATTACAAAGTTGTCCATGGAGAGCAGCCAGCGGTATCATTGCAGGCTGCCAGACTGGCTCATCATTGCAGGGGGAGTCTGGGAGAAGGCAGAACTGGGCAGGAGAGGGAAGGAACAGGCTATGGAAGAGGCGGAGGCCATATTCTGTGCTCCCTCCTTGGCTGGGCAGCCTGACACAGGGCTCCTCAAGTCTGTGCCCACTAAATAGTGGGTGCAGAGCCAGGCAGACTATTGCCGCCAGCTGCATTCTACTCGGGGGAAGGGAACAAACACTCCCTTTCTCCATGGAGACTCCAACGGCTGCCTTGGTGCCCATCAGATGCAACAGCGACCATTTCTGCACCTCTGTTCCTCTGGACACCAAGGCACCATAGGATGAGGCTGCTTGTCTTTCTCAGAATAGTAACAGATTGCAGTGAGACTTTTTTTAGTGGATAGGTTGCGTTGGTTGCCTCCAAGTGTTGCTTGGAAGACACAGGGCCCAGTCCTATCCAACTTTCCAGGGCCAGTGCAGCCGCAATGCAGCCCTGAGGAAAGGGAACAAATGTTCCTGGAAGAGGCCTCTGTGACTGCCCCCCTTCTGCAGGATGCAGTGTGTGTCTTGCTGGTGCAAGTCAGCACCAGCGCTGGAAAATTGGATAGGATTTGGCACAGGGACCATTGTAAGGAAAGATGAATATTTCCCCTGACACTAGAATAGAATAGAATAGAATAGAATTTTATTGGCCATACATGGAGTTTCACCACACATGGAATTTTACTTTGGCCCAAAAGCTCTTACATATATCTTAAACTAATAAATAATACCATCCCATTAACAAACCCCCTCTAACTCTAAACTTATCAAATCAAAACCAAAACATCAACATAATCAGCTATTCAATAGCCCAATAGCACGGGGGGAAAAACTGTTCTTGTGCCTGGTTGTTTTAATATACCATGTCCTATAACGATGTCCGGAAGGAAGAAGTTCAAACAGATTGCAGCCACCTTTGCAGCCTACTATCCACCTTTCTGATTTTGTTTATCTTACGTGTTGGTTAGGGAGCATGTGAATGTGTGTATGACCCTGACACAATGTGAGTTCAAGCTACTCAGGGGAGGTTTGAAGCTTCTGGCTCTTTATATCTTCTGACCACCCATACAAGTTCAGAATTGCATATTCAGAATGTCCACTTCTCCAAATTTCTGTGCAGCTGGGCTGATTACTTGGGGCCGAACAAGAAATTGAAAGTTTCAATTTCACCATTTGGTAGAAGAACCATACAGTAAGCTTTTAAGTGCCCCCTCTTTGACTTATCATTGTCTGAATCCAACCATGTTTTCTTTAGTAACTGAAGTTGTTGCGTGGCTGAGAATGTTTTGAACTTTTCCATCAGGATGAAAACCAGCCTCTTTAAGCCTCTTCAATATTTCAATATTGAAATAAAACCACTGTTTCCCACTTTTCTATAATCTATCATCTTGACTCTTGTCCCTTTTAGTGGACCACTACAATGGGAGGCTGGTGTCAAATTAAAGAATTATTTTGACCATGATTTCAGCAGCTATCATTGTCTAGTAGAGTGCAGCCACCCTCTGTTGCAGTTTCATATCTCACGGTCCAGAACTGGTAGAAACTGGCAT
>JAJKFI010000001.1:12169146-12188888 GCA_029204185.1 Lerista edwardsae
GGTCTCCAAGCTCCCAACTCTGCTGCTATTTACACAAATACACAACACCCTCCTCTACAAGATAAACTTACACAATCCAAATACAGTGTACATTAAACAGTGATCAAGACCCTTCAGAGCAAACAGCTCAAGATGAAGAGGATCCAAGTACATATTCTTATTTTAATGGCATTTGGAATTGAATATAACTATGAAGAGCTCAACTATGATCCAAAGCTGATGAACAACAAGTAGTCTGTTTTCTTACTATAAAGTAGGCGTAGCTCAGTGTTACATTTCATGTGTTGCATATATGTTTCTAGGTAGCCTATTATAGTAGATGGTCTATTATAGATGGTCTAAAGGAGCTTGGATCACTACCTGCATGATATCAAGTAGCAGTGAAGTATGAATCTTACTGTTTGAGATCTTTCAACTGGTGGTACTAGGAACAAAAATTAGGGCCTTTTGAATTTTGCCATAGTTCAGCAGTACAGCAAATGCTTTGTGTGCACAAGATTGTGTACACATCTCAATTTAAACAGGAGCAGTGTTAAATTAACTTGAACTCTTGAAGAGCCATTGTCAGTTAGAGTAACTGACTCTTGCTAGCTAGACTGTGCAAGAGGAATCAGTATCCTGACTCAGCACAGGACACCTCCTGGAATCTATTTTCACAGCAAATCCTTTCAGATTGAAGACTACAGGACAACTGCGTGGTTTAAAAATTCACATGTCAAACAAAGCCCTTACAAAGTTGAAAACTAAAATTCTATTAGCCCAATCTTAACAGTGCTGCCCGTGCCATGGTACAGTGGCACCACAATGGCCACCACTGTATCTCACAGGGCTAGGGAGGCAGCTGGAGGTCTCGTCGAGGTAAGGAAGCATTAAGAGTGCAATCCTATACTATGCCGGCCTAGTAAGGCCGACATAGCAGGGCCATATCCCAAGGCCCATTAGGAGGCGGCAGCAGCAACGTGCAGGACAAGGGAAGGTTTTCCCCTGACACCTGCGTAAGCCCCAGTCACCCCTATGGGCCTGCTCGGATCTGCACCGGCAAAATAGCAGGCGCAGAGGAACGTGGACAGGAGCGGCCCGAATTGGGGCCGCGCTGGCTGGGAACCAGCATTAGGATTTGGCACTACAGCCGTCCTGCGTCACAACCGTGTCACAAACCACATCTCCATCCACTGTGCCGCCCAGTTACACCTCTGGAACGCCCTCGCGGAGGCCCTGTGTTGACTGAGCAACGCCGGCGCTTGACTGGTGCACGGCCGGCACTGCCAACGGTCGTGGTGCCGCCCAAGCACTGATGCTGCCAGCCGAGCACCATAGCACTGACGCTGATGCACTTTACAGCATGTTTGCAACAGCGTTCGGCCAGCGCAAGAGCGCAGCGCAGGCACTAAGCGGGTATAGGATTGCGCTGTAATTCGCTTACCTTGTGCAAAGCCCCTGCAGCTGCTATGGGTCTACTTGGATCTGAACCAGCTGGGTCACTGGCGCAGAACCGTGTAGGGCTTTCAGGCCCAGGGCAGGGGATAGGATCTAGCAGCAGCCTCTCCACTGTCCTCGCCCCCTCCTGGGCCTGATCTGCCCTCTTCACTACCCGTCGCCCAGTTTCACTCTTATACTCCTGCGCCCATCCTGGATTCCCTCCCTGTCACTTGGCTATATGCTTACTGATGAAACCTCTCGGGCCTCCTCTCTGGTGCAGAGGCCCAGCCCCCACTAATGCTGGACTTCACACTTATGCGTCTCCCCTTCTGGCTGCTCAGAAGTGCCTTACCATACTTTTGCATGGCCATCTCTTGGGCAGCATATGGGAAACTGGCACTGGCCCGATATTGGAACAGGCTATAAATGTCCTTACTTGATGGTTCTGGATGATTTATGTTCATTTAGCAATTGCAGCATGTGAAGTGGTTTCAGGGTTTTTGTTTGCTTTGTTATGGGGGATATCTTGTACACACACACACACACACTACATAAGGCTATATTTTTTCAGAAATTATTGAATGCTCTGCTTGTCTAGTATCTGTTTGCTTCTTATTTTTAAACAGATGAACACAGGCGGTTGACACTGTGGGACTTCGCCAAAAAATGTGGCATATTTGCCTGTAGGGCATATTATTTCACTGAGGGGGTGTGCGGTTGGTGTAAATTATTTTGCTGAAAATTAAATATCTTCTACCTTTTTTTGTCTGTTAAAACCATTTACCAGCTCATCAAAATTGCTTTAGCCAAGCCAGTCAAAAGTTCATTAAATGCCCTTTAAGGGAATGTGTTTTACGTGTTTAATATCTTATTTTAAACAACCTTGTTACAAACAGGTTTTCAATTACAAAAATTAATCAAGCAATGTCAATAGTCTTCCCTTATTACAAAATTCAAATCCCAAACTCCCCCAGGCTAAAGCCTCACCCTGTTTTTTTTGTCCTCAAGGCAAGATAAGAACATAATAAGTCTAACCAGTGAGGTTATAATCCCCTTAAACACACAAGACACAGATGGGCAGAGAGTCAAAGCACAATCCTAACCTGGAGTTAGGCTGGCACATTTAGGCCAGCAAAGTTTTGCTAGCACAAGGGCCACTGTAAAGCACTTTTGGACCACTCTCAGAGTCAGGGAGGATGGTGCCTGTCTGTGTGCTGGCCTCTCTGTCTCCAAGAGTGGTCCAAATATACTTTTATTTGTGGTGTCCCTTGTGCCAGCCAAACTTTGCTGGTCTAACTGTGCCGGCCTAACTCCGGGTCAAAACTGCGCACTCAGATGAATAATAAAGACAGTTGAGAATAGCCAGATTACAATGCAAGACAGAGCAGGTAAACTTAGGCTACAATGGCTCAGGATATGAAGTTGTAATGAGCGAGGTATAGTGGATAGGGTGACTGGGGACCTCAGTTGCTCAGGAGACGTGCTTAAGATTGTTGTTGTTCAGTCGCTAAGTCATGTCCGACTCTTCGCGACCCCATGGACCACAGCACACCAGGCCTCCCTGTCCTCCACTAGCTTCCGGAGTTCACCCAATTTCATGTTCATTGCTTTGGTGACACTATCTAACCATCTCATCCTCTGCCTCCCCTTCTCCTTTTGCCTTCAGTCTTTCCCAGCATGAGGGTCTTTTCTAAAGAGTCATCTCTTCTCATGAGGTGGCCAAAGTATTTGAGCTTCAGCTTCAGGATTTGTCCTTCCAGGGAGTAATCAGGCTGGACTTCCTGTAGGATTGACCGATTGGATCTCCTTGCAGTCCAGGGGACTCTTGTTGGAGTCTTCTTCAACACCATAATTCAAAAGCATTCTTCTGTGCTCTGCCTTTCTTATGGTCCAGCTCTCACAGCCATACATTGCTACTAGGAAAACCATAGCTTTGACTATGCAAACCTTTGTTGGCTTTTTATTAAGTTGTCTAGGTTCGCCATAGCTTTCCTCCCAAGAAGTAAACGTCTTTTAATTTCATGGCTGCAATCACCATCTGCGCTGATCTTGGAGCCCAGGAAAGTAAAGTCTGTCACTGCTTTCATTACTTCCCCTTCTATTTGCCAGGAAATGATGGGAGTGGTTGCCATGATCTTAGTTTTTTAAATGTTGAGCTTCAAGCCAATTTTGGCACTTTCCTCTTTCACCCTCATCAGAAGGTTCTTTAGGTCTTCCTCACTTTCTGCCATTAGAGTGGTATCATCTGCATATCTGAGGTTGTTGATATTTCTCCCAGCAATCTTGATTCCAGCTTGTGAATCATCCAGCCCAGACTTTCTCATGATGTACTCTGCATATAAGTTAAATAAGCAGGGTGACAGTATACAGCCTTGTCGTACTCCTTTCCCAATTTTAAACCAATCAGTTGTTCCATGTCCAGTTCTTACTGTTGCTTCCTGACCTGCATACAGGTTTCTCAGAAGACAGATAAGGTGGTCTGGCATTCCTATCTCTTCAAGAGCTTGCCACAGTTTGTTGTGATCCACACAATCAAAGGCTTTAGCGTAGTCAGTGAAGCAGAAGTAGATGTTTTTCTGGAACTCTCTTGCTTTCTCCATGATCCAGCGAATGTTGGCAGTTTGATCTCTAGTTCTTCTGCCTCTTCAGAAACCAGCTTGTACTTCTGGTAGTTCTCGATTCACATATTGCTGAAGCCTAGCTTGTAGGATTTTGAGCATCACCAAACCAATTACGCCGCTTGCGTATGTTACGCAAACAGCGTAACGCTGAGGAACGCAACAGGCAGGCTGTCGATCACCCGGATGTCCCGCCCAGCATTCCGGCAGCATAACACCGCTGTTCCTATCTCTCTTTGCTGTTCTCTGGAAATCTGCATTCAGTTGGGTATATCTTTCCCTTTCTTTCTTGTTTTTTGCTTCCATTCTTTCCTCAGCTATTTGCAAAGCCTCGTCAGACAGCCACTTTGCCTTCTTGCGTTTCTTTCTCTTTGGGATAGTTCTAGTTGCTGCCTCCTGTACAATGTTGTACAACAAGATCTCCGTCCAAAGTTCTTCATGCACTCTGTCTACCAAATCTAAGCCTCTAAATCTATTTGTTACCTCCACTGTATATTCATATGGGATATAATTTAGGTCATACATGAAGGGCCTAGGGGTTTTCCCTACTTTTTTCAGTTTAAGCCTGAATTTTGCAATAAGAAGCTCATGATCTGAGCCACAGTCAGCTTCAGGTCTTGTTTTTACTGCCTGTATAGAACTTCTTCACCTTTGGCTGCAAAGAATGTAATCAATCTGATTTCGGTGTAGACCATCTGGTGAAGTCCATGTGTAGAATCGCTGCTTGTGTTGCTGGAAAAGGGAGTTTGCTATGACTGTGTTCTCCTGACAAAACTCTTATCAGTCTTTGCCCTGCTTCATTTTGTACTCCAAGACCAAACTTGCCTGTTATTCCTGTTACCTCTTGATGCCTACTTTAGCATTCCAATCCCCTATGATAAGGACATCTTTTTTTGGTGTTAATTCTAGAAGGTGTTGTAGGTCTTCATAGAAACGGTCAACTTCTTCCTCTTCAGCATCAGTGGTTAGGGCGTAGACTTGGATTACTGTGATGTTGAAAGGTTTGCCTTGGATCCGAATTGAAATCATTCTATCATTGTTGAGGTTATACCCCAGTACTGCTGTTCTCACTTTCTTGTTCACGATGAAGGCTACTCCATTTCTTCTAAGGGATTCCTGCCCACAGTAGCAGATATAATAGTCATCTGAATTAAATTCTCCCATTTCTATCTATTTTAGTTCACTAACTCCCATGATGTCGCTGTTCAGTCTTGACATCTTGCATTTGACCACATCTAGCTTACCCTGATTCATAGATCTGACGTTCCAGGTTCCTATGCAGTATTGTTCTTTGCAGCATCATACTTTCCTTTCACTTCCAGACACATCCACAGCTGAGCTTCCTTCTGGTTTTGGCCCAGCTACTTCACTCTTTCTGGAGCTACTAGTACTTGTGTTCTGCTCTTCCCCAGTAGCATAATGGACGCCTTCCGACCTGAGGGGCTCACCTTCCAGCATCATATCGTTTAGCCTTTTAGTACTGTAATCCATGGGGTTTTCTTGGCAAGAGTACTGGAGTGGGTTGCCTTTCCTTCTCCAGCGGATCAAGTTTTGACAGAATTCTCTACTATGACCTGTCCATCTTGGGTAACCCTACATGGCATAGCTCACAGCTTCATTGACCTACTCAAGTCCCTTTGCCACAACAAGGCAGTGATCCATGAAAGGGTGCTTAAGATTAGGCTGTGAGTAAATCTGTACAGTATTGCCCCAGAAGCTAAAACAAAAATCCACTGGATTGCTTAGCATGGTCCCATTAACTTGATCTTTAAGAAATGCACAATAAGTCAGAAATTTCAAGACATAATTTTTGTGGATTTCATTGAGTATAACTACAGTGATGTAAAAAATATTAAAAGATATATTTTTTCCAGGATTATGTGGTAGCTGTCTCTTTAAAATAAAGTTGAAAGGCAAAGAACTTTCATCATTGGCAGTTGTATCTCTCCATGCAACATGAACACTGACTTCTTGCCACAGTTAATTACTAGCACTACAACACTAGACATAGTAGTGAAAGCTAAAAATATGCCTCCGGGCTTTGAAATACCAAGGGATTAATGCAAATGTTTCATTAACATGCGTAAAAGGAAGCATTTTGTTGCTCAATGTTACAGGGTAGAGAAAAGAAAGCAGACAGTTTCCATAAACTGGAAAATGCCTAATTGTTGTACCCTCTAGAACTGGAAATGTTAATTGCCAATCACGCCAAGATCAAACATATATTTGCAAAGCAACTTCAGCCATGAATATGTTATATGATTTTAAACACTAAAAGCCACAGAGTAATTTACTGCCCTTGTGCAGTGAGTTCGGAAGAAACGTTTTTAGAAAAGATGGGAATCGTGTTGAATTTTGTACAATTTGGAGACAACCAGATACACTATCCTCTCCGTTAGAAGCTAGTAGAGGACCAAGTCCTTCTATGTCTAATTTGTGTAGAAGAAACGCAAGTACTGCAGAAACTTTAAAAAAAGATACACACATCCAATGCTTTGGCAACGTTCCCTCTAAAATGCAACTAGAATTGTATTCTAACATGGGAATACCATGACAAAAACTCCTCTCTTACTGTAAGTTGAAATGGGAACTAAATACCCATCCCCCTTTCTCCTCTTTCATTGACATTTACTCATGCTCATTTAAGGCCTTCCAACTTCTCCAATATGTATTTCTGATCACATCTGACTTTGTTCCTATTCTACACATCTGGCAGAGAAGTGAACTATAAGGACTAGTAGCCTGAGGATGATGTGGAGACCAAGTGAGAACCGAACATGGGTATAGCAGTATGAGGATCATTTTAGCGTGCAGTATTCTGAATGGCTAGAAGAAAAGGCAGAAGAGGAATAGCTGGCAACCAGCAGTCATAACTGAACACTACATTTAGTGCAGATGATAATGTTTTTGAAATTTGAGTAACAGTTTCCAGGATTCAGCGTGAATTGCACAAATGCTATACAAAATTTGTTTCTGCAAAAGAATTGCAAAAAAGGTATTATATTCCAATAAAAGTTAAGAGACCACTATAGTGCTTAGGTCCCAACTCTGAAGTCCTTAAAGCCGGTGGTACACATGTAATGCGGGCTAAAAGTGTTGTGAACGTGCTGTAAACCACATTCGCAGCACCGCGGGAGGGGAGAGCACCGGTGCCAGTCAGCACTAGGCATCGGATCTGGGTGGGAGGCCGGCTGATGCTCCAGCAGTGCTGCTCAGTGGTAAGTGCATTTGGAGCAGGGAGGGGGTGGAACTGGGAAGGGAGGGGAGAATGGGTTCCAAGTGTGGGATGAGACTGCAGAGGCCTTCCCTGCTGGATCCTATGCCCCACTTCAAGCCTAGCCGCCCAACACAGGGCTTCTCAAATCTGCGCAGGCCAATTGCTGGCGTAGACTTGAGTGGACCCATTGCAAGGTCCAGGGCTTTACTCGGAGTATAGGGACAAATGTTCCCTTCCAGGGGACAGAATGAGACTCTGGCAGTTGCCACAGCACCCATACAACGCAGCAGTAGCTATTTTGGCACCACTGCTCCTCTGGGCATCAGGCAACTTCGGATTTGGCTGCCCGAAGAAAATGCAGAAAACCACGATGAAGATCAGGGTAAGGCTGAAGTAAGGGCACACATGTGGGACAAAAAGGAAAAAAAAGAATGCAACCGAGATCCCATAAAATACCCTGGGATAAGGGAGATTTTCACCATTAAAAAAAAAAAAAAAAGCTTTTTCATTTCATGAATTTACTGCTTCCTCCAATTTTAACGTTCTCTTTGCCAAAACAAAATGCAAAGACCCATTCAGGTGAACATTGTACCTAATCTCAAACCTGTTATCTTCTATTATGAAGCTTTTAAGAGCCACTTTTCTTAAAAGGGTACTATTAGACCGCCTTAAAGCTTTGCTTTTTCCTTTGTTTCCTATTGTGCCTTAGAAGCTTCCAAAGTCTGATGCTCATGCCTCTCCTATTTAGGCCTATCAATTTTGTCCTTTTCCTCTTGGCAAGTGTTGCTCTCTCTTTGTTTGGCCAGTACTGAAATTGACATGGCTGTTTTTGTTTGAGGACAGTAGCCATTTCTTCTTCCAAGTACACCGAAGAGACGGCCTTATTATACTAAAACATCCTTGAGCACCAAGTTGAGTGACAGACGGAAAATGGATTACATGACCCAGAAGAAGTCCCTTCCCAACCTTTGCTGGCATTCATTACACATCCCAAAGAGCTTTTTTGTTGTTGTTCCTTTTTCCCCTAGCCCAGGTTTGGTAGCTATTTAATGAGAATATAATATTGTTGTGGAGTGGCCCCCGAAAACAGCTATGACCTTCTTAAATGTCTTGATTCTTTTATACTGAGGATGATTGTTCCTGACCATTTTACTGTTCACCTGTACCTGGTGTGGATAAACTAGTCAGATAGTTTTATCTTGTCTGTATTCAGCCAGTCCACATGTCATGGCTGCTGTATGTCAGCTGCTTTAAATAAGTCGTGCATAGTTATTCTTGTCACAAACTGGTAATGCAATCCTCAGCATGTCTACTCAGAAGTAAGCCCCAATGAGTTCTACGGGGCTTACTTCCAGGCAGATGTGCATCAGGTTTGTAGCCTCTGTCATTTGTGGGTGATGCTTCCTTATACTGATAATTGATACAGTTATACTGATTGGAATATCTTTCCCTGATTCCACAGAATATTTTGTCTGTTTCTGGTGGTATGGACGAAACTACCTGGTCTTCGTAGTGAATCCATACATAGAATAAAGACATAGAAAGCTTAGATATCAGGTGTAGAAAGTGAGTCCATTGCTTGATCTAGTCCAGCATTGTCTATACATACACATTGGACCAGCTCTTCAGGATTCTAGACCAGGAGCTTTCCCCATCCAACCTGGGGATGCCAAAAATTGTTCTTGAAATGTTTGCATGCAAAGCATGCGCTACACCACTAAGCTATGGCCTTTCCCACAGAAATGTCTCTACAAGTGACCATGCCAAAGCTATGTAGTTTATGCCCTTGGCATGCCAGCTGCCCTGTGTTCATGGCCCTAAGACTAAGAATACTTCCCAGTTGTTGAAAAGGTAAAGACTTTTCAAACAAACTTTTCACATATAATTCTGTGCTCATCAATAGGAACTTACACACACACACACACACACACACACACACACACACACAGAGAGAGAGAGAGAGAGAGAGAGAGAGAGAGAGAGAGCAGTTCAAACCTTCACTTGCAACATTGTGAGTCCAATCCTATGCATATCTATTCAGAAGCCAGTGTCATTATAGTCAATAGGCTTACTCCCAGGTAAGTATGGATAGGATTGCAGCCTATGTTTCATACCAAGTGTGAAGGTGCTCCAATAATAATACTTTGACTTCAGAAATTGTGGAACTCATTTTAATCTGTAAGAATAGCAGGTATGACTATGAGGTGACTGACTCCTTTGCAAAAAATAATAAGCTATAATAAATTCCAAAGTGTTCCCTCATAGTCTGGGAGGCAGTGATCCTCTGTTTGGTTAGGCACAGAAGAAACTGCAGTGGAGCATTTAAGATTAAACAATTCCGTAATTAAATTGGATATGAATTGGAGAATGGTTTCACTTTTGATATTGTTTATTTTTTATTAATACAATGAGGATTATCTGCCTTACTAAGAAGATAAACTTCCTTTGAAAAACTGAGAAATATATCTAATTTGAAAATGTGTATTCCCTAGTAGCTTAAAAGTAAGCCAGAACAGTTAAGTAGCCTCATGAAGAAAGTGATATTATAAGTGTTCTTGAGTTAACTCTCAAACTTTTTGTTAGAGAAAACTGTAGGGCATTTGACTCGAGCAAAAGGAAGAAGGGCTCCCAGACACAAGGACTTGAGCTTTTTGTAAAATTAGATGTTTGTCATCTGTCATCCAAGCATGATGGGGAAAAAAAAACTATGAGGGCCTAATCCCATTCAACTTTCCAGTACTTATGCAGCTGCAATGCAGCCCTGGGATAAGGAAACATAGCTGCACAGTTGCGTCCCAACAGGAAAGTTAGTTAGGATTAGGCTCTAAAAGGCACATCAATGAGCTGAGGGTCTGTGATATTCTGCTAGAACAGTGGTTCCCAAAATGTTGTGTCAAGGTTGTAAATAGGCTTTTCTTTTTTCTGATTCACTTTACTGAGAAATAACCAACCATAAAGAAAATGACTGAGAAATAACCGATTCCTGCATTCTCAGGAAAGCAGCAGGCTCTGGCGTCACAATGACGGCATATCCAGCTGTGACATCACTTCCAGTGGGTCCCAGACCGATCACTTAAAAAAGCGAGTTCCTGTGCTAAAAATTTGGGGAACCACTGAGGATTATGAATAATGCAATGCTATGTATGTTTACTCAGAAGTAAGTCCTATTGTGTTCCTCCCAGGTAAGTGTGCACAGCATAAGTTCCCTTTCTGCTACAATTATTCCATTCGTAAATGCAGCCAGAAAAATACATCAGGAGAAGAGATTTCAGGAGGAACAATCAGCTATACATCCTGCTTCAGATGTAAATCACATAAATGCCAGGCTGAAATAAGTTTTGTAATAGGAATACCACCTTTCCAACAAGACTGTTTTCTAATCCATGTAATGGATAACTAAGTAAAATTAAACCAAGAGGTTCTGCTACTAGGTGCTGGAATCAGAATGAAATTCATATTGTCTGAATTCTACAGCAAATGAGTGCTGTAGTATATAGTGTACAGCTATAGTGTACAGCTAACTTTGGTGCCCCATCTGGCATCCTTCAAGCTCTCAAGTGTAGAAGGGCTCAAACATCTATGCCAAACTATGATTATTTGAATTTCCAGATCTCTCATCCTGTTTCAATTATCTGAGGCCAGGTCGAATGTGTTCCTGTGAATATTGCTTCTGATAAAATGTCCCCTGCCCAAACTTCATTGTTCAGCAATGCTCACATTAGAAATTGAGGATATCTAAATGAGCAATAGTTAGGCTTACCATAATTTTTAGAATTGAAACTGGGACCACTTGCAGTTACACCAGGCGTGGGGTGTGTGTGGAAATTTAATAAGAGTGAAGAAACGGGCAACCCGATCCTACACTGCGCCAGAACAGGCAGGCATCCAGCGCAGTGCAGGAGACCTTCTTGGGGTAATGGGCAGCAGCGTCATGCAGCCGGAACGCTGGGCGGGAGGAACGGGTGAGCGGCAGCCCGCCCGTTGCATACCGGTCCGTTTCACCGTCTTCCCCGCCCCCGCGAAACGGACCGGAACGCAACGG
The DNA here is from genome assembly GCA_029204185.1 of Lerista edwardsae. NCBI lineage: Eukaryota > Metazoa > Chordata > Lepidosauria > Squamata > Scincidae > Lerista > Lerista edwardsae. Next base: position 12,180,443 of record JAJKFI010000001.1, read on the forward strand.
GCAGGCTGCCGCTCACCCATTCCTCCCGCCCAGCGTTCCAGCTGCATGACACCGCTGGTAATGGGCTATTTTCCCCTTTTCCTGGGGTAAGCCACAGCAGCTCCCCCACCCCAGAACATCCTTCAGAGCTCAGGTGGTCCTGGCTGTAGCCAGGAGGCAGGAGACCGCAGCTGCAGCCAATAAGTCGCACGTGGCAACAGTGATGGACCAGATTCTTGCAGTCAGCAGTATGTAGCCCTATGCAGCTCCACAAAACTGGGACAGAATTTAAAACTGGGTGGGACACTGGGACACCATCACCAAACTGGGACAATCTCAGTCAAACTGGGACACCTGGTAAGCCTAGCAATATGTACCTTATTGCAGCACACCTTATGTTTTACATTTTTCTGCCTGGATCTAGAGCTGCCTATTCCTAAAGAGGAACAAAATTGAATCCCATGATACATCTGACCACCATATGAACTGGAAGATAGTCAGAAATAATTACACATGAACTATTATTCAGTAATTTTAATAGAGAAATAGTTGTTATCTTGGAGGTGTTTATCTTGCTAACTTCCCTACTGTAAATGGCACAACAGAACTTAAATTAGCATCACTCCTACTCAGCTTGCTTGGGATTAATTAGCCTTTCCTTAGTACTCCCTCTTAGCTTGTTCTTATCTAATTATACCTGCCTTTAGGTTTACATGACTCAGCCTTGTAGTATCTGTTAAAAAAATCAGAGCATTAGTTTAGCTGGTTAATACCAGGTTTCTTTAAAGAGGTACAATATCATAGTAAATTGGGCTGCACCACCCTGTTATGTGATAGCTACAGCATAGCCTATATTAGGGCATAATCCTAACCAACTTTCCAGCACTGACATAGCCATGCCAATGGGGCAGGTGCTGCATTCTGCAGTGGAATAGTAGTCTCGGAGGCCTCCTCAAGGTAAGGAAATATTTGTTCCCTTACCCCAGAACTGCATTGCCCTTACCCCAGTAATGGAAATTTGGTTAGGATTGTACCCTGAGTAGAGATGTGAAAGCTCAGAAAAAACCCAGAAAAATTTGGGAAAAAACCGTGTTGTTGTTTTGTTTTTTTCCTGAAGCATTTTTGTTTTTTTCCGAAAAATTGGAAAAATTGAAAAAAGAAAAAAAAGAAAAAAATGATTATGGAATATTTTATTTTAACATGATGAATAAAATATTTTAAGACAAGGTGTTCAAATATTTTACAAATAATTTCTAAAAATATGTATGGTATCAGATTATTCTAATTTCTGTGCACTGAGGACAAGCAAGTAATAGGTTACAAACTGAACCCTCCAATGCAAAAACTGGGGGTTTTTTTCCAAGTTTCAAAATTTCAGAAATTTTACATCTCTAACACAGCATCTGACTCCTCTTGCTTCTCGCCTTCTTCAGACTCCTCTATCCTCTGCAGCATGTGAAAAAATCTGGTTTATGTTTGGAAACACACTAAATCAAGAAATAAACTGACATGTAAAAGGGTAGAGAAGCTTGTTTCAATCTGAGCAAATCTTCAGTTTTTAGAAGTCCATAATAACTGTGATAATGACACAACAGTGTAGCTGCAGAAGCAGAGCACGCAATCCTAAACTGAGTTAGGACAGCATAAACTAAACCAGCAAATTTTGGCCAGCATAAGGGCCACCGTAAAGTATGGTTGGACCACTCTTGGAGTCAGAGAGGCCAGCACACAGACATGTGCCATCCTCCCTGACTCCAAGAGTAGTCTAAACATGCTTTATGGTGTCCCTTGTGCTGGTCAAACTTTGCTGGTTTAGCTTATGCAGGCTTAACTCCAGTTTAGGATTGCGCCTTGAAACTGATGCTGATAATTACAGCTCAGAAAATGATTCTAATTAAATTTCATGCCCATTCATTGAAACTTAGTCCCACTCCGTTCTATACACTTCCCCCCTCTTCAATTCTTTTTATGAGAATGGTTTTTTTTATTTAATACTGTGTAGAGGAAATATGAATAATTGTTACTTCTGAATTTTTAAAAATTGTTTTGTGGAGGTTTTTTTTTTTGTCTGTTCCACATAAACTAGTAAACAGTTCAGGAGATTGTTGCTCCATTTGTTACAATTACAAATAAATATTACAAAAAAAAGTAAATTCTGTTTGTAATAATTGTTTGGATACACTATATTTTTAATATGCTAGTTGTGATAATTTTATGCCAAGTCAAATTGTCCATACTCATATTTTATGTTCCTAAAGTAACAGTATGATTTTCAATCTGGAAAAGGAAAAAAAGTGCTAATGTAGCATTTTTTTTCCATTCTTCCAAAAATTTCCGTTTTCCCCCCTAAAAAACAGGTTTTTTTTCCGAGCTTCAAAATTTCTGGAAATTTTACATCTCTAGCCCTGAGTCTAAATCCTCTGCAACTGAAAAAAAATGATATCATGTATTTTTAAGCCATATAACTGTGGCAAAATACGTTGGGCATACACAGTTTCTTCAGCAAGAAACATTACATATACAGTCAGCCCACATTATCTACAGATTGAAAACCAGCATCCGCAGGTCTCCAAAGGGCTTTACAAGTGATAGCATCCTGCACTCCTGTAAGCGGTAGAGAAAGGTGAAAAAGTAGAGAAAGCAGTAGAGAAAGTAGAGAAAGCAATACAGAAAGCAGTAGAGAATAGGTAGAGAAACGTGGCTGGTTGACCAAACTTAATAGGGATATGTAAGTGCAATGGGGAACATTTTTTATTGGTGACACTCAGGCTTCTGTTGTCCAATATACTTTTATTTTTATTTTCTTTTATTGAGAGAATGCAACACCAGCAATGGAAGCTTCAAACTTTAAGTAAATGGTCTGGAACTGATATTTTGAGACGTTTAAGATAATACATATATGCAGAGGCAGATCTAAGGGAGGGCAAAGCTCTAGGTTTTACAAGAAGCCTTACCTTGCAGTGGAAATCACTCCTCTCCTGCACCGTTTTAGCCAATCCTCACAGGGAAAAGCAACATCTTGGCGTTGCTTACTGGCTACAGCAGCAAGGGAGAGGAAGGATTTACATGACAGGAGGGATTTACTGGATTTTCAGAAGGCATTTGACACAGTCCCCCATCAAAGGCTGCTGAAGAAACTTCATAGTCAGGGAATAAGCGGGCAAGTCCTCTTATGGATCCAGAATTGGTTGAGGGCCAGGAAACAGAGAGTGGGGGTCAATGGGCAATTTTCACAATGGAGAGAGGTGAAAAGTGGAGTGCCCCAGGGATCTGTCTTGGGGCCCGTGCTTTTCAATTTATTCATAAATGACCTGGAAACAGGGATAAGCAGCGAGGTGGCCAAGTTTGCAGATAACACTAAACTTTTCTGGGTGGGTAAAAACCAGAAAGGATTGTGAAGAGCTCCAGAAGGATCTCTCCAAGTTGGGGGAATGGGCAGCCAAATGGCAGATAAGATGCGTTTCAACGTAGACAAATGTAAAGTGATGCACATTGGGGCAAAAAACCAAAACTTCACCTATAGGCTAATGGGTTCTGAGCTGTCTGTGACAGCTCAGGAGAGAGATCTTGGGGTGTTGGTGGACAATTCAATGAAGGTATCGACCCAGTATGCAGCAGCAATTAAGAAGGCCAATTCCATGCTTGGGGTAATTAGAAAAGGGGTTGAGAATAAAACAGCCAATATTATCAAGATACAAATCGATGGTAAGGCCGCACCTGAAATATTGTGCCCAGTTCTGGTCGCCGCATCTCAAAAAGGACATAGTGGAGCTGGAAAAGGTGCAGAAGAGAGCGACAAAAATGATTACGGGGCTGGGGCACCTCCCTTATGAAGAAAGACTGCAGCGTTTGGGGCTCTTCAGCCTAGAAAAAAGGCGCCTGAGGGGGGACATGATTGAGACATACAAAATTATGCATGGAAGGGATAGAGTCGATAGAGGGATGTTCTTTTCCCTCTCTCAAAACACCAGAACCAGGGGGCATCCGCTAAAACTGAGGGTTGGGAGAGTTAAAACAGATAAAAGGAAGTACTTTTTTACCCATCGGGTAGTTAATCTGTGGAACTCTTTGCCACAGGAGGTGGTGATGGCATCTGGTCTTGATGCCTTTAAGAGGGGATTGGACAGATTTCTGGAAGAAAAGTCCATTGTGGGCTATAGGCAATGATGGGTTGTAGCCTCCTTACGCTAGTAGTAGGCTACTTCAGAGTACTGGGTGCAAGGGAGTGGCAAGAGGATGCAAGCATCTTGTTGTCTCATGCCTCCCTGGGGCACCTGGTGGGCTGCTGTGAGATACAGGAAGCTGGACTAGATGGGCCTTTGGCCTGATCCAGCAGGGCTCTTCTTATGTTCTTATGTTTATGTTCTTATGACAGGGTAAGGCTTCTTGCAACACTTAGAGCTTTGCCCTCCCTGTAGATCCGCCTCTGCATATATGGCAAACAGTTTGCAAATTGTGTTTTGGAAATACCAAGGTATGGTTTTATACTTCACTGTGAGCATGAGCCAATTCAATTTTGGCAAAAGAGATTTAAGTTTGTGTTCAACACCCACAGTCTAATTATTAGGACTTAAAATGTTTGAGCTGTGCCCTTTAATTATGGCATAGTTTGCTGCAGAGTGCAACAGGTTATTGCAAGGTGCAACAAATAATTAGAAAAAACAGAGTAAACATCGGCAGAATATTGGGACTCTTGAAGCCTGGAGGGATGTGGTAGAATGAAGGAAAGTGGCGGCCTTAGGGTGGACACGATGAGTGACCTTTAGGTTCGTTCAAATGAAGATGCAGAGACTTGTTCTAAACAGAACTTTGTATTTAGAACGTATTTACATAGAACAGCTTCATAGAAATCATACTCAGCTCTCTATCTCTCTCTCCACACATCTAACAGCAAAGACAGCTCCTCACACACTAACACAGACTCACTGACATCCAGTCCAGTTCAAGCCCGTACATAATTGCAACATTGACCTGTACATATCACATGACCAGGTTCCCGCCTAAAACTCAGTTGCAAACTCATTTCAACTTGCAAATTAAATATAGTGCTCTAAAATATATCCCAACACCCCTCCAAATTTCAAGTTGAAATGGCATACACATACATTATACATAGTACATTACACACAGTACATTCATAACTATACATTTTAAACTTTCTACATAACCTGACATTTCCAGCAACTTGCACATAACATTGTGCCTAACTGTTGCAAATGTCATGTCAGCCTTGTCCTGACTTGTGCTGCAAATTACCATTACCCAAAGCCTTCTGCTTGGACACCCACCTGAAATCAATTACCTTCTTCTCAGGTGGTAACTGGCATCTCTCAAACATTTTATCACCTATGGCAGCTCTCCATCTTAGCTGCTCTGTTTGCTCATCTTTATTTTCCTGGCTATTTACAATTACAGGAAGATTCAAATTGTCTTTCTCCTCATCCAGATTCTGTGCCTCACTGTTAGACTCAGCCCTTTGCTTTGTTAATACTGGCTGCTGTGTCTGAGCATCAGAACCTTCTGGCAAATGCACAGGAGAATCCTTTACCCTTTCACTTTTCTTGCTTACAGGGTATGCAACAGGTTTAGTAATTTTGCAAGTTGCACAGTCCAAATAATTGTTGCAGTTTTTCAATTTTAAACCCTGTGCACTCTCAATTGTTCTTTTCAGTGCTGCAAACCCAGAATGTCCCAGTCTCCTATGTAGCAAATGGATACAATTATCATGCTCAGGGGTGTTTGCAAACACATTCATACACTCCTGATTTGCATTGCCCTTTGAAACATCTTGCAGCATGTATAAGTTCTCATTTTCACACACATGCACACACACATCATTGCCTTTCATAATGCTGCAAACATTATCTTCAAACTGTACTTTAAAACCTTGTTTGCAAAGGCAAGAAACGCTTAATAGATTGTGTTGTAGGTCAGGAACACAAAGGACTTCTTTTACAGACTCACCCAGAGAAGGTATAAAAATTTCTCCCTTGCCCTTCACTGAGGTGCACACACCATTAGCCAAACTGACATGGGCTTTTGGTGTAGGCACCAGCTCAGTGAACAAAGCAGGGTCTACTGCAACATGCTGGCTAGCACCAGAGTCCACTAGCCAAGTCTGTTGTTCACTGTCTTGGGTCATCTTGACCACGGAGACTTTCCCTTCTTCCTTGCCCCTCCATGAGTCCGGTCCTTTCTTCCTTTGGAGTCTTTCTTGTGTGCAGTCACGTTGCAAATGTCTTTCGGATCCACATCTGAAGCACCTTTTGATGAATTGCACGTTTGAGCTCTTCTTTTCAGTGCTCTGGATCCTGCTTGCTGCTGGGCTGCTGCTGCTGGCTCTAATTTTTAAATTCTCTGACCTTTTCTCCTCTTCCTCCAACAAACGCCCGGTCAGGAACGCCACGGTCATTTCACTCTCTGCAATTGCCTCTAGAGTGAGCACAAAAGTATCATAACTTGAGTCCAGAGAGCTCAGCAAAATACAAGCCCTTTGTGGCTCAGGAAAGTCCATTCCTTTCTCCTCCAGCTCTTGAAATGTCTTCCTCATAAACTGGAGGTGGTCTTTCATGCTGCCTCCAGGTTGAAGTCTTGCTCTGTACAACTTTCTGGACAACATAATCTTTGAACTCATTGTGTCCCTCACGTACAGGCTTCTCAAAGTCCTCCAACACTCATGGGCTGTCTTTATCTTTCTCACGTGCACCAGTTGGTCATCTTCCAGGGACAGTATCAACGTGGCCAGAGCCCTCTCATCCAGTCTGGACTTTGCCTCGTCATACTCATCTGGAGGGTCTTGGACGATGGTCCACAGCTGTTCCCGACGCAGGAACATTTCCATCTTGGTGCTCCAGGCCATGTAGTTGTTCCCTGACAGACGGGTCAAGGGAAAACTCGCCATGCTGACGTTGGTCTGCATGCTGACCTCACCAGATGCTTCTTCCTCGTCACAGCTTCCTCCAACCTGGAACTGGTCACTTCTGGTCAACTCAATGTCCTTCTAACGGCCTGCTGGGCCCATAACCTGAAGGAAAGTGGCGGCCTTAGGGTGGACACGATGAGTGACCTTTAGGTTCGTTCAAATGAAGATGCAGAGACTTGTTCTAAACAGAACTTTGTATTTAGAACGTATTTACATAGAACAGCTTCATAGAAATCATACTCAGCTCTCTATCTCTCTCTCCACACATCTAACAGCAAAGACAGCTCCTCACACACTAACACAGACTCACTGACATCCAGTCCAGTTCAAGCCCGTACATAATTGCAACATTGACCTGTACATATCACATGACCAGGTTCCCGCCTAAAACTCAGTTGCAAACTCATTTCAACTTGCAAATTAAATATAGTGCTCTAAAATATATCCCAACATAGAACATGACTGTTTCGCTGAAGATGGGCCAGCACAACCCCAACACTCTGACAACAGCTTACAAAATTTCAATTACAAAATGTCCAGTAACAACAAGGCAAACAGCTAGATGTAAAATCCCAGGGTTAGGAGAATCTTGAAGATTATCTTGTCCATATTTTTGGACTGCTGCCCGGTCTGCCTGTCAAAATTGAAAAATTGCAGGAAAATGGCTGCAATTTTCCATTTTATTGCTAGATTAGTACAAACTGAATTCACTCAGAACGGAGCCCAAGCAATGTGGTCTCATATCAGGGACAATGTCTTCCACAAATAGCTTTTATATTTATTCAGTGTATACTGCTTAGAAAATACAAAGCCCATGTACAAAAACTTGGGAAAAAGCAGTCAAGAAATGGTTAGTAATGAGGGTTTTCTGCCAAAACCTATGAAATCCTGGAGGCAAAAGTCTGTGAGGAAGAGACCACAATCTGTGGTGTTGAGACCAAGAAGTACATAATAAGCCTGAATGAGTAAATAAAGCCAGGGCCAAAATCCCATGTGTTCTCACTACACGGAACCAACACAGCTGCCTGCTCTGGAGAAAAAACGTGAGCATGTTACCCTCCAGTGGTAAATAAAAGGTTTAGACAGAAGGTTTAGTCGAGAGGGTTAAAGCCTCCGTTTGCCCAAAGATAAGATCCGAAGGTCGCCAGTTCGTGAACATTGGAAGTTTCCGTGAGCGGCAGACCTTGAGAAGTGCAACTGATAAGAGCTGTCTCCAGCTGCCGGTGAGAGAGGAGTTGTGCTGGGCCAGCTGTTTCTTTGGTGGGAGCAGAGAAGCCGTTTATCAGCCAGCAGGAAGGCAATCGTGCAGCCAGAAAGAAGGACTAGACCACGAAAGTTCCATCTGTATGTTGTTGTAGTTCTTGAAAGATATAACTTCTCTGTAATTTGTAAAAACCCCTTGCGGGTTTAGAGATAAAGTCTGCCCATGTAAACCGCCTTGAATTAAAGCCAGAGGAGCAATCTAATGGCCAAAGAAAGGCGGTATATAAATACTTGCATTATTATTATTATTATTATTATTATTATTATTATTATTATTATTAT
>JAJKFI010000001.1:12191796-12211429 GCA_029204185.1 Lerista edwardsae
ATATAGTGTGTGTGTGTGTGTGTGTGTGTGTGTGTGGTGGGTTTTTTGCTCATTTTGTTTAAGCAGTGTGTGTGTGTTAGCTGTACAACCATTATATGTTTGTTGAATTGAAAGATACTGCTTTTGTATTTTTGTCTGATGTTTCATGTTTTTTATGTTACCTTTTGCTTACTGAAATTGACTGTAAGTCACCTTGGCCACCTACTGATTACAGGGGAAAGGAAGGATAAAAATACTTTAGATAAATAAATCTAGCAATATATCATATTATATGGAGTTCCCCCTACCAATAATTCACTGGTATGTGTTTGGACGATAATCACCCTGCATCTTCTGGATGATGATGATGATGATGATGACGATGACGATGATGATGAAGAAAAAGAAGAAGAAGAAGAAGAAGAAGAAGAAGAAGAAGAAGCTTTTTGTTGCTGGAATTTGCATTTGTTTGGGTTTGTCTTAAAAAGGAAATAAAAGAGATAAAGTGCAGGACACTGGAAAAATAATTAATTAGGAACAGAGAAGATGTTTGTCCTCTTTTCCTTCCCAATAAAACAAACTGAGATGGTATTTTAGTGTGCATCTGCATCAGAACAAATGATTAGAAACAGTGGACCTGCAACTGGCTGTAATTTTTGTGTTTCTCAGAGCTGTCATTGCATTATAAAAATGCCCATGTACTGTATATACTAATGGTACTTGTTTTATGCGACACATGCTTTGTCCTTTTTATTACAATATTCTTACATATAATGCACCTTGATGTGCCAGTTCTTTCTGTTTCAGTGTAATTTGTTGTTTCCATTCATTTCAGCAGGGCCAGAATTGAACCAAAATGAGACTACTCATAGAAAATCTACTACTCAGAATGATATATGGTGTCAGTTTCTAGCCTCTAAAGAAAAGAGAGCTTTTAGGAAATAATTGTTCTTACTGGTGCTTCATTTTTTACTGTCTTTGAATAAATTGTTGTTTACTGTAAATGGCAGGGTGGGGAGGAGAATATAAAGGATTGTATTACATTGTAAATAGTTAGGTGAGTATTGCATTTTTAGAGGTCACTGCTATAAAATAAGACAACCTGCTTCATAATGTCAGATCTTCAGTCATTAACAGAGGTTAATTGCCACGTGGTCACAAGTTGGAGGAGGTCTAGTCTCCTGTCCATGCTTCAGAAAGCATTGTGCTCCATGTCTTGGCTTTGCACGAGATCAAAATGGAAATGGATTGAACCATTTGGCTTGCAAAAAGATAGCTTAAGGAGACCTTTTTCAGACACTGTCCATACTAAATAGACATGGGTCTATACTGCTCAGGGGGATATACTTTGATTGGCAAAGTATATCTAAAGCAGAGGCTTTTTCCTGACCTCCCACCTCTCTAGTGCACCCTTCCATAAATAAAGTCAGGTTACCATTAAGCAGGATGTGATGAGAAACAATAATGTTTTAGCATCAGGTCCCACCTAAAAAAGAAAGTTTCACTTTACCATCCAGTCAAACCTCTGTGGCTATGATGGTGATTGGGCAGCTATGCTCCAGCCAAGTAGCAGGTTGTTTAACCCTAGATGCCTAACCTAATTATCTAATTAGATGCATAGAAGCATAACCTAATTAGTTTCGTGGACCACCAAAAATTGAGTCATGACCCACAGGCCAGGGACCCACAGTTTGGGAACCGCTTATATAAAACAGTAGTAACCACCGAAGATTGCTTTGTAACCCTTTCTTGCCTTATTTGGCCCAGGAATCACTAATTGATCACAAATGTACCAATGGATTTAGCCCTACAGTTATGCACAAATTCATGACTGCTTGGTAGCTTTGGTATTTAGACCTTCAGGAAATGCACAGGGAGGCTTAGGACTGCACTTCTTGTCCTTGCTTCCAACTAGCAGCCCAGTCCTATCCAACATTGGCATAGCAGAGCAGCTGGGCCCATGCTGTATCCAGCATTGGATCTGAGCAGGCAGGGGGTCTAATTGATGTAAAGGAACATTTGTTGCACCTGAGCCTGCTCAGTGGGGCTGCTCGGATCTGTGCAAGCTATTTCATCGCCCTGTGTAGGGGCCAGCAGCCAGAGACGGAGGTTAGGATGTTCGCCACCTCTTCCCAGGCCTGATCTGCATCTTCCCTGCGTCCAGAACACAGCCCCCCACCTCTCCACTGACTGGCTCAAGACCAGTGGTGGTATCTAAAGCGAGAGGAACCGGTACGTTGGGCGGGACTTACGTGTGATTGGCTGCCTGTCCGTTTGGTTCTGCCGCCTGCCCACCTGCTGCGTGGGCTGCCCTGGCCTCGGAGGGCACCTGCTCGCCGGGGGGGACGGGTGGGGCGACGCCGGGTGCCTGGGTGAGTAGTGGTGGGGCGCGCCAACCGGGGGCAGCCCGCACGGCAGGTGGGCAAGTGGCGGAACAGACGGGCTGCCAATCAACCATACGTCCCGCCCAGCGTTCCGGTTCCTCCCGCTTTAGATACCACCACTGCTCAAGACCCACATGTGCCGGTGGCCATTGGGTGGGACACAGTGCCTGTGGGACAGTACAGGCCTTCCTGTCAGCACCACTTACAGCAAATAAAAAAGCACTTTATGGCGCTTTTATGATACCCTGTGCCGGTTCAACTGCTGCAACGCTGGTGGATCTTACTGTTGGATGGGCTCTAGCACGCATTCAGCTGAAGGTCTGAACAGAGCCTACATGTGTACAAGTTGTGCGCACTTATTTGAGGGCAGGAATAGCTGGCACAATAGCAATTACACACACACGTGAAAGAGAGAGAGAGCGGGAGAGAGAGAGAGAGAGAGAGAGAGAGAGAGAGAGAGATGTTCAGTGATTCAATCCAGGGGTTTGGTCCTATTGGACCATAATAACTGATAGATGTAAACCCATTCTGGGTTTTGTCGAGGAAGTAGGAAATACGAAGGGGCTAGAAAGACTGCTACATAGGGAATAATAATAAAATATTTTTTTAAAAAAACAGTAAGATCTTGAACTAGTCATACCATTTACATACTTGTAATATTCCAGTCCATTTAACATCTGAATATGCTTTTCACTGGCAATTTCAAATGTTAATCATATATGGAGTGTGAGCTGAAGGTCCATTGTAATCACACTCAGTGACTTTAATGTGCTTTGAAACAGACCAGTGCAGTCTTGTGACACCGACATACAATAGAAAAACGCAAACAATAAAACGGTTAATACAAATGCATTAGAATTGTTTGTGCACCTACTGATCTGAAGTGATTTTTATGAGCCTGTTGGCAACCAGATTAGGTGCATATATTTCATTGAAGGCTTGGAGGAGTTTCACAGTTGGTAGTTTTATCATGTATTTTGCAGCATTAGTAAATTAAATGGAACTGCTCTTTGTTCTGAGAAAGGAGAAATTCCTTTTAAATGGGCTTATTTTTAGAAGACACAGAGTGCCTACCCAGCACTATGACATATTGACTCTTCCAAAGCTGGTCTTATGAGGCCTTAGGCAACATTTTAAGTTTATTCTTCAAAACTAGAGTAATCATCATAATTGAACCATACCTCATAAAATTTGTTCACTTGTTCCCTTAGGCTCTATGAAAGATGTAGCTTATTAACTCTTGTTTCGAGCTAGGTACATTTAAATTTTAGAACAGAATATTGAAAATCTATTCTACCCTTTTATACATGTCTGCAATCCATTCATAAACATGGAAGCCTGAGCACACTGGATTCTGACGCCCCAGAATCCCCATGTAACCCACTGAGGGAACAAAATTGCTGTTCTGTGCTTCAAGGCAATAAAATCCTCAACAATTAGGCTTTGTACATAAAATCTTTTTTACGCCAACTACTTGTTTCGGCAGAGTCAGGCCGCAGAAGAAAATCGTAGAGCTGTAGCAGTTGAAGTTACTTGAATACAATTGTGATCATGGATGGATCTTTCCTGGCCTACTCCTTCAGGGAGTGTCTGCCATCTTGTATATTTGTGAAATTCAGAACCAAGTCACATTACCTAAACTTGGTCCCGAACAAGAAGTAAATTTATATTCTTTATTTTACAGCTGTCCCGAGAGCAAAAGGGAGATCCACTTGTTCTTTCAGAAGTCACCCTTTTCCTTGTGTGATCTGATTTATAATAGTGGGGTGTTTTTTTTCCTTTTCACTGCCAGCATTTCCTGCAAAATGGGCCAGTTGCAGTAAGATGGGACAGGGAGACAATCTGTTTGTTTACCTGTACAGGTGAACCTAGGGCATGTTATGACATTACCTCAGAATGCCAGATGCAGGGGAGTGGCAACGAGATGCACATATCTAGTTGTCTTGTGTGCTCCCTGAGGCATCTGGTGGGCCACTGGAAGCTGGACTAGATGGGCCTTTGGCCTGATCCAGTGGGGCTCTTCTTATGTTCTTTGCTAAGCAGAGTGAGCTGATTTTGCGTGATGTGAAATGTGGACCAGTCAAGGGGATCCTTGACCAAGGATCAAGCCCACATCAGTGGACTACAGTCATCCAGATCTTTTTTTTCTCTTCACCTTAGGGGTTATTTGTCCTTGTATAAGCATTTGCTGCTTTTGCTGCTGAACTCTTAGTAATGTACTTTGCACATAGCATAGGAGGCACGCTTATGCTTATGCTTATGTAACATAACATAGGCACCAAAGACCAGTTGTGCTTCCTGGTGGTACATACACATAGTGTACACTGGATACATCCAGTGGATACAACTGGATACATTTCTTTTACATTACAGGTACCAATTGTATACATTTGTGGACATGCTGTTTCTGGATTGTTGAGACACTGGAATGAGAGCCAAAGGTCTGCCCATCTTCTAGGCCTTTGCCTTTTCTGCTCCAACTCCCATCCCATCTTTATGGACTTTTTTAGCATTTTTTTTAATGATGTCTATGCCCCAGGAGAGTTTCTTCCATTCTTTTCTGCTCCCAGGAATTCATGCAGCTTTTTGTGAGGTTACACCTGTTTGTTGCAAACCTGGGGAGATTGGCTCTGAGCTTGATCTTGTTGCAGCATTGGTCAAAGTATGTAGTGGGAGGAATTAAAAGTCTAGCAGTCTAAAAAAAAGGGGGAAAAAGATGCAGGAGGTCTGTCAGTAGCAGCAGAAGCAGAATCCCAAATTGGTCAAACCAGTGAGTGGTCTGAACTGAAAGTCATTGCAGGGAAAGTATCACTTCATCTGCTCTCCTATTAAAAGGCCCCTTGCTGGCCTGATTGAACCACCTGTAATTCCCTTCTGAAAGGCTAGATGTTCCAAAAACTCTGGCTTTGTGGTGACTTTTGGCTATTCTATCCCATCCTCCATTGTTAGGTCTGTCTTGTCATTCCTTTGAGCCTGCTAGCATTTCTTCTTAACCATTTGTGGTGCTGCACACAATGTGATGACATCACCACCAACTACTTCCAGAAGGCCTTTTTTGGGCCAAAGTCACAGGGGAGGACGGCCAGACCCAAAAGGTCCAACACTCCACTTGCTGTGCTGCCCTTCCAGGTTGCCAGATGCTGGTTGGTGATCTGTCCACTGCCCCAGTTCAGGGCTCCACAGAATGCGGGGCCCAATGTGATTACATATGTGTCACATTGCCCTGAATCTATCTATATCTACTCTCTCTTCAGCACAACCTATCAGTTGTAGGACCCATAAAATGTATCCATTTTCTCACAGACTCCACCAATACATAGCATTCACCTCTAATGTGTTTCCAAACAATGTCACCTTTGAAACCCTTTTCTTCACAGCAACTCTTTTGCAAACTATTCCTACATAAACTGCCATGACTAGAATCAGTTCGCACTAAATAGGATCCGTATAGTTTATGGCTCATGCAAATTAGACCAGAATTTCTCTCATGTTTCCCTTGCAAGGTCTGAAATTGTGAATGAAGGCTGATTAGGTAATAACACGAGATAGAAAGTACTAGTCAGAAGATTCTGAATATTTAAAGTCAGATGATGGGGGAGGGAAGAACGATAACAAATGTCTAAGAATAGACATCTATTACTGTTAAAAAAAATAGCACTGGAAGCTTGAAGCTGAACTAGAGAAGCTGCTTAAAAATGAGCTTTTAGCTGAGAGAAAATAGCGCGCCTCTCCCAGTGTAAGCAGATGAGTAGCAACTACAGTGTTCACCATTTCTCATGTCAGAAAAGATCAATGGCAACTGGTAACAGGTGGAATCATTCAAAGATGGCCTTAGCGGGAAGAAAGAAAGGAAGAATATGAATCCTGCCAGTGATTAAAGGGCAGTGGCAAGAGCAGAAAGATTAGAAATAAAGTGAGAGTAGAACGGATGACAAATTCACACTACTGTAGTTGGGTTTATGGTGCCGTGTTCTCTATTTTTGTTCTGGCTTTCTGAAAGGAAGGCTAATGCTGATCTATGAAGTGGGTGATATGCACCAAACAATAGCAACCAAAAAGCACTCATGCTCAGACACACATCTATCATTTACCTTTTAATCATATTCACAATGCTGGTCTCCTAGGGTATAAATGCATCCAGAATTACATTTAGAGGGGGCCCCAAGCACAGGGCCACGAGATGTCAATATAATTGCAGGGCTCCAGCCTGTCATTATTGCAAAAGAGAGAGATCTGCTACAAAAGACAAACCAGCAGAAAACAGGTACCTCTGGTGTGCAATTAGTCCCAGAGGCATGGCTGGACTAACAAAAATAAGGATCCGATCCAGTGTTTGAATCACAAGGGAGAAAGTAGAGGGTCCCTAATGAAATCACAAGCCTCACTTCCACAGCTGTAGCCAAATCAGGCCCCCTATAGCTGTAAAAAGAGTCACTGGGGATCAGGGTGCCAGCCAGCCTAGATAACGCGGACACTGGTTGATTAACGAGGTGCATCTCTTAACCATAGATGCATCAGCTCTTGAAGGAAGGCCTCTTGAAAATATGTGGACATGGGCTTCCTTAAGATTACTACTGTTCTTGGATCAAATGTTTTAATAAAGTGGTTCTCAAACCTTTTAGCATTGGGACCCACTTTTTAGAATGCCAACCTGTCCAGGGCCCACCAGAAGTGATGTCATGGCCCAAAGTGTCATCATTGTGATGCCAGAGCAGTGATGTCATGCAGGGGGTACGCGGGGGTATACCTCAGAATTTCGAAACTATTATAAACTATTACTAGAAAATGGAAGGCGGGAAAAAAAGTGTAAACGGGAAGGGGGGGAAAGGGGGGAGATTTTTTTTTTTCCTTCTAGACCATGAACAGTGGGTGTCAGAAAATGGTGAATAAGACTGCTAGGAACAACAAGGAATTACACAGCTTCAAAAATTCTGTACTCACTGAACGGTAGTTTTATTGAACCGACGTAATGTGAATACATGAATCTTTCCGTCGAAATTAAATCCCATTTTTCGTACAGCGATTCGCACACCCATATGCAGAACACGCAGGCATTATTAACGAGGTAATATCTCGAGGTAACTTCTACAGACATGCAGGGAGAGTTTTATTAGAGAATTAACGGCAACCCTCCTCCTGGCGGGAAAGATCTGAGTCAGCCATATTGTCTGACTCATGGCTTCAAGATACTGATGTCATGTCCTCTCCTGTCATTTAACCTTCTTGCTTAGCACTTTAGTGATAGGCCTTTCTATTCAGGCCTGTAAATTCCCAGGGCCTTACTTCAATATCACAACAAGCCTAATCAAAGATAAAATCCTAAAACACTTAGAGGAACAAGGGTTGCTGAAGGAAAGTCAGCATGGCTTCTGTAAGGTAAGTCTTGCCTCACGAACCTTTTTGAATTCTTTGAAAAGGTCAACAGGCATGTGGACGTGGGAGAACCAGTTGATATCATATACCTGGATTTTCAGAAGGCGTTTGACATAATCTCCCACCAAAGGCTGCTGAAGAAACTTCACAGTCAGGGAATAAGAGGGCAGGTCCTCTTATGGATTCAGAATTGGTTGAGGGCCAGGAAACAGAGAGTGGGGGTCAATGGGAAATTTTCAGAATGGAGAGAGGTGAAAAGTGGAGTGCCCCAGGGATCTGTCTTGGGGCCTGTGCTTTTCAACTTGTTCATAAATGACCTGGAGACAGGGATAAGCAGCGAGATGGCCAAGTTTGCGGACGACACGAAACTTTTCCGGGTGGTGAAAACCAGAAGGGATTGTGAAGAGCTCCAGAAGGATCTCTCCAAGTTGGGGGAATGGCAGCCAAATGGCAGATGCGTTTCAACGTAGACAAGTGTAAAGTGATGCACATTGGGGCAAAAAACCAAAACTTCACCTATAGGCTAATGGGTTCTGAGCTGTCTGTGACAGCTCAGGAGAGAGATCTTGGGGTGCTGGTGGACAGTTCAATGAAGGTATCGACCCAGTGTGTGGCAGCAATTAAGAAGGCCAATTCCATGCTTGGGGTCATTAAAAAAGGGGTTGAGAATAAAACAGCCAATATTATCATGCCATTGTACAAATCGATGGTAAGGCTGCATCTGGAATATTGTGTACAGTTCTGGTCGCCGCACCTCAAAAAAGGACATAGTGGAGCTGGAAAAGGTGTAGAAGAGAGCGACGAAAATGATTACTGGGCTGGGGCACCTCCCTTATGAAGAAAGACTGCAGCGTTGGGGCTCTTCAGCCTGGAAAAAAGGCGCCTGAGAGGGGACAAGATTGAGATGTACAAAATTATGCATGGGCGGGATAGAGTCAATAGAGGAATGTTCTTTTCCCTCTCTCACAATACCAGAACCAGAGGACATCCACTGAAATGGAGTGTTGGGAGAGTTAAAACAGGTAAAAGGAAATACGTTTTTACTCATAGGGTAATTAAACTATGGAACTCCTTGCCACAGGAGGTGGTGATGGCATCTGGCCTAAGTGCAAGAGAGTGGCAACAGGATGCAAGCATCTTGTTGTCTCATGTGCTCCCTGAGGCACCTGGTGGGCCATTGTGAGATATAGGAAGCTGGACTAGATGGGTCCTTGGCCTGATCCAGCAGGGCTCTTCTTATGTTCTTTTTGCATGTTGATGTAGAGTGAGTTTGTGTGCATGTGTGTGTGTGAGAGAGAGAGAGAGAGAGTGAGTGATTTTGAAAGTAAGCTGCCTTGAATGTACTTGAATGCAGAAAGACAAGGTTCAATTTAATAAGTGAAACTAGTTGCAATGTGTGGAATAACATTAGAGAGAACAGATAAGAACACGTTGTGTAAGTGTGTTTTTGCATTCGTGCCATGAAGAGGTTGAGATATGGACAGACACAGGCACACTGAACACTTTTCCATTTTTAATCTAATTTTGGCAGTAAATATCACTACATGAAAGGAAGATACTTTCAGTTTTCTATTGCAGCCTACCTTGCGGTGGATCATTGGTGAGGGGGGATAAACAGTGTGAAGCCAGCTCAAATAAGTTGTGTAAGCCAAGAAGAAAAGATTTTCTATACTTGTATTTTGATACGGGTAGCTCCTGTGGGTTTTACAATGAGGAATCTTCAATCCACTGTTCCCTTTGTTATAAGTAGAATTAATAGCATAAGCAGGTTCATATTCTGGGTCATGGGCTTCAGAGCAACCGTATCTTTGTAAAGCTTTTCTTGTCCTTAACAATGAACATACAGAAACATATCTTTTTGAGGGGCATCTCAGGAGGAGGGAAACCCTAAACATTTTTTCCAGATGCTTCTTTCAGGAATGTCAGTGGATTAGCATGAAGCAGTTACCATATTGATTAGAACTGGGAAGCTACAGCATATAACAGTGTTCCTCAAACTGTGGGTCATAACCCACTTGGTGGCCCATGCAGAGGCGGAGGAAGGATGTAGCCCGGGGTGGTGCGAGCCATGGGCGCCGGGCAGCGGTGGGGCGCCACTGCGCAGAGTCAGCAAATGAAACCGCACGCTGTTTGGCCCACCCTCCCTCCCTCACCTCTGTCTCACTCCAAAATGGAGCTATTCTGGGTGCAGGGAGGCATAGCTGGATGACGCATGGGGCGGGGCAACATGCTGGGGGCGCGGTTTCGTCACCCTGCCATGGGCGCACTTGGGCCTCCATTCGTCCCTGGGCCCATGACCTGATTTCTGGTGGCCTCCAATGAAAACAGGATGATGGAAAGAAAGATCAAATGACTGCCTTAAGCCCTGAGACTGTTCAAAAAAAATTAGCTGCTAATTGCTCTGCAAACAGCTGAGCTCCTGCAGTTTGCAAGCTTGTGTAAATACAGGTCCAGATTGTTTATCCATGGATTCAGAACCCACAGTTTTAAGCTAAATGCAGGTCCTGAACCCAGAGGCGGATCTACAGGGAGGGCAAAGCTCTAAGTGTTGCAAGAAGCCTTACCTTGTCATGTAAATCCCTCCTCTCCCTTGCTGCTGTAGCCAGTAAGCAACGCCAACATGTTGCTTTTCCCTGTGATTGGCTAAAATGGTGCAGGAGAGGAGTGATTTCCACTGCAAGGTAAGGCTTCTTGCAAAACTTAGAGCAAATGGATTCATTTGGACCTGGACTCTCCCAATACAACATAACTGGAGTTGCACTCCACTATCTGCACAGATTCCTGATAAAGAGGTTAGAGAAGTAAATCTGAGCAACATTCCATGCAGATGCTGTTTTGTAACAACAAGTGGAGACCCAAATTGAGATACTGTAGCATAGTGTATTGTATCCTCAGCTGATAGGAATGTTCCTGCTCAAGACTCTTGCAAGACTAGAACTGTAAAGCCATCCAGGGTTTGCAGGAGGGAGGAGACCTGTCAGGAATAGTGGGTTCCCCACTTCCTCAGAGTCACCCCTGCTGTGTACAAGAAGGTCAATGTTCCTGAGGGCTGCCAGCTTGGAAATTGAGAACATTATTGCTGTATACTGCAGTGGGGCGGGAGCTGTGCCACTTGAGTGGAAAAAAGACAGTGACTTTTTCACCCTTCCTTTCCTCCTGAAAAATCCCTGTATATATTACAGAGAGACGTTCACAGCATGCATCCCTTCAACTCTCATCATCCCTGGGCGGGCTTGAGCACAGCCCCAGCACAGTCCACAGCCCATCATGCCTGGGACTCGAGCACAGCCATCGCCTCTCTATCCTGTCTGCCATTTGCCGTCCTATGTTCCAACTGACTCAACGTTTTGTGGCACTCCTTGCCGCAGGATGTGGTGGTGGCGTCATCTGACCAAGATGCTTTTAAAAGGGGATTGGATAGATTTATGGAGGAAAACTCCATAACAGGCAACAAGCCATGATGGGTATGTACAGTCTGAGATTAGCTGGTCACTTATTATCATATGAGGATGGGGTAGGAATTTTTTTCTGTCATCCAAATTGGCTGTGGGTGGCCATGTTTTTGCCTACTTCAGACGGACAAGGGCGGGACATTGTGTCTAGTAGGTGTCATGTTTTTAAAATTCGTTACTTGTGTTTAAAAAAGCTAAGCCCAACCCACAGTCTGGTATCTTCACTGGGAGTGGCGGTGTGAGGGAAATAGGTTACTCAGAATGCCAGATGCAGCGGAGTGGCAACAAGATGCAGGCGTCTTGTTGTCTTGTGTGCTTCAGGGGCCTTGGCCTGATCCAGTGGGGCTGCTTTCTATGTTCCTATGACGTATCTCAACCGTACACTGAATAAATAGCCTCCATAGCCAACCAGTCTTTTGTCTCCAGTCCTTTCAACCTTTTCTGCCTCCTTTTCATCTCCTATGATAAAAGTGATAACTGCTTGTAAGGAACCATGGCGGAATCCAAGATTTTAGCATAGGTGTGGTTCGGCAGCAACTGGTTCACCCATCCTCAGCAAATGGTATCAGCAAGGACAGAAGCTCTCCTCTTAATACAATGAGGTGAATTACCTGTTTCTCATCTGAATGCCTTCAACATTCTGCAAAAGCTTGAGGGCCCAGATAGGTCCTGGATAGGCTCATGGTGTAACTTCCTCTTTAATATCTTCTTTTAAGCCTCAGACTTAGGGCACAATCCTAACCAACTGCCAATGGGGAATGTGCTGCATCCTGAAGTGGAGTAGCAGTCAAGGAGGCCTCCTTAAGGTAAGGGGATGTTTGTTCCCTTACCTCAGCGCTGCATTGCCCTTAGCCCTGTTCTGGAAAGTTGGTCAGAATTGCAACCTCAGATACTTTCCCATATCTACGAAGTCCTCCAAGTACAGAGATCCACATCTTTATTTTTGGGTGGCCCCATTTCTCTTTTAAACTGATAAACACTCAACCAC
Source organism: Lerista edwardsae (assembly GCA_029204185.1). NCBI lineage: Eukaryota > Metazoa > Chordata > Lepidosauria > Squamata > Scincidae > Lerista > Lerista edwardsae. Next base: position 12,203,973 of record JAJKFI010000001.1, read on the forward strand.
CTGAGCTTGCTGGTTGTATATAAAGTATGTGGGATCAAACAATTGGGTCTGCAGGTTGTTTGGCATTATCTGTGCACCTTACAAGAGCCATCTCTTACCATTTTCACTGCAGTAGAGCTCTGAATGGCCTTTGATCTTTTCTAAGCCACAGTTCTATGTATTTAAAACATTTTTAGCTGTACATCTGAGCAGGAAATCATTTTCCCCAGTGCCTTTGTTAAGGTCTTGCTCACCATGTGGGCTCGCCGTTTCCTTTTTAGTGTCAATCACAATGCAGCCTTTTGCAGACACTTTACGTCTACGTCATCTTTCTTCTTGTTCCCCCCTTCATTAATGCAATAAGGATACCTGCACTGTCACCTTTAATCTCTATTCTTGATTTCATGGTTGCTGATGATGATGGTATTAATCATGCCTGCGCAGGTGTTTCTTTGCACAGCTGCCTGCAATGCCTTCCTGCTTTTTCAAGATCATCTCATCTGCTATTCTTTCTTGCAACATCCTTGAAGAGTCAAAAGCTGAGAAGAGCATCCTAATAACTGGAACCTAGTCTGAATCAGTATGGGATTTATCAATTATCATTTACTTCTTTGCAGCTTCATTTATTTCACATGAGACATATCCATGTTCAATTGATTTCCAACTTTTCCACCCCACATTGAATTGAAGTGACCTCATGAAACTCGCTCATGTTCATGTTTGCTCAGATGTGCGTCCCACTAGGTTCAGCCGGGCTTACTCCCAGGGTGCAATCCTAATCTGGAGTAAGGCCAGAACAGTTAGGCCAGCAAAGTTTGGCCGGCACAAGGGACACCGTAAAGTATGCTTGGACCACTCTTGGAGTCAGAGAGGTCAGCACAGAGACGTGCGCCATCCTCCCTGACTCCGAGAATGGTCCAAATGTGCTTTATGGTGGCCCTGGTGCCAGTCAAACTTTGCTGGCCTAACTGTGCCAGCCTAATTCCAGGTTAGGATTGTGCCCCCAGTGAATGTGCGTAGATAGTCCTCTTTGGTTTTTTGCCTCACATTTTATTAACACACTTCAGCACAGTTCATCAGGTTCTTCTTGATACAGACTTTGCCATCTGTGCAAACACATTCTTTTCTCCATGATGTCATTTTGTTATTGGCTATTTTCCTTGGCTTTGAAACAGAATGCGTCTACAGTTCCTTTGCTGTTACTCCTGTGGGCTTCGTTTTTTTAGCGCAAGCCATGCTATCATGCTTTGGCATGTTCCAGCCTTTTATTACACACAGAATTTGGACCAGTACAATACATCACATTATTATTTAGCTATCTTTCCTTGCAAGCTTCTTCTGTGTTGTCTGGCTCTTGTTCTCATTCTGTCTGATAGAATAGGGCTGAAACCGTATAGAGACATGCTGGTAGTATTAAAACTAAACTGTGATGTTAATAAATGATAAAGGGCTGGGTGATATGGTTGAGAAATGGGCAGTTTATAAAAAGTAGCAAAAAAACAGGCTTTTGATAAACTGTTTTACTAAATGCATGGCAGTGGCATAATTAAATTACTTGATACATGTTTATCTTTACCAAAACATCTCATCTCTCAAGGAACTGAAGCTTTTTGACAGTCTGATCCTTCTTCTGGTGTACTGTATTGGGCTGAACAGGAGATCCAGTTTAAGCATCCCTCCGTGGGTGTTAGGCTCACCTGTTTTGCCCAATCCACCCCCTTGCCACACTATAGCATGCAGCTGCAGCAATGGAGCACGTGCTCAATGCTTTGTTTGGGGAGAGGGTGACCAGGTGGCCAACTAGACTTGAAGGCCGACTTACCAACCAAAGGTAAGCAAACATATTTTTACTTAACTCTGGATAAACTTCTTGGCCACTTATGGGTCTCCTTAGACCAGTGATATCATGCAGAGGGTACGCGGGGGTACGCGAGTACCGGTTTCTAGGATTACAGCTGGCCCCGCCCATTCACCCGCCCACTCGTCGACTCCGCCCTCTGCAACGTTTGAATTTCCTGCATGTTTGAGTTGCCTGCATGTTCTCAGAGCCAGGCAGGCAGGCAGGCAGCGAGCGGAGCCTTGCCTTGCCTTGCCACTGAAAAATGAGTTGCTCTGGGGTTTTAACATGATGCCAGGCCTCCTTAACATGTTCTGGGGGTGCTGTGGAATACTATTGCAACTGTTGGGTCAGTTTAAAATCATCTGAGGCCTCCAAAAGGGCTTTTTTCATGTCACTTCCTGCCACGACATCACTTCTGGCTTATGACATCACTTCCGGTGGGCGGGTCCCAACACGTGCCAATCAAAAGTGAGTACCTGTTATTAAATCATTTAGATGACACCACTGCCTTAGACCCACTCCAGCTATGTAGCTGGTGTAAGCCTGATGAGAGGAAAGGGGCAAGGCAGACTGGACAAGAGGGGATAGCATCCCACACAACACTGTTCCAACTTCTTCTGCATTCAAACTCCCCCCCTGCCTTCCAGAAACTCCCTGAAACTTCCCCCTCCCACCCACGACACGCTCCCATCACTGACTTACCAGATCAGCACAGATTGGGCTCCTTGGCGACAGGTGTGTGACACTCCACACGGCCCAGCCGCAGCACGTTCTTGCCATCACTGAGCAGTTTATGAAACACTGTCCTAACAGGCCCGTAGGATTGGGCCAATGGTCATCTGTATACCACTTTTCTGTATAACTTGTGTGCAAAGGTGTTTACAAGTAAAATGACAGAAATAGCAAAATAAGTACTTGTATCACTATAAGGAACTTTATTGATATAGCAAATAATTCAACAATGTCATAACTACACTGTTTCAAGATAATGAAGAATTAGGTTTGCATGAAGAAATCTATTTACAACCATCTCTAACAGCCCAGTCTATCCTTCGCCCTGCCATAATTTGCCGCCACACCAACAAAGGCTGTGCAAAGTGCTGTGGTGGGGAGGGGCTAGATTGGGAGGACAGATTGGGAGCCTTAAATATTTTCCCTTTCCCCTCTATAAGTTCCTTGACCACCAATGGCAGCACAATCCTACCTTCCGCGCAGCACGGGCACAATGGGGTTGAGTCAGCGCTGCGCACTTAGTTCTGATGCGGGGCACCAATTAGGTGCCCCGCGTCGGCGCTAAGGCCACAGGGCTGGCACTGCTGGCAGCGCCGGCCCTGTAGTGCCCGCGCAGCACCTCCCTTGCGTCAGCCAAAGCCAGCCGGTGCAAGGGAGGCACATGACAGTTCACCCCAGGGATTGGTGGGAGGAGGGTGGAATGTGGGCGGGATGAGGGCGGGGCATGGGCGGGCCTCGGATTCGGCCATGGCCAATTCAGGCCGTGTGGTTTCCCTGGATCTGCGCCTGCTCTTTAGCGGGTGCAGATCCAAGGAGCGCATAGGGGAGGCTGGAGTGTCGTAAGTGGAACGATCGTAAGTGTGCATTGGATTTGGCACTGGCCGTCCGGCCTTGCCATTCCGGTGCTGGGTTGGATTGCACCCTCAGTCTCCTAGGACCTCTTTAGCTGGTGCAAGTCTGAGGAGACAAAGGAGGCATGTCAATTTGTTCCAGAGAGGATAGCACCCAGCATAAGTCGCCTGCAATGGGCGCCATCTCCTCCAACCTCCGCCACACCCAACCCTCCCTTACTCCATCCATAATCCTCCCATCCCTCACCCCTTTCTGCCCACCCCGCTGACTTACCAAAGAAGGTCAGTGGACCTTCTTCTCGCTGCAGTTGCACACAAGCTCCTCTCCACCTTCTGTGGAAGTAGACTGGAAGCATGGGCTGCACACACTTCCAGAGCTCATTTCACAATGCCATAAAGTGTCAACCTCTGCCAGAATGCTAGTTCCAGTGGTGATAAGGCTCTCTGCGAGAGTACCGCAGGTACCGGTATTGTGAAGGTGCTGTAAAGCACCACCAGTGGTGAGGCCTCTGGAAGGCCTTACAGTCTGCCCTGCACCACCTAGATATGGTAACACAAGGTGGTGAGTGGTAAGTGCATGATGTTCCTGAGCGGGGCAGAGCGGAACATGGGACTGGCAGTGACCTTGGTGGCAAAATAGCTGGTGCAGAGGTGAGGAGACCCATCACCTGCCCTGTGCCCTTACCTGGGCAAGGGGACTAATGTCCCCTTCCTATGAAGGGGCTTCCAGTGTCTGCTTGGCTATCATTTGGCTACCGCTGCTTGTAGAGACACATGGGCAGCTCAGGATTGCGCCAGCTTCCCTGACTCCAAGAGTGGTGCAGATGCGCTTTATGGCCCATTTGTGACACTCCTGGACCAGGACAAGGGACTTGTGCCGGCCTAACTCCAGGTTAGAATTGTGCCCCTGAAAAGTTGGATAGACTTGGACCCTTAATGTCTTAATGGGGTGTGCCTATAGTATAGCGATGTCATGATGAGCTCCTGCATTTTGAAATTTGCCACTACATCACTGCTGCTAAGTGCCTAGCAATTGCTCTGTTTTTCAGTCCCATAGGGAAACAGCAGTTGAATGGTGGTTTGCTCTGCATAGCTGATAGGCTTCATTTGGTCTGGGTAATCCTGCATGGTGCAGGCCTAAATCTAACCTGGTTCATAAGCATAACCGTTGGGATCAGCGGTCCACAGTCCACTGAAGTTAGTGCCAACACTTTTATTGAATAGTTCTGCTCTGCACTCTTAAGTGTCCCAAAAAGCGACGACTTACTGAGTGAATGAACAACCCTGCAGATGACACACGATCGTCTCTGCAAAATGAGATAGTGTGGTTTTAAAGAGTGTAACGTCATGTCATGGAATGTAGCTATTCCCTCTAGTGTTGAGAATTTTTTGGGCCATCATGTCCAAGTATCACACTTACAACTAATTAAATTTGTAGTTGAAAGACATGCTGTGCTTTTCCATTGGCCTGAGAGGCACAATACAAGGTTAGAGCTTCTGCTTCCAGAGGAAACAGTGATAACCAGAAGTGACAACCTTCTGCTCTCCCCACTGCATTACAAACTCATGGTACTGTGAAAAGGGAGATGTATCATCATTACAGGAACACATGCTACTGGGGTAATTTTCCAAGGCACCTGTCTGAACCTGGTGCTTCTTAGGTCCCTTTGCTTTTTCTCGTGCTCTCCAGTGCCAAAATAGAAGTGCTGCAGGCCTGCAGTCATATTTGGGAGCAGATGGCCAAACCCAGTGTAGTGTCCAAATAGGCTGGTAGGCACACAGTCCTGTGATTTATTTGCAGCTCTGGGTAACAAGCCAAGCATCTCCCTTTACTCACCACCTAGGGACACATACGCTAGGAAAGAAAAAAAAATCTTTCCTTTCCCTAAATAGACAAATAGCTAGATTTTTACATATTCCCAAGTGTGCATTGCAGGCTTCCTAGAAACAGGAGCGTTAGATGGCTTTCTTCCTAGAAAGAATACCATTTGCACTTTTACTGTTCCTTATAGATTGTAATTTGGTAAAGGGCTGACTGTACAGAGAGAGGCTGCACAACACATTAGGGTTCTGTTACCATACATTTGGGAGCTGCCATCTTGAATTTGATGAGATTTCATTCCACTGTCACCATGATTGCCACTCAAGGGGAAATGCAGTGTTTCTAGCTGTCCTAGGGGGGTTGTGGCCCCCATGTTGGGAAACACTGGTCTATATTAATGCCCCAATCCTATCCAGAGCCTGCCTGTGCAGAAAATTCAGTCATAGTTGTCTCAGAGCCTTCAGTAAGGAACCTCAGGGTTGGAGGTTGGGCTCTAGCACAGCGATGGAATCTGCAAATGAACAAGGGGAACGCTGGGCGGGTCTTCCACGTGATTGGCTGCCCGTCCGTAGCGTTCCGCAGCTGTCCTGGCCTCGGGGGGGCTGCCCCCGGTTAGCATCTCCCCCACTGCTTGCCCAGGCACCCGGCGCGACCCTCACCCGTTCCCCACAGCGAGCAGGAGCCCCCCCCCAGGCCAGGGCAGCCGCCGAACGCTACGGACGGGCTGCCACTCAAGCGGAAGTCCCGCCTACGTCCCGCCCAGCGTTCCCCTTGTTCATTTGTAGATCCCATCGCTGCTCCAGCATGCTATGGACAATGGCTAAGAGCCACTTTGGCCACTGAAGGGAACAGGGCTATGCAGCTACATCACCTCTGATAGACAGTTCGAAGTCTTTGGATGAGGTTGTAAGCTAGTACAGGTATAAAGGATTAATGTCTTTTTTTGGTAGTGATTCAAGATATGAGGAGGCCCATAGGGGACCAGAGAGTAGTGGAGGGGGTAAGCAAAAAATGTCTTTACTTACCTCTCCTGACCAGCCTGGTCACCAGTGTGTCAGCATCCTTGCACTGCACAGGCAGACTCTGGATAGGATTGGGGCATTAGTATAGACCAGTATTTTCCAATATGGGGGCTGCAACCCCCTAGTACAACCAGAAACACTGCATTTCCCACTTAAGAGGAGTGTTGACCATGGTGACAGTGGAATTAAATCTCATGAAATCCAAGATGGCAGCTCCCAAATCTTGTAAGATCTTGGCACTGCCATCTTGGATCTCATCTTGTGAGATTTGGGCACCACCATTTTGGATCTCATGCGATTTCATGAACTCCAAGATAACAGCACCCAGCTAAAGAAGATGAGGGGGCATTGTGACACGCTTTAGTTTGGAAATCACTGCAGCAACCTAATAAACATGAGCTGCATACTCCAAGGCCTGAACAGACCCACCAGGCCAAGCAGCCCAACACTGGGCTTCTTAAGTCATTACTGGTCAAATAGCAGGCGCAGACATGAATGGACCAATTGTGAGGGCCAGGATTTTACGCAAAGTAAGGGGACACCTGATCCCTTCCCCCAGGGAGATTAAAAAGGTAAAGGTTTCCCCACAACCGAATGGTCTAGTCGTGACCGACTGTAGGGACGGTGCTCATCTCCATTTCTAAGCCGAAGAGCCAGCGTTTGTCTGAGGACAAGCTTCCGTGGTCATGTGGCCATCATGATTATATGCCAAGGCGCATGGAACGCCGTTACCTTCCCACCGAAGTGGTACCTATTTATCTACTTGCATTTTACATGCTTTTGAACTGCTAGGTTGGCAGGAGCTGGGACAAGCAACAAGAGATCACTCCGTTGCATGGTCTCAAACTGCCAACTCAAGTCAGCAAGCTCACAACTCAGCAGTTTAACCCACTGTGCCACCGTGTCCCAAGGTGACTGTACAACAAACTGTTTGCAGTACTTCCATCCCCTTTTAACACTGCTTTGACCACTTGGAATTAATTTAGTCTGAAAGAACAGCAGGGTTTGATCTCAGTTATAGATGTCCCAGAGATTTGTACTTTCAATGAGGTGATAATTAGTGTCTGGTTAATCCTATTCAATAGATGCTTTGGATTATTAATAAACAGAAGCTGTCCTTACATCTATTACCCAGCATGCGGTTTCAGGAGCACCTATGCTGCTTGTTGTAGTATTTGTGTAAATAATAGCAGAGTTGGAGGCTCGGATAC
>JAJKFI010000001.1:12211439-12228048 GCA_029204185.1 Lerista edwardsae
ATGCCAGTTTCAACCAGTTCTGGACTGTGAGATGTGAAACTGCAACAGGAGTTGTTTTTACCCTGAGAACGACAACACCCAATTGTAGTTAGGTATGTAAAGAAAATGAAAATCACAAAGATACTATTGATCTTGATGTACAAAAGCTAATTGAAAGGCAATATAAGTTCACTCGAACACTTACTCACCACCTGACATTGCCGTATTTGTACTTTGACTTTTGGATCTTTTTGACAGTTTTTGTTAGTTTACTACGGTCGCCATGTAATCTGCAAGCTATAAACCACTTAGAAAGCTTACACATACTTTATAATTGGATTAGTTCCATTGAAGTTAATGGGAATAAGCTTTTTAAAGTGTTTGTGGATTACACTGGAAATCTGAACTCATTTTTACCCATAGAAATGTCCTTTTTTAATATCCACTGCACTGGTCAGCTAGTCAGAATGCGGCGTTTGTCAGAATACAACTCGTTTGTACAACTTTTCCTGGCATATATTTTATTCCCTTTTCTACATGGCAAAATAACTCGCATCAAACCATTGTCATCATTAAAGTTAAACCAGTGGACAATTATTTGAAGCAAGTTTTGTATAACAAGCAAGAAAATATTTACAAGGCAAAGTTGTACAAGTGAAATACATGTATGTCCCAGTATCCACTGATTCAGTATCCACTGTTTCAGTTATCCATGGATACCATAGATACTGGGACGCCTATTAAAATGATAGATAAAATGACCTCTTTTTTTTTACCCTGTTGCAGTAAAACCAGTGATGTTCCCTATCTTTAAAAAGGCTTCCCCAGTATCCATGGTTTCAGGTATCCATGGGGTGGGGGGCAGGGTCTGGAATGGAACCCCAGCGGATACCAGAGCATGCCTGTATGCTGCTTGACTAGCTCAGGGGTCTCCAAACCTTTTAGTCAGAGGGTCACATCAAATATCTGGCACAGTGTCAAGGGTTGGAAAAATATATTTAAATATAAAATTTAAATAAATACATTCAAGACAAAACTTAGATGAATGAATGAATGAATGAATGAATGAATGAATGAATGAATGAATGGGCTCAACACACAGCACAGAAATATAGCACACACTTTAATGGACTCCCATTTCCCCACCCCACAAGCAGCTTTCTTAAATGTGCTGGACTAAATATCTCAGAACCAGCAGATCACAGGAAACCCCCAGAACATGTTCTGAGGGCCGGTAAGGCCTCCCTGACCCTTCCGAAAGCCATCTAAGGCCTTCAGAGGGCCTAAAAAATCACTTCCAGATTTTTGGGAACACCAGGAAGTGATTATTTTCAGGCTTTCAAGAACCAGGGAAGCTGTGCGCAGCCTCCCTGGTTCTCAGAACACCCTCTGCACAGAACCAGAGCACAGCTTGGAGGGTGCAGCCCATGCCAGCAAGTCAGCAGGGCCAGATAGGAAACCAGAGACTCATTGTAAGCCAGATAGAGGGTTTGGAGACTCCTGGACTAGCTGGTCAGTGTAGAAGATGTGTCTTCAAAATATCTTGGCTTCCTTACAAGATGCTACAAAAATCTGCTACATTTGCATTTCATCTTGAATTAATGGCTGGTCCCAATAATTTTTTTGTTTTTAAAAAGGTAACATCTGTGGAAGTAAGTTGCTTGTTGGCCAGCTTTTCTACTCAGAAAGGTTGTTGCAAATAACTTTGCCCTAAGCAAAAGATATCTTTGGGTTTAATTGCAGTAAGGAATTTCTGATGTAACATCTTGTCATTTTTTCAAAAAGGAAAAGGACAGCATTTCTGTCTTGTAATGGCACAGAGGGGAAAAGACTAGAACCTTTAGTGCCTGCATCGAGCAGTGTGACAGGCAAATGGGCAATTACAACGGAAAAATGCTAAATGTCAAAAATGGGGGGTGACCTCCCGGAATTGCAGCTCTTTCAGAACGTCCTTGGGTTGCACATTAAAGTGCAAGTGCTAATGTGAGCGTTTATCCACCCATTCAGAGTGAAGAGGAAGAAAGAAATTAAGGGATCTAAAATATTTACAAATGAAAACTTTGCTTGCCGATTAAGCTAACAGCAAACAGTCATTTTAAAAGAGAAGGTTGTGCCTCCTTGAAGTGAAAAAATAGGATTTTTTTTAGCTCTTTGGCATGTTCAAATGAAGTAGCAACGTCCTAAAATAAGAATTATTATTGCACGCTTCTGTTTGTGAAAAATATTAGAAGTGATTACCCCTATAAAATATTCAGCTCCACTGCCACTTTTCCATAAAAAGCTCTCTTATTTGCCAAGTTTTGATGAAAAGCTACAGTTTGCCTTTCATCCTTTGTACAACAAGGTCGTTAATATTTTCATGACTCTCCTCACACCGGTGCTATGAACATTCACAATTCTTTTTAAAAAATAAAATGCTGTAATAAATATTGCTTTTTTAAAAAAAAAGTTCTTTTGCTGAAAGATTAGCAAATGACTGCCAGAGCTCCATAGCAAATGTGGCATTCATTTTTTTTCCTTTACTAACAATGGGCAGTGGTGATTCAGTTAACCTACCCTACAGACAAAACTGAAAAGTTCAGTTCTCTTGATTCCCCAAAATTAGTGTGTATGGTGGAATTGCTGGCAAAGTCAGAACTATTTGAATTATGGCTGCATGAACGTAAGGTGTTCTTTATAATAGCCCCCCCCCACCCAACTAGAGGGAACTAATGGTCCATTCCTATGCAGGGCTGGCACATAGTGTGCAGCACCAATATAGTGCACTGGATGCTCTTTTTTACTTACCTCCATCACCACGCCGTAGTTCCCAATGGGCCTACTCAGATCTAAATCAGCTATTTTTCTGATATTAATCTGTTTGGTCCAATTGGGTGTTTTGGGCTCAGAATGGGGGTCCTGAATTTCATGTATGCTTTGAGTGCCCCCATCCACCACCTATTTGCCCCCCACTCTGATTCATCCCTGCTGCAATCTTGCCGGCTCCAGCAACCAATCTGCTGTTTGCCACTGCTGAGGTGGGGCTTACCAGCAGTGAGCCGCTCACCTTAGGAGCAACTCAGGCACTGGCTGCCATGCAACGTGATGGCGAATCGTGAGATCTGCCATTGCATTGCGAAGAGAGGATTGGACAATGAGTAACTCTTCCTTTTTCCATCATATACTGGGGTCCAGTGGCAGACCTGAAGGGGGGCAAGGGGGGCAATGCCCCTGGTGCTGGGCTGGGGGAGGGCAGAGACAATGCCTGCCCTCCAGCCACTGAATCAGAGCGCGAAGGGGGCAGCTCGCCTGGTTGTTCTGATAAGCCGCTGCGAAGCGGCTTGTCAGAGTGGCCAGGCATGCTCCAAAGGGCTGTCTGCCGCTTCTCAGCAGACAGGGGTGGGGGCAGCACCTGCTGGGGGCAGACCCCTGGAGGTGTGCCCCTAGGCACTGACCCTCCAGGATCACCTCTGCTGGGATCTGTTTGATCCCCCCCCCCATTTTTTCCCGAATAGGTCCCATCCAACTGAGGCTCTGGGAACTTACACCTCCTTACTGCTAAATAGCATAAGCACGGCATTATCGATAGCCACAATTGTTCCTTGCAGTGGAAAGGGTAACTCAACCTTTTTAAAACACATGCTCAACAGCACAGTAGCCACGTCCAACAGTAACATATCCATTCAATTAAGATTTCCAAGGTTGTATCATGCACTTAGTCTATTCCTTTCTCCAGAATTCAAGGACTGGGGAGACTTACATTGATTGGATATACCAGGCTAGGGGTGTAATGTAGAGAAACAATGCAGATGATATGAACCACAAAGTGCCTTTGATCACAATCCAGGGTGCTCAATTGACTGGCAGAAGTCTCTTCTGCTGGCCTGGGTGTGTTGCAAACACGCTGTAAGGCACATCTGTGATGACTCGGGAGTAGGCAGAGCCATCACACAGATGTGTGTGGCTCAGTGAAGCCGGGATTCAGTCTCGCACCACCTGAACCAGGTAAAGAAGCACCGGCCGAGGGAGAGCAGGGGAAGGGTGGAATGGGACATATTGGGAAAGGGGAGGTTGGGGCAGTGGACAGACCGGCCTGGGGAGGGCGGTGGGACTGACCCAGGCAGGATCTAAGTCCTCATCCCTGGCCTGCTCATCCTTAACTGGGCCACTCAGATTTGTGTCAGAGATTTCACTTGCACAAATCCAAGTAGCTCCATGCTTGTCATACAAAATAAAACCTCTTTCTCCAAGTTGTGCAGCAGTCACCTCCTCCCCTTTGCTGGATATGGCGCAGCTCTGTTGGCCGGCCTAATCCAGCGCAGGATAGGATCAGGCTGTTAGGCTGCAATTGTAGACATACTTTCCCAAAAGTAACCTTCATTGAACAGAATGGGACATACTTATGAGTAGACACATATAGGCTTGCATTATCAGTGACTGACTTTCTTGTAACGTTTTTCTGTGCTTTCTACTGGGTTTCATTCTTCAAAATAGTAATCTACATATTAATTTCACACACATCTGAGCCCATGTAGCAACAAAATCAGACCACATGATGATGAATAATGCATGTTTATGTAGTGTATGTGTAAACATATGTTTTGCAGCCATGTTTAAGAACTGCATAGTTTATATTCTGGGTGTATTTTGGCCAAAGTTTCAGATTAACTCTTTAACCCTCATTGTTTCTTCAAATCCAAATTGCCTCTTAGAGAGAAGATCCTCTTTATAATTGCTGGGTTTTTTTGGTACCTTAGGGCGCAATCCTAAAGTGAGTTCGTTGTTGTTGTTCAGTCGCTAAGTCGTGTCCGACTCTTCGCGACCCCATGGACCACAGCACGCCAGGCCTCCCTGTCCTCCACTAGCTTCCAGAGTTCGCCCAATTTCATGTTCATCGCTTCGGTGACACTATCTAACCATCTCATCCTCTGCCGCCCCTTCCCCTTTTGCCTCCAATCTTTCCCAGCATGAGGGTCTTTTCTAAAGAGTCCTCTCTTCTCATGAGGTGGCTAAAGTAGTTGAGCTTCAGCTTCAGGATTTGTCTTTCCAGGGAGCAATCAGGCTTGACTTCCTGTAGGATTGACCAATTGGATCTCCTTGCAGTCCAGGGGACTCTCAAGAGTCTTCTCCAACACCATAATTCAAAAGCATCTATTCTTCGGCGCTCTGCCTTTCTTATGGTCCAGCTTTCACAGCCATACATTGCTACTGGGAAAACCATAGCTTTGACTATGCAAACCTTTGTTGGCAGGGTAATGTCTCGGCTTTTTATTGTCTAGGTTTGCCATAGCTTCCCTCCCAAGAAGTAAACGTCTTTTAATTTCGTGGCTGCAGTCACCATCTGCGCTGATCTTGGAGCCCAGGAAAATAAAGTCTGTCATTGCTTCCATTTCTTCCCCTTCTATTTGCCAGGAAGTGATGGGAGTGGTTGCCATGATCTTAGTTTATTTAATGTTGAGCTTCAAGCCAATTTTTGTACTTTCCTCTTTCACTCTCATCAGAAGGTTCTTTAGGTCTTCTTCACTTTCTACCATTAGAGTGGTATTGTCTGCATATCTGAGGTTGTTGATATTTCTCCCAGCAATCTTGATTCCAGCTTGTGAATCATCCAGCCCAGCCTTTCTCATGATGTACTCTACACATAAGTTAAATAAGCAGGGTGACAGTATACAGCCTTGGCATACTCTTTTCCCAATTTGAAACCAGTCGGTTGTTCCATGTCCAGTTCTAACTGTTGCTTCCTGGCCCGCATACAGGTTTCTCAGAAGACCAATAAGGTGGTCTGGTACTCCCATCTCTTCAAGAACTTGCCACAGTTTGTTGTAATCCACACAATCAAAGGCTTTGGTATAGTCAATGAAGCAGAAGTAGATGTTTTTCTGAAACTCTCTTGCTTTCTCCATGATCCAGCGAATGTTGGCAATTTGATCCCTGGTTCCTCTGTCTCTTCGGAAACCACCTTGCACATCTGGTAGTTCTCGATTCACATATTGCTGAAGCCTAGCTTGTAGGATTTTGAGCATCACCTTGCTAGCATGTGAAATGAGTGCAATGGTGGGGTAGTTGGAGCAATCTTTGGCATTGCCCTTCTTTGGGATTGGAATGTAAACTGATCTTTTCCAGTCTTGTGGCCACTGCTGGGTTTTCCAAATTTGCTGGCATATGGAGTGCAGCACTTCGACAGCATCATCTTTTAAGATTTTGAGTAATAAAGTGAGTTAGGCTGGTATAAACTAAACCAGCAAAGTTTGGCCAGCACAAGGGCCACTGTAAAGTATGTTTGGGCCACTCTCAGAGTCAAAGAGGCCAGCACACAGACATGAGCCATCCTCCCTGACACCAAGAGTAGTCCAAAGATGCTTTATGGTGGCCCTTGTGCTGGCCAAACATTGCTGGCTTAGTTTATGCCAGCCTAACTCCAGTTTAGGATTGTGCTCTTACACTGCTCTCTAAAGAGAGAGTCATTTAAAAACATTGCTTTTGTCTAATCTCTGCTTCCATGGAACTATAGTTTATGTGCTATGATGATTGCTCCTATTTTTATCAACAGAGCCATTTAACTTTACTTTTTGCCTGTAAACTGCTTTGCAACATCTTGTTGAACAACAGTATATAAATACTCTTTGATTGATTGATGGATGGATGGATGGATTGATTGATGGATTGATTGATTGATTGATTGATTATAGGCTAGTTTGGATGATATTCCATCCAGCTTTTTCAACTTCATAGACAGGATAACGGGTTCACACATCCCCCATAGGAAGTGCAATAGCAAATAAAGAATTCTGGAACTTGTAGTCATTGAGAGATCAATCCGCTCTCCCCTCTCAGGACAAGTCTTAAAGTTTCCCATGCAAACACTTCCTCTTTTTAGCAGCTGTAGCCACTTTTGATGACAATCTGTCTGGGACATACTGAAAGTCCATCATTATGATGCCAGAGTCTGCTGCTTTCCTGAGAACACAGCAATAAGCTGGGTTTTTTCTCAGCCATTTTCCAATAGCAAAGTGAATCAGAAAGGGGGGGAAAGCCTATTTACAACCTTGACACAAGCAAAACAACCACACAGCCTTTCCCCTTTCCAGTGCCCCATCTGCACATATTTTCAATGATGGTTGCCAGTGGAGCCAACTCCAATTCAGGACCATGGGTGCCGGGGCTTGGCTCGGCGCCAAAGCCATGCCCCTCACGCATAGCCACGCCCCTAGGCAGAAAAATAGCACTTTTAAATTAAACATTGATGCACAATGCTGAAATCGTGCTGGCGCTGACCCATAACAAAGTGTTAGTGTTATCTGACCTCATGGAGGACGTTCTGCAGTCGGAGTATTCCACGCAGCTCAGAGACAAAACGCTGGGCAGTGGCGCCTGTGGCAGTGGTGTCATCCAAATGATTTAGGAACAGGTACTTACTTTTGATTGGCACTTGTCGGGTCCGCCCACCGGAAGTGATGTCATAAGCCGGAAGTGATGTCATGGCAGGAAGTGAGGTCATAGCCAGAAGTGATGTCATGATTGTTGCCTTGATTGTGATCATGGATGTGAACTGCCGCTGCTGCTGCCGCCACCACGCTGCCTGCCTGCCTCCTCACAGAAAGTGCAGGCAACGGCTGCAGGCGTGCAGTACGCATACGCAGCTGCTGAGCCAACCAGCCGATGGGGCCAGCTTCGAGCGGGTGGGGCCAGCTCAACTTCTAGGAACCGGTACTCACGTAGTGGTGCGTAGTGGGTGCATGACATCACTGGCCTGTGGGGAGGTCAGATTGGGCAGCAGCAGAGTTGCAGCAGATTGACCCGCAGCTGCCCAGTCCTAGGACTGACTGGGACTTGGAGAAGGGGAGGGACGTGATGCCACAGCAGCTGAGGTGCCAGGCAGGGATGCAGGACGCTCTGGAAGGCAGAGTGCCTGACCAGGAGCAGCTTGAATTGGGGCCACTGCCACAATGGCAGGGGTGAGAGGGTGGTTCCCAGGAAAAATAAACTAAAAAAAAAGGATCTTTGGTTTCCCAGTACACTACACGGACGTGTCAAACATGAGCCCGGCTTGCCAGACTTCTACAGCAAAGACAGGAGGAGGCCCTCCTCGTGAGGGGGAGGGGAGAGTGCCACAATGGCACAGGAACGCTTCTGTCTCTGCTCTGGTTGAGGTGCAGGCTCAGCAACTCCTTCTCTGCAGTCAGGCGCTTCTTCACTATCTACCCGAGACTGGTTCTGGGTCTGACTCTGAGAGGCTTCGTCTCTGATCTCGGTATGAGTCTGCGTCTGTGTCTGGAATGTTTCTTCTAGCAGTGGCGTCTCTACAGGGAGGGCGGAGTTCTACGTTTTGCAAGAAGCCTTACCTTGCAGTGGAAATCACTCCTCTCCTGCACCGTTTTAGCCAATCCTCACAGGGAAAAGCAACATCTTGGCGTCACTTACTGGCTACAGCAGCAAGGGAGGGGAGGGATTTACATGACAGGGGAAAGCTCCTTGCAAAACTTAGAGCTCTGCCCTCCCTGTAGAGACGCCACTGTCTGCTAGACGCCCTCCTCTCTGTGTTTGAGATTGAGTCTGAAATGTTGTGGCTTGACTATCTGTCTGTGTCCGGCTCTGAGTCTGAGTGGTTTCTGCTCGGATTTCCACCTGAGTCACAGAGCTTTCTGGCCTTCCACTTTATGGTGGATGCACTGATGATGACGACGATGGCCTGGCTCCACCAGACTGCCTTGCTCTCCTCATAACAAATCTATCTATTCTGGTTTCACTTGAGAAACTACCCCAGAAATTATATCAGCTGAATGTAGGCAGGTGTTGTGGCGTGTTTGTGCGCTGACTCTAACTTTGTGCCAGGGTCCTATAACTGCGGACCTTGCACTGTGCACCCAGGAGTCAGGAACTGGAAAGCTAGTCAACCCACAACAGTGTGTTGAGTGCTGGCTGGATGTGGCAACCTCCACACATGCAGTGTCTGCACTAGCAGCAGCAGCAGGTTCAAGTGTGATTATGTGAGTAGGGTCCAGGAATGGCAGACCCCTCTCACCAGGACTCAGGAACTGGAAAACAAATAATTTTCAATCCACAACCCACAAAAGTGTGTTTGTGTGTGCTGGCTGGCAGTGCCCGCCCACCCCCTCTCTGCACTGTAGCAGTTCTCAGGTGTAACGCAGTGCAAGGGTCCAGAACTTCAGACCCTGCACTCAGGAACTGGAAAATAAACAATTCACAAACAAAAAGTGTGTTTGTGTGTGGCAATTCACACGTTCTCTCTCTCTCTCTGCACTAGCAGCTCTCAAGTAAGGGACGTGTTCTGCAGCAGCATAAGAAGAGCCCTGCTGGATCAGGCCAAAGGCCCATCTAGTCCAGCTTCCTGTATCTCACAGCGGTCCACCAGGTGCCCCAGGGAGGCATGAGACAACAAGATGCTTGCATCCTCTTGATGCAAGCAGCAGTCCCTCCCCCCAGGAATAACAGTATAAGCATTCAAAACAGAAAAAGGTGGCTGGCTGTAAAAGCCAGACCCTAGCAGCAGCCCCGAAATAGTAACTGCTGGCTGTAGCAGCCTTGAAGCTTTTTTGCTGCTCCAGCCACTAAAGAAAGCAGCTTAGCAGCCAGAAAAAAATGGAGAACTGCTTAATTCCTCACTCACTGTGAAGGAAAGAGTCAGGTGTCCCAAAATCGAGCAGGTGGAGCCGCTTAGGCCTGCCTGCATCAACAAATCACGCTGGCCCTCCCACCTCGCATCCCCTTGCCTCGTGCTCTGAATGAGGCGTCAAGCACGGGGAGCACTTTAAGTATGCTGCCGAAGTCTTGTGATTCCTGAGAAGTCAGCCAGCCAATCAGGAAGCTGGTGGAGGAAGGCGGTACTATGGGGATGCGGCCACATCCCATTTGCTCTCCCTGCTCCCCCTTCCTTTGCTGATTGGGTGAGCCGCACTGGACACCGCCCACCAGCTTGCAAAGGACAGCAGACAAGCGTCAGGACTCAAAATGGCGCTGCGCGCTTTGCTTTGCCAGTCTGCTAAGGAGAGCAGACATTGTGCGTACGCACCAGGACTAAAAATGGTGTCGCATGCTTCACTTTTCCCCCAAAGTCCATGCAGGTCAGATTTGGGGGGCTGCTGTGCAGTGGATTGCTGGGCACTTTGCAGCAGATTGGGTGTGGGGGCTGGCTGCCGGGGGGGCTGGCGTGAACATGAGTGCTCTGCTCCCATGGGGGAAAAACATGTACACCCCAAACCCCAGTGCCCCCCCAGTATGGTGCCTATGATGGTTGCCCTAGGTGCTCCAAGACCCACCTGAAAGTGGCTTGCCACCCGACCACAGTTTGAGAAACACTGCAATTTACTGTTAGTTAGGGTTACCAGATACAACCTGGGACAGGGAATTGGGACAGGTGCAGCTCATCATGGAAGGATTTCAAAAGCTGCACCTGCCCAAATTCCTTCTGCTGTACAATGGTTAAAGGTATAGGCGCTCTATCCCAGTTTGTACCTGGTAGCCCTATTGTTAGTTATGTTTGAATATTGGCTTCAGTAAATACCCAATGATCTGGATAGCTCATTTAGATATGAGAAAAATATGGTTTGCATGCACAACTTCAAGAACGATGTACAATTAAGCCTGTTTGTTCCTCACAGTAACAGGCTTCCAATGAGATTGCCTGGGGTATCTTGTATGCTCTTCCCCCCAATATGCTTGGATCCTGATCATGATTCACCCACATTGTTCCTATATTACCAGGGAACCCCTGAACCAAACCATATGAAATTACTCCTGTGAAACATACATTTTAGCTCTGCCTTTGATGAAGGTGGTCTGTTTTATGTGCTGTGTTAATTTGTATTGTTTTAATAATATGTTCTATAATAAGCGACCTTGAAGATTTTTATTGAAAGTCTGGTGGTAAATATTTAACTGACACATACATAATTAAAACTATATCAAACAGGCTGTTCTACAATCCTTCCCACAATATTCTTGTCCCTGCATTAAAGACAGGAGCTTGAGAGATGGCGAAAGCCACCTGTGACTCCATAACTCAATGAAGAAGTGTACCACAGTCTTCCAGCCTCACAGCTTATTTTCAATAATATGCCTTGAAAATTGTAGCAGTTGAGTCAGATATTATACCAGGAAGGAAAGGAGTTGTTTTGAACGTCCTCCATTCTACCTTGAAAAATAGGAAAGAAAAACAGTAAAGATATAATCCCAACAAAAACAAACAGATGAGTAAAATGAAGGAACGGGATACTGTCACTCATCACAACCATATATTACCATGCCTCAGTGGGAACACATGAAGAAAATAAATAGCCTGTTACTCCTTCTGGTCACACAAGATTCCCTGATGCAAGACGAACTATAAGAAAATCACCTTGATTTAGCTTTTGACAAGTTGGCATCTTTGAATTGCGAAAATTGCTTTTCCAACCCTTGTGTAAATCTGACTAATCAACTCAAGCCAAGGCAGAACCTGGCTAATTTAAGTCAAGTTTTCCTTGTGAATAAATAAAATGCTGAAACCTATTAAGCTTTCACCGGTATTCCAGGCAAGGTTGCTGTGAAATACCTCACTGACTCCTCAAGGACTCTACTGTAGAATAGCCAGTAGGGCGGATTCTGACTAAATCAAACTGTTCATTTAAAAGATTAAACGATATTCCGTTGCAATGGCCACAACAAAACTAGGGTAGAAATAGAGATATGAAATATGGAAATGACTTGTCTCACATTGTTTAGATCTCTTTAAAAAGAGGGCTGCAGGCAAAGGTAAAATAAATCAACGATCACCCTCAAATTGGTCCAAAGGTTCTTGTGGCGAGAAAAGTATTCTATCCAAAACTCAACAGAATACCAGTTGGTCTAGGACTAGGTCATTAGTATTCTGTTATGCCACAAGCAGGGGAACAGAGAGTTAAAAAGAAGATTGCAGTGTTTGGAATTGGATTGCGATCCAATTTTTGGTCAAATCTGAATGAACAGTGAGAATTTGTTTTATTTGTATTTGAAAAATCCCACCTTTTCCATTCCAAAGCAAATACCCAAGGTGGCTTACAATGCTCCATAATAAAATGTACAAGGTAGTACAACAATAATGTCAATTAAAGCAGAACAAAAAGAAAACTCCCAAAAAGAAACACAGAAGAGTCATTAGGATGGGGTAACAGTTTGAACTAGAAAAAGGAAGCAGCCCTCATCCAAAGTCATGAGGAAGTAGTTCTTCATTCCCCTGAAAGACAATTCCATAATTGTGGCACCAGTGCAGAGAAGGCTCGCCCCCAGGCCACCATCCCTCTAGCTTGAGACAGAGGTGGACCTTGAAAAAGAGCCCCCTCAGATGATCTAAGAGGGCGAGAATTGCCCAGAGGCCTAAAGACCAGCAGACACCAATGTTCCCACAGTTAATTGAGCAGAACCAACACTTTCCGAAACAAGCAAGTATAGGGTTATAACTGGCTATTAGGACTGAGTAGACTTCATACAACAGTTTAATGAAAGGGCTAATCTGGACACATCTTCCAGAAGCTCTGTGACTTATTTGTTATACTGACAGCGCAATCCACCACCACCCCCCATGGCCAACGTAAGCCACTTGCACCATGCTTGTGGCGTGAAAGTGGCATGTGGTCAGTGCCAGCCGGGCACCTACATCAACACTGCAACACCTGCACAAGCCCCCAGTGTACCTCTCCTGCGCCAGCCGAGATTGGGCGAAAGGAAGGCAGGAGGAAGGGTGGAACAGGGCAGGGGTGGGTATTCTGGGAGGCTGGCCAGCCCAGGGAGCGGGGTTGATTTGGATGCGGCTATAACCCTCAGCCCTGGTCTGTGGGGCCCCAATTCAGCCTGGGCTGTGTGCTTGGCCCTGTGCCCGCTATATAGCGGGTCCATATCCGAGTAGCCCATAGGTCTGGCTGGCGCCTACCCCGGGCCAAAGGGATGAACGTGCCATTGTCCCATGGATGCTCCAGCCTGCGGCCAAGCTTTGCTGGATACAGCGCAGGCCCACTGGCCTGCCTGTTCCATCACTGCTTTGGATTGCTTACTGCCCTGAAAATGTTTACACTAACCCATCGATTCTACAGAAGTCGTACTGGCTGGCATGGCAATCAAGCAGCAGTGCCGCAGCAGCCACCAGAGTCTCCTCAGGAGAAGGGGGATATTTACCTTGAGTAAAGCCCTGGCCCCCACAATGGGACTACTTGCATCTGCACCTGCTACCCAGCCTAAAGAGGGGGATGGTGGATCCAATGGTGGAAGCCCAGGCCTGATCCTTCCCTCCCCCACCCAGCTTGGCCTTTCTTTTGTACGAAAAGAAAGGCAGGCTTACCTGGGTCCAGCTGTGGCACAGCAACCTCCACACAGCAATGAGGCCAAGAACCAACTGGCACAGGTCCAGGGCCAGCGGGCACTCATACGTGCTTTATGCAGTGGTGTCATTCAAATGATTTAGGAACAGGAACTCACTTTTGATTGGCACTTGTCGGGAACCCGGAACCAGCCACGGAGCCCGTTAGGATCCGGAACGCCCGTTCTGGTCCGTTCCCCCTGAATGACATCACTGGCTTTATGGCACATTCATGACACCAAGCGCTGACACTGAGGGCCTGGCTATCAGCCCGTAAGAGTGAGATCAGAACCTATATGTTTAGTTTCTATATGACTGAAGAAGCCTAACTTAAGCAATTTGTGATAGTGTACCCCCCCCCACCTCCAACACACATGCAAGATGGTGGCAAAAAAATAAGCTCAGAATTGGACGTCTGTGTTAACAGAAAATCTGTTTACTTGTTTCAATGAAAAGGGGTTCTAAAAGTGAGAGAGCACTGAAAGAACCCTGAAAAACGGCTAAATTGGAAGCAAAATAAGAAATAAAAAGATGATAGAATTACTAGATGAGTGGTAGGCCAGCAAACTATCAGCCTCACCAAAATCCAGTTAACAGAAAATAATGGGATTTGAGGGAAGTTTCTTAACTCAGAACACGTGGCTTCTGTGAGTTGCAGAACAGACTATTAGCTCATGACAAAATGGTTACGCTGATGTAACGAGTCAATGGTTTTGGTTATTCCTATGAACTGAAAACGAAGGAGCCGCAGCAGAGAGATAAGACGTTATGTTCCCTTTTGTGCATCTGTGTAGCCTTGCTTTATCTCTTCTTCTGAAGGTCAATGCTAAAGGGAAACCAAAACATATTTGCATTTTGTTTGTATAATTCACCCAAACAGGCTAGCTACCCATCATTAATCCAGGTCTCTTTTTTTCCACTCTATTCCCTTATAAAATAATTAGTTATTGATCTAGTTTTGCTGAGAAACTGAGTGCAAAATCCTATCATCAAGCATAAAAAGAAAAAAAGAGTAAATTTAACAAATCCATTGACAGAATCTTGGTTTGTACGTTCACTGCAGCAGGAAGGGGAACATGGAAATATGTAGTGGAAAGAGTTTCACAAGCGTCTTCCTTCAACCATTCAATAAACCTTCAATGTGATCTGAGCCTTTAATGCTAATGGTGAATTGTGCACTTTATTTGTATAGGATTCTGCCCTACCCCCACACTTATGAGGCACAGGGCACAATCCTAAGCAGCGCCATACCGTCGAGGCCAACGCTGCTTAGGAGAGGCTGGAGCCTCTCCGCGGCAAGGGAATGTGTGCTCCCTTACTGTAGGGGAAGCTCCAGCCTCCCCTATGCGCTCCTCGGATCTGTACCTGTAAGTAGCAGGCGCAGATCCGAGGAGAACGTGCGGCCCGAATTAGAGCCACATGGCCTCCTGGATGGGCTTAGAATGCGACCATATGGCTGCCTCCCAGGCCCGCCCATGTCCCGCCCTCCCCCCACCCACAATCTCCCTCCCGCTGCCAATCCCATTGCTACCTCCACATAGAGCCTCCCTCTCACTGGCTGGCTTCAGCTAACACAAGAGATGCTCAGTTCGGGTGCAATGGGACCGTCACTGCCTGCAGCACCGGTCCAGTTGCTCAAGCACTGATGCGGGGGTGCAGATCGGCGCCCCCACGTAGATGCTCCGCCCCTTGCGTCAATGCTATGACGTAGCGTTGACACAATTATTATTATTATTATTATTATTATTTATTAGATTTATACCCCGCCTTATTTGCCTAAAGGCACTCAAGGCGGCTTTACAAAATATAAAAACCAACATTAAAAACACTTCAAAAACAATATAAAAAACAATACAATAAAACAATTAAAACCACCAACAGTACAATTTAAAAGCAACAAACCAGTGGATCATAAAATATAATAAACCAGCCAGCCCGCCAGACCTGTCAACAATTAAAAGCTTTTTGAAATAAAAAGGTCTTCAGCCCCCGCCGGAATGTTAACAGAGAGGGAGCAGTTCTCAATTCTAAGGGGAGGGTATTCCAAAGTTGGGGGGCCACCACCGAGAAGGCCCTCTTCCTGGCCACCACCCCTCTCACTTCTCCTGGTGGCGGCACAGTCAAAAGGGCCCCTCCAGATGATCTAAGAGTACGGGTTGGATTATATGGAAGGACACGGTCCCTCAAATACCCCGGACCCGAGCTGTAAAGGGCTTTAAAAGTCAAAACTAACACTTTGAATTGGGCCCGGAACAGAACCGGCAGCCAGTGCAGTCGCCGAAGCAGTGGCTCGACAGAGTCAAACCGACGTGCCCCAGCAACCACCCGAGCCGCCGCGTTCTGAACTAGTTGTAGTTTCCGGACCGTCTTCAAAGGCAGCCCCACGTAGAGCGCATTGCAATAATCTAATCTAGATGTCACTAGGGCATGGGTCACTGTGGCCAGGTCCGCACAGCTCAGGTACGGCCGCAGCTGGCGAATCAGCCGAAGCTGAGCAAAGGCTCCCCTGGCCACAGCCGCCACCTGGGACTCCAGGTTTAGCTGTGAATCCAGGAGAACCCCCAAGCTGCGAACCTGCTCCTTCAGAGGAAGTGCAACCCCATTCAGAGCAGGACGATAGTCCAGTACCCGAGCTGTGGATTTCCGGACCAAGAGCACCTCTGTCTTATCCGGATTTAATTTCAGCTTGTTCGCCCGCCTCCAGCCCCCAACCGCCTCCAGACAGCGATCCAGGACCTCAACCGCCTCCTCAGAATCAGGGGGAAAGGAGAGATAGAGTTGGGTGTCATCAGCATATTGATGGCACCCCACTCCAAACCCCCGGATGACCTCTCCCAGTGGTTTCATGTAGATGTTAAATAGCATGGGGGATAAGATGGAACCTTGCGGCACCCCAAACCTAAGAGGTCGGGGTGCCGAACAAGCATCCCCCAGCATCACCTTCTGGGATCTGTCATCCAGGAAGGAGCGGAACCACTTCAAAACAGTGCCTCCAAGCCCCAACCCGGCCAGCCGACCCAGAAGGACACCATGGTCGATGGTGTCGAAAGCCGCCGAGAGGTCCAGCAGGACTAACAGGGTTGCACTTCCCCTGTCCATCCCCCAGCGCAGGTCATCCACCAAGGCGACCAAGGTAGTCTCCGTCCCGAACCCCGGCCTGAAGCCAGATTGGAATGGGTCCAGATAATCCGTTTCCTCCAGAACCCTCTGAAGCTGGGACGCCACCACCCGCTCAATCACCTTACCCAGAAATGGGATATTGGAGACTGGCCGAAAGTTGTTTAAATTTGTGGGATCCAGGGAGGGCTTCTTCAGGAGGGGGCG